>CADDXX010000819.1:75173-114076 GCA_902810485.1 Alauda arvensis
TCCAAAGGAAAAAAGAAAAAAAAATTAAATATACTTCAGTAAGTTTTGTGGGCTGAATATCAACACATGGGGTGGCTAAACTGAGAAACTTTAGGAAACATACTTAAAGAATGGCATTTATGCCATACATTCTGAGTACTACCCACAGTCTGAAAAATATTG
Source organism: Alauda arvensis (assembly GCA_902810485.1). Taxonomy (NCBI): domain Eukaryota; kingdom Metazoa; phylum Chordata; class Aves; order Passeriformes; family Alaudidae; genus Alauda; species Alauda arvensis. The sequence goes on from CADDXX010000819.1 coordinate 75,336, forward strand.
ATGTATTGCCTCTTAGCATTGAAAAGAGAAGAGATCCAAGTAGAGATTCTCTATGAAATACTGATAAAGTAAAACATATCAAAAACTCATTTCTCTGACTTAATTTAGTTTTAGATACTTTTTCCTGGGCTAAAAACCACCCCAGTTAATTTTTAAAAAACCAAGGAAAGCTTCATATTTTCCCTGCAACCAAATATGTAACTATAGCTCATAGGCATAATATGAAATGTTGGAAGACTGGTTTTAGAGGAGGAATAACTCATTAGCTTCCTTCTAACCTGGGCAGCCTAGCTGGAACTACTACAGGTTTCCATGCTTCCCCTCTGTCCCCAAGCTCATATCCCTACTGAAGGTCAAAGCTGTGGAAAGCACCTGCTCAAAGCAGGATGAGTGCCAGCATCAGATCCATGGCACTCTCTAACCAAGACGTRGAAATCTTGTGGGATAGAAGGATCCTGGGCCAGAGCTACTCTATCTTCCCAACATAGCAGTTTAACTTAATATTTGATCCAAATCTTGAACACATTGATGTCTTTCCTTCAGTAAAATTAATTTCTTTGAACAGCTTTGTTTCTYTTGAACTCTAGATGTCATGAGTGCTTGTGAGAGAAAATGCTCAGATCACATAAAACAGAAAAAAAAACTTCTGTGCCTTCTCACCTAGCATTAGTCCTCTCCTGGTGACTGTGCTAGCAAGAATGTAGTTTGGTGGCAGCAGATGCAGAATGAAGAGGTTGTTGCTGCTGAAGAGCCAGGAAATGCACAGTACACATTTCAGAAAATTTGCACTTATTATTGGTGTCATGCATTGAATACTCACTAGAAGAAGTAGAATATCAAGTTATTTTTGGAGCAAATTTCTGGTTTTGAGTCCCCAAAGGAATTTGGTTCAGAGAGTATGAGAAAGCTCCATAACCTGGGTCAAATATCAGTAAGTGGGTACCATCAGTATTTTAACTTCGAAAGCACGCTGGTGATCTGAACTACAACTCATTTCCAGCACTCTCTGCCTTTCAAATCCAGACACTCACAGTAGCTCTTAGATTGAAAGTGTTCTCTAACTTCTGCTCTGGGGCACTAGAAAAGGTTTCTTTCTATCACATCCACAGCTGCAGTGTTACAAAGGACTTCAATTGTGACCAAATGGAAGAGAAAAAGACAAAGGCAATCCTGACTTCTAACCCATCACCTGGTGCACGCACAGTACATACTAAATACTAGTGATGTGATGATGGATGGCACATAGATCCTGACATCTTGGAGGAYTTCTCTTGCCCAATTCAAAATTGTAGTATAATTAACTGTTCAGTACCCAAGCTGGTTATATGGAGGCCTAAACCTAAGAGATGTTTAATATTATGTTCCTATCTGAAGCTGCAAAAATTAGGTACTAAAACCCAGCTGGGATGAGACTCATTCCTCTGAGAGGACGGATCCTGGAGGCACTCTCAGATAATAACTGACATTGGAAAAGAATTAGTTCAATGCAGAGAATAGCAACACTTCTCCCAGAGAGCTCCTCCACAGAAATGGGCTGCATTTTCAAGGTTTTCAAGAAAGAGATGCATGCAAGCACTTTATTTTCAGGATGAAACCARTAACTAGTAGTCTAAAAAGAACATTATCCACGATATTGCAGAAGAGCAAGTACTGCTCTTTTAGTYGGGGGCTGCTCGCCCACTGGGCAGGATTGGTGGGTGTTCAGAAAACATGCCAGCCTTGACATTTCAAGTGCTCTAGAAGCACTATTAAAACAGCCTCCTCACAGCATAAGTACCAAGATGAATTACATGTCATGTCAGGGAAATATGTGTAGAGAGTAGTGATGCTACAGCTCCTTTTAAGCTTTTTTCAACAGGCAAGACATAAATATCAGACTCTTTTTACACGCTTATGCTCTGATAACACATTTCTGTGTACACATGTAAAAATTGATTCAATAATTGGAAAAGCCAGAACTCAGTAAACAAGGTATTTGTACAGATATATATAGAGTAAACACTTCAAAATGCAGTCACGTTTGKATTTTCTTTTCATGTCTTCATCTTGGTTTGAACTTAGAATAAGCTTTTCCAGCTTTTAGTTATTCCCCAAATTCTTATTTTTAATAAAAAGTGACACTAACATCATTTTTCAAGGGCTTTTTGCTCATCTTGTACCTATTCTCACAATGCCACTAATGCCTTGAAAGTAAATATTCTCAAAAATAAAGCTTTTTTTGACAATGTTATTTAGCAATCCGTCTGTGAAAGATCACCTTGCTAACTGCTCATTGTAACAGAAAAACAGATCCCCTCAATCATTTTCTTTAGTTTGCAGAGAAACCCTCTTCTTCTTACTCATACATATAATACAAGTGACAGGGAGAGCAAAAAGTAATGGCATCATTTAAATCAAAACCAGTGAAAATCCWAAATCTATGTAAACCAATGACTCAGCTGACTTCTGTGGACAGATTTTGACAACAAATGTTTACAACATGTCTAAGTCAAAGAAAAAAAATTTTTGCTTTTTTCATTTTTTTTTTTTTCCCCAAAGATACAAAGCCATGTTCACTGGGCTAAAATTATTAAGATCTGTGAACATTTGGAAAATAAAAGACTTTTTTTTCTATTTTATTTTAAATAATTTTTTTTTCCTTCCTAAGCAAGCAAGTATTAATCTATTGTTTTCCATGAATTTGACAGCTGTGGTTACAGAGATAGCTCACAGGTCTCCAGGATATTTAGAAAACTGGAAGCAAACACTATCACTGTTTGCTTCCAGTTTTCTAAATATCTATCACGCTATCACTGTGCCCTAATGTTTAAGTTTGAAGAATAAAAATACTAGGGCAATGGCAATGTCTCAAATTTCCTCCTTATACTCTGATTCTATAAGGTTATCTGGGTCCAAACATTTTTCTGCAATATGAAGCTCAAGTAAGAGCAGGATATTTCAGGACTGAAGCCTTAGGTCCAGATCGACATAATTATATAATTGTCAGTTAATGTATACAAGTATACAAAAGATACAATCTACATACTTGTATACATGTCATCCTCAGTATCTTTGAAGACTGAAGCCAAAAATTCCAAGTGCATCCTGAGGAGAATTTGAAATACCTGGAAAGCTGCAGAAGCCCCAGCCCTGCTGTGTAAGGAATAACTGCCAGTGTTCTTYGGGCAAATAACTTAATTTCTCTACTTTTTGTCCTTCCCCCAGGACTCATGCTCAGAACTGAACAGTTAAGAATCAGAGTCCTTCATGCCACAATCATGACTGCTCTGTAGAAAAGTGTCTACRCTGCTTCCTGTCAAATKCCATGTAAAACACTTCATTTTTTACATATTTTGTTCAAGTCTACCAATAATTGCAATTGCATTACTGGTTCAGTGGTGTGTTTTCCCATAACATACATTTTTTAACAAGTGAATGCATCAGAGCAATGAAGGAAAAGGATTCAGTCTGGAATTATGTTGTTCAGATGAGGMTGTCAAGCCACAAAGGCCATAGCATATGCAAGCAGGATTTATCTTTCATGATCAGCTGTGACTAGCATGCTTCATAAGGGCAGTTAAAGTCTTATCATCACTAAAGTAATGACAGCAGTGAGCACAACAGTATTTTCACATTCAAGCAATTTCTCTTAATAGTAGGGTATTGAATGTTTTAAGAAGGCACAAGCTTTGATTTTATACTTAATTAAGGAATGGAACTTCCTGTAATAAGGCACCATTATTCAGCAAAAGAGAGGAATAATCTCTCAGGCTTTACATGCTAAAATCCTTATCAGTAATCCATGAGGTCAAGAACTCTGTGGAAGTTTTGAGGCCTGTCCAGGCTTCAAATTCACTAGTGTTTTCTTAAATTAGTCCTATAATATGTAAGGCGTTAGGACTGAGGTCAGAGTTGTTAAAATACACGATCTTTCATTATAAACAAGTCTATCCCTAGTCTATGACAGTGATCCCACTTGACACATGTTCAGCTACCCTGCTTAAAAGTGACCTGAACATTAATATGGCACAYCTACAGTTACCATTTTCTGCTTCTGAAATACAGAAATATGATCCATGCTGAAAACTACCTATCACTAGCATGCTACTGGATGTGGAGTAAATCCCTATGTAGTGAATACAAATTTTAAATAACTTATTGCAGGCTTACCAGTCGTCCTTCCATATTTTCACAGCTTTTTCATTTTCTTATGTGTCAAACAGGGTTTTTTTCCTGTTCAATTGAATTAGAGATGATTATTTACTTCATATCCTATGGTCTGTAATTTATCATATGACTTTGTTCTTCTTAAGAGAAAAATACATGTGTAGCTACAAATTCAGTAGTCTGTCAAGCTATTTTTGGTGAAGAGGAGGAATGTGAGAAATCCAAAAGGCAGCTTTGGATTCCTCTCTTTGGTCTTCGCCACATCCTTTTTAAAAAAATAAACCAACACACAACCAGTTGGCAGCCTCTGACTGTTTTGTCTCACAGAAGTCCAGCCCCAGACTTATTAATTTGATCTTTATGCCTTCTACAGTCTCCAATCAGCAGAGCTGACCTCTGCYATTACCCAGCTTTCTCTCAGATCAAGACTCTGCACAGTAAGAGCTCTACCTACAGCTTATCATTGTCTTTTAGGGAGTCCTCTTCAATACAGAGCAAATCAAAACTAGAACTTCTTTAGTATGAGTATGAAAGAAGAATCATAATCTGAAGTGCTCGTGAAAATAAATTGGTTTATGAAAAGATTGCCAAAGCACTATGTTCAATGAATAAAAATACAACTCTGACACGTTAGCAAATCCAGGATGGAGAGTACAAGAGCCATAAGCTCCCTGACAAATTCTTAATCACATAGAGAATCTTTCTTGTAGCTCAAATACACCCCACAGGAGCACACCCTTGAGGTTTATCCTCCTCTTTCAGTAAAGGTCATGCATAAGGTAAAGTGAACCTTCAGAGTTTTTCTATACTAAAGTAGAYCAAGCTTACACACTGGATTTCTCATTTGAGACTTAAAGTGGAAAAAAAATAGTAGGCTTCTTATGTCTCAATTTGTAGCTCTTCCAAATCTTATAATCAAGCAATAGGTTGAAGTAATCTGCAACACAGTCACCTATTTTTACTATTTTTACTATTTTACTATTTAGTAATAATACCATTATTGCAAATTTTTTCCAATAAGCAATAATGATATTTATCACAGTGTGATTTTAGGCAAGCAATCCTATGAATATTATTTGACCCAGCTTCAAATTCAATGAAGCATTTCTAATAACTTGCATGTTCAAAGATGGAGTTTAATGAGTGAAAGCAAAACAGAAATATAGAGTCAATCCAAATATCAACACAGGCCAAGTTCTGCCACACACACTGGCACTGAACCTGACCACACAAGCTCTTCTAGTTTGCATTAGTGGAAYAATATTTTTTTAAATAATTATATTTCAATAAATGCCCATAGGAARGGATTCTCTGTCATTCACTGCAACACATAAGTAAGCAATCAAAATTACTTTTTGTTGCTGTTGCTCAGTCACACCATGCTTACACAGAAGATCTGGGATTATATCTCACCCAATACAAAGCTGTGCAGCCCTCTACCATCACACACTATCACTAATCCTCATGCATCCTTTGTCCCTTGACCTCATATCCAACTACAAGTAACAAGTTTCTTTGTTGTTCACAGTGATGCCTCATTAAATTATRTTTCACCTTTAAGATGATTCTCCAAGCACTTCASTAGAAACAMGCCAAGTCCTGCTGCTGCAAACAAGATTAAGTAGCCACTATAAATCCCTCTTGTCAGAAGGATTACACATTTTATTCTCTTTCCCTATTGCTAGTAGTTTGCAGTTGTAAATGTAGTACAAGGTTACAGCACAAATTAYCAATAAGGTAYGTGTAGAAGCAGAAATTAGAAGGGACAAGCAAAGTTATGTRCTATATTGCTTCAAAATAATCATTTGCATCTTTCTGTTTAAAATATGGGCCTTCTGTGCAAYATCTAAACTGTGGGGTGTTGTGCTAATGGGATCATATGTAAAGCACGAAAAATTGAACAAATGCCTATTGAAATTATATCAGATGATAAATAATTTAATGCATRAGCTTTATAAAATGTAAACATTCTCAAATTAGTTTGCTATGAATTAGTAATCAAAAGCTAAATTATTTAAATTTCTGCCACAAAGGGGAAACCTAATGAGATCATAAAGATTCCTTGTAAGAGATTTCCAGACTAAAAGTATATTTTCCAAGAAGGTAATTTACAGTCTAATAATTTATAGCCATAAAATAGTGTTTCTGCAGTCAGGATGATTTATTTTCTGCACTTACCATGATGAATCTTGGAAGTACAACGATAACCTCTTTTGTAACTGTGCAATATCAGAAACACTGAGAAGATCTTTTCATAAACCAGAATTACTTTCAGTCCAATTTTCTAGAAGCAACCTTCAGGTAATCAGTATCTGAGAATACAGTCATTACTTTATTTTAAAATATTTACATTGTAATCTATCTTCAAGAGTGATGCCCCTAAGAGTGTCAGCACAAAAAGAGGAGAGTCAAATCTATTAAGATGCAAGTACCCATCATCTTAGTCTCTATGAGACTCTTTCATAGTGAAGAGACAATTGACAATTTTTCTGCTTCTTCTTACTCTGAAATCCTGAACTACTGATTTATTTGTTTATATTCTTATGGGAAGCACTCCCATTTTCTTTCATTGATTTTCATTTAATTTAGACCCTGAGCATGAGAAAAACACACTGAAACCAATCAAACATTAAAAAGCAATTGATAGATTCCTGTCAAATTTGCCGATRACTGAGATATCTGTGTCACACTTCCTATAACATAGGAAATACAATAAAAAGAGATGGAGATCCTTTCTCAGCCAGGCATACAAGCAGGTAGCTGGAGAGATGGCTGCTACACTGAGACAAGCTGGGCTCATGAACAGAAGGGGAGAATCATGCCTTTGTTGTGCCCTTACAGGATCTGAGCTTTGCAAGATGGGTCAAGCAGGGACTCAAGACTGCAAACCATTCCACTCAAACTCCTAGGGAACATAGGTGGTAACTAGAACAAATTTAACATTACTTTCTSCTTTACCACAGAGAATCACAAAGTAAGAGAGATGTAATAGTTTTGAAGCACTATTCTGGATTATATTCTTAATTTAAGAAAAAAAAAATAGTTGGATATCTTTTCTACTCTGAGTTGAACTGGAAGGTTTTTATATTCTTAATGACTTATGACAATAATAAAGACCTTATATATTACAGMGAACAAATTCATCTTTACTATTTTGATGTTGTGTTGGGATCCATGACAAGGAAATTTAGAGGAGATCTACAGAACAAATTTAGGTGAAATAATAGTGACAGAATAACCATGCAAAAAGAGCAGCTGAGGCAGGTGGTGCCACTCAATTGGGGCACGAAGTTACTCTCTGAAAATCAGGGTAATACATTGGTAAAGTAGACAATAAAAATATGAAGGACTTGGAAGCCCATATTTTGGAAAAYAGCTACAAAAATTGCATACATACTTCAGTAAAAGTACATAGGTGTAAGCACAGGCTTCCTATCAGGAGAAACAGCACTGCTAGCTCAGAGTAATTCTTCACAGGGACAACAGACAACACTGCAGATGAAGATGAATGGGCTGTTAGTTTGGAAGTACACTCAATATTTATTTTTGAGTTTACAGGCTTATCAGCTCCTGTCAATTACATTACCACAGAAAAGAAATCAACAAAACAATAAAACTTGCAGTGCTGATCTAATCTCTTAAACAAGTTCATGAAGTAAATATGATTCTGAAGCTGTCAAAAATACGATTTGTAATAGTACTGTGGAAAATRTGCTTTAAAAAGTTATTGGATTAAAACTAAGCCCATGTTCTATTGCTTTCAAGATGATGTAATTTTTGAAAAAGGCAAAGGGACAAAASCATCCCAAGGAGAAATTGAAGAGTGGCTCTGTAAAAAGTGGAACTTCTTGGCACTGTCAGAAGAAAAGCTCAGCTTGGCCAGCTTGTTTTGCTGGGAAGAAAAAAAAACTAGTTCCTTCATTGTCTAACCACAGTTCTAATGGCCAGAAAAAAAATAAAAATCTGTATTTTCATACAAATACCTATAAGTCCATCCTTTCTCTATAGTGCCATGTACTTTGTGAATTCAGACATCTGAGAAAATCCAGAGAGGAAAAAGACAAATTATACCAACCTCTATAAGGACTACAATCCAGTGGTATAAGAGAAAAGGAAAAAGAGCAAAAGAAAAAGAATGAGCACAATGAGCTGTGCTTGAAATGTTCACACACTGAACATGGTTCAAAAGGGTCATCATCTTTGTATCACCCTTTCCCATGATGGCATTTCACAGTCCTGAGCCTATAAGAACATAAAATTTAGCTGTCTTTCTCTGGAAAAAAAAGAGAACAAAACCAAAAGTAAATAAAACCAAAACCAAACTGTAGAGCAGAGGGCATCTGTTAAGGATGCTGTTCCAGAGCTGAGAAAATTAAAACACAGCATTCCTTTGAGAAGAAAACATCATATTTGAATATTATTTTTTTTTCTTTTTTTTTTTAGAGAGGAAAGATGTAGTGGATTAAGACCATATTTTGAATCACCATTTTTCTATGTCTCTGTTTTATGAAGAACTGCAGGCCACTCTGAATTCAAATTGGTCTGCTCTGCTGCTTCTAAAGGAGAAAATAACAGAACTCTTACACAAGCATGAGAAGCTTTGGATTGAAAATAAGTAAATTAGTTTCATTAGCTGTAACAGCCTAAATTAAATTTATTTTACAATTCTTGTAAATTGTATTTTTTTATTTCTTTTTTAACTCACACAGTTTTAAATTGTAATGAAAAACAAAACTATTTTCAGTATTTTCCTCACATCTAATACAATGAAAGCAAATTAAAGCAACAAGACTTAAACTCTTTAAATGAGCAAGGTAAGAGAGAAGCAGCATTGCAGCCACGGCAGTTGGGGTACGTTAACCATGCACTGTAGAAAGGTGAACTCGTGACAGCCTACCTGAGCTCATGAAGGAACATCAGAGCCTCTAAACAGCTCAAGCTCTGTGAGAATGAAATAGRGTTATATCAGAGCAACACAGAGTGACAGAGTAGTGATACCCTTAGTCATTCCCAAACTGACAGTCTAGGAGTCCATGAAAATCACTCAATCAGCACTGAGCACCACAGCACGCTGGTTACTGCCAGMCAGTCAGAAAATACACTTTGATTGCTTGTCGTTTACGACCCATGAGGTTTCCATTGTTTGGCTTCCCTATTACTCCTTTTATATTGCTCTTATTCCTTGTCTTGTCACATCCCTTTCTCTCTTAGACCTCTTTCAAAATATATCTTCTTCTTTCATGTTYCCACTCTCCCATAAGGTTCTTGTATCTTCCATCTATTGTACATTTCCTTATCTCCCCAGCCCAGAAAATCCCCTGATATCCATTCCTTGAATACCAMATCCTTTCCAATTCATCCATTATTCCTTGTAAAGCTCCCATCTCAAATTCAGCATTTGATCCCTTATTCCTGTTTGTGACTTTCTGTTTCACCTGGACACTTCCTTGTCCATTTCTTTCCCATTATAAATACATCTCCCATGATAAACCTACTCTTTCTTCTATGAAGCCACTGATTTTTTTTTTCCCCAAGTCTTTCTCCATGATTTGACACACACTATTACATACCTCTCTTGAGCAAAATTCACTATGCTTCCCAAAAGTCACAGGTACTGCAGTATAGTAAGGAAGTCCAAKATCCCCATCTTCCCTATCCTGTCTCCTACTTAATTTCAATATYCACAGAGCCCTATTCTTCTTCTTTATTATTCTGTTTCTCTAACCTAGGGTGTCCCAGAATGTTCAGACCTTCTGTCTCCTTCTTGCTGTAGCAAACCTTAAAACCCAAGCATTTTTCTTTCCCCTCAGAACACCTATTTTAAGTGACATACCACAGTACRTAAGTCCCCCAGCCTGGGTAAAGCTTACTTATATTTTCTGCTTTTGTCAGTGCTTTTTGAAGTGTTTTTGTTATCTTCTCCAATATAAACTATTACATTGTCCACTTTGGATATATATCAAACAAGATGCTCAAAAGAGATTTTCTTYCTAAAAATTCTGAGCATTAAAACATGCTTTTGTACAGCTTTATCTAAAAGCTCCTTCACACATTTCCAATGATAGATTAAGTAATAGGATTCTTCAAACTTCTTTTAAAATCAAATGAACAAGTTAAGCATCTATTGAAAGAGAATGAAGGTAGAGGTCAAGGGCAGCTTTACTCTGTTAATTTCTCACAAGGACTTTGCCAATAGTCCYGAGTTTATAAAAATGAGACTGTGAGGGGTATGGTGTAACCATTCTTTTAAGGGAAAGACACATTTTGTCTTGACATACAAGTATAAGAGTGGAAAATTAAAATCACAAATATATGAGTGAGACTTTAAAATCTGTACACATATGTAGTAATGCAGTTTTAGACCAGGCAGATATTTTCCTTATAGGGAAGATATGGTTTAGTTTTACCATAAGACTTAAAAGGAAAAGCCCTAGAAAGTTCTCTGCACTCTAGGCAGCCATTGGCTCTATGCCAGGACAGAGGCATGGATAGGTCTCTTTACCTGTCTTTCAGCAAGGTAGCTGTTCTTCATCGGGCAGTTTGCCAAGGACACCTCCCCAGTCATTAGGTACTTAAAAGACTGCACAAAGGCCCTTGTGGCTTTTCTGGGTTTTACATAGTGCTAGGATCTCCCTTGTATACACCTTATTTTTATTTGCTTTATACTGTTTGTTATTTTCTCTTTTTATTAAAAGCTCTTCTGTTACAACGCACGCCTGGAGAAGTGGTCTCACTCTTATTAAGCCAATCTGAGAGGCTGCGGGCTCACCCCCCAGAGAGACTGGACACATCTCCAGTGGCTCACTCCATGCTGTCCACGTGAAAGAATGTATCACACATACACMCAGTGCTGCATGTAGAGCAACCTGGCACATAACCCAGAAAAGGAAATGGAGGTCTTTTGGTTATGGGCATGGATCAGGCCTGAGATGTACAAAAGCTGCTATTAAGGAAAATGACACTTGCAAATGTCCAGTCTGTACTGCACATGCCCAAATTTTAAGCATGCTTAAACATGGTGATTTCATCAGGTTTTATCTCAGTCCTGGATTTTCTGCATATCTTGGGCTGAATTATTGTTATTAGCAGCATAGAAGATTGGAAGAACCTACTTTGCYGAAGAAAATAAAATATGCCCACATTTGTGAAGTGGAAATTATTAAGGGACTAAGTATGAAATTCCACTGTGGCAATTTTTTACTGTAAAATGAAAGAAATGCTTAATGTTGGTAAGTGTATGGCTCTACAGAGACTTGAAATTCACTGTGTGAGATTAAAGAATATATCCAGAAAGTGCAGCAGCTTAAAGCAAGAAAAGGCTTCTACAAGAGAAGAAAAGGTTTCTACAAGAGAAGAAAAGGTATTCTTAAGCCAACATTTTTTTCCTAAATAAAAAGAATTCTTCATTGATTATGTCATGTAATATAGAAAAGGCATGGCAGAGCATGGGTGTTCTCTTGATTAATTTCACCAGTGTTGACATTGCTCTGTCCATGTTTAGTTAACATACTGAGTTGAGTCACAACTGTAAACCACTCTAACTTCATTTCAGAGGTAGATATTGAAAGTTCTGTTTTCAAAGTAGAAAATATCAGTCAAAAGGATAAAAGAACCATGCAAATGCCTGTGTGGAGGGAACATGTGTAGAGCATGTGCAGAGTAGAATGCAGGAACTCCCAAATGGAAGAGCAGTGCTGAGGTACACTTWTCATTAGTATATTCATCCCATAGACATGAGCAGTGTAGTTCTAAGTTATTCCACCTCTGCCTCCTAGGTGAATCGAAATGTCTYTTGCCCTGGAAAAAAGGTAGGACTAATTTAACAGGCATGTTGAGTTTGGTGGAAGTATCACTTTCCCTTTATAYACCTCCTTCCTTGCAACAGTATAAACCACATTTTCTACTACTGGGTTTTCTGAATCCTTTGAGGACCAGACCATGAAGGCCTTGTAATTAACAATATATGACCATCTGCAGTTCCCTGCACAGTGCTTCAACCTTCCCTCAGCTATTTGCCCACTTGGATTTTGCAAGAGCAAAAAGGTTTTAGTGTACATTAGGCCCCAAGGCTTTTACAAAAGGAATGTAACCACCAGTTTTCAGCAAACTTTCTTAGAAATTTTGTTTTTCTTTTTGCCAGGCATCCCAAACGTAGGCTTGAAATTAATTGACCTGAACATAAATTTATATTTAAGAAATTTTAAATATAAACCTACTGTAAGTTTTATTAATTGTGCAGAAAAAAGGGTTTTTTTTTCCCTGATGTACCAAGATACACACTTACAAAGTATGTTCAATCTGCTTTGTTTTAAGAAAAAAAGGGAATAGTTGCTATGCAATAGTAATCAGCTCATTTACTGCTTCTGWCAGACACATTTCTTTCTTTGAAAAATGTATTTTAAGTGCTTTCTGAMTCACATAATCAAGAACAATTTTTTCCTAAGACAGTGCAGAGTTACTYCAGCAAAACAAGTGCTTTAATATATTGCATGAGAGATGCTCATGCACACAAATCACAAATAGCTTGCTGCTTTTTTTCTTTAATTATTATTTAGCTGTTTTTYCTGCAAGGTGACTCACTAAAAAAGAAAAACCTTAATACTTGGAAATAATCAGAAAAAGGCTGAGGACATGCCATCATTATTAAAAGGTACAGTTTCCTGACCATTGCTGTGCTCTGCTGAGGTTTGTGTCACCAATGCCCTCATCAGGCTCCGAGACTTACTTGAAATTCCCATTGCTAAGACACCGAAGAAAACTTTTGGACTCTTTGGCTCTGAGTGGTTTATGGCAATATGTAATTCCCAAATGCAARCTATCAAAAGAAATGTTAATTGTGAAGTATAAAGCTAAAACTCTGGTGAATGGGACAAAGAAAACTCACTCTGGATGTGCAGGGAACAGGTGAGTAATAGGGGGCACAAGCCATGAAATGGTTTATGTTTTTACGCTGAGAGGAGCCTAGCAATGAGGCTAAATCACAGAAGTGTAATATTACACTTGAGACAAAATTGAAATTAATAAGATATGTTTAATCAATAAGAAAAAGAAGGAAGCATGAAGAATCTATGATTGATAAGATGATGGTGAGCCATTCTCATGTTTCTCAAAACTAATTGGGTTTCTCRTAAGCAATACTATGATTGGTCCCTCTAGGTGAAAAAAGGGAATTTTCAGGAGTGTGCCCTGAAATAAACTCTAGGCAAAGCAACAGACCCTGTCAAAGAAAAGAAGTTWTCACATTCATATGGATGTTATGAAAGACAACATTATGCCAATACTTGTGGAAAATTACTAAAGAGACCCTATAGTTTATGGAGCTTACAGTCAAAATTTTCTCACAAAGAGTATGTGAACCTACRTACATTACAAGGTAAAAGAACAATTCTAATCCCATATAGCAGGCATGTCTGGGAGGAAAAAGTTAACACAACTAAATTAACATTTCCTCTACCATTAGCACTAAACTTTAAATTGTTTTTAGCCTATAAAGGTAGGTTYCAAGGTAGTCTTTCTGAGACTGCATTTACAAATTTTGAAGAATTAAGTTATTTCCACTGTAAGCACCCTCTTCTCCAGTGAACAAGATCTAAAAAGTCATAGAAAGAACTAATTTTAAAGCAGTATCTCTTTCCTRTTGCAATAATCACAGCACCACATGACACAGCATTGTCTAATAAATCTCTTAAAGTTACATGAGCTCGGGTTTCCTTTATGTTTATGCCAAAAATCAACCATTACCCAGCTGTTCCTGTACACTAGATTATTCTTTTTTAGGACTTAGTCCACAAAAGCTGTTTGCTCTACCAATCTGGGTTAACTGTGAATACAGACAGAGTTATTCCTACCCATATCAAAATAATTATGACAATGTGCAGGTAGATAAACATTATGTGAGAAATAGGATAAGCATATAGAAATTAAATATATGACTAGCAAGTCCATTGTACATAGGTCTGTGAATCAAGGCAGAGGGTCAAACAATATATTCCATGTAATCAGGAGAAAGTAGYAGAGACAAATGCAGGAATACTGGCATTTCAAGAGAGTAAAATTGAGTGACTAAAGWGAAAGAATTTTAAAAATAAAAGCGGGAACTTGGGTTAACGAAAAACAATGTGGCATCTTTTCCTTTCAAGTGATCAGCTAATGTCCTTTCTGTGGGCTGGAGCTAAACAGGTCTCTGAAGAGAAACTTCTCAGTTGTCATTTTTATTTTGTGACAAAATGGAAAGAAACAAAAAAAAAAAAAATTAAGTATTTGCATAACCTGCTTGCAACTAAAAGCTCATCTTATCACAAAAAATGGTAATATTTTAAAAAATTTGATTTCTGAACATTTAGATTATCTGCTTTTTAAAAAAAATGTTCCTGCTTTGTGATGTCAGAATTGTTATAATTCCATAAAGCAAATATAAATTATTTTTGTTTTTTTGCAATTTTATTTAAGAAAAAAAAATATTGCTCTGCCTGGATGCTATTTCAACGGACTAAGGTCTGACATTTTTAGCATGTTAAAACCATGCCACAAATCAAGTCAAAACAGTTATCATTTAGTTTTCTAACAAGAATTTAAAAAGCAGGAACAGCAACAGCAAACCCTACATAAAACCCCTGAACCCACAGATTTTGACATTTTAGGACTTCATTTTCTAATTTTTTTCTACAATACTAAAAATTGCAATTACGTTCATGTTTCAAATTAAACAAAAAACAACAACAAAAATTCCCACTATCTTCTTTCACTTGTCAAATGAATGCTTTCACAGCAGCTGGCTTTACCCACAACAAAAAGTGACTGATTTTGCCATGAGTAGGCGAACTTAATTGACTCAGTGTAGCTATTCTGTCTCTGATGTGTTATTCCAAGTAATTCAACAAGCAGCAGAACTAGTATCCCTTTACTGTGGATTTCTGTCTCAGGACCAAGTTTCCATGAGGATCATCAGTTTTCTAATTAATGGGTCTCTCTCAGAACCACAGCATTTATAGGATATCAATGTCCACAGCTCCTCTGTCAGTTCTGCTCAAACTGGCCAATAGGCTTAAAAAGTTCTAGGTGAGAATGAATTTCTTATGATGCGTGACTTAAACCTCCCCTGATGTTCATGGCACTCAGTATGAAAAATTATGAGCTGTTAAAATGAAATCATTCCCAATGGAGACATGAAATGAATTTGATGGGAAGAAATAGCATCTCTTGAACGTGACAATCAAGATCTGAACAGTCACCACAAAACAAACTAAATATAACCTACACATATTTTATTATAGTCATGATATGATGGAATCCCTTTATTTTAGGGATTGGAAGAATCAAATAAATATTTTCTCAAACACAATAAACAGAAGTTCTGTGCCTTTTTGTTCAACTCAGTTGGTGTTTCTCCTATACCAGTCATTAGCAACACTTTAGTTACTGCTTGCTCCAGATAGGGCTGACAGCGTGGGACACATATCCTCTTCTTTCCCATAGCTGATAGATTCACAGAAAGAGTGGAAAAATACAGTTCTGGAAGGATAATGTGGAAACACTCTTCTTTGAAGAATTTGGTGTGAATGCTTAGAAATAATTCTTTAACAGAAAACTTAAAGACATTTTATGGGACAATAAAAAGAGCATGGGACTAAGAACCAGCTTTTCTCTGACGAGACTCCACAATTCATGTAAATCAGATACTAATATAAAATAATACAAAGACACACTATCAGTAGAGATGTTCACATGAGAAACTAATAGCAGCTTGAGAATTAAGAGAATTAAATACGAAGACAAAATTTGCTACTCAACCATTAACCATTTTCTTAGAGGTATTAATTTTAGCACTCATGCAGTTRTCTAGGAAAAAACCTTGATAAAAAGTTTCATGACTTTTTTAAATTTAAAGATTTAAGTCRGTTTGCAATGTAAAACCTGAGGAAGAAAAACAAAACTACTAAGTTTAATGCATTGTGATGTTTAGGAAGATGAGCGACTCACTGAAGAGTCAAGTGCATGGAAAAAACACTCTACAGATCTTCTCTGTGACTAGTAAAATATGAATGCAAAAGAGAATGAAGTCTCAAATTTGTAAGCCCTGAAGGCGAAAGATAAAAACTGTTAACAATATGCTGGCAAAGATGGAAGATTACTTAAYAGAAATTTGAAAGCTATAATTAACACTGAAACTCACAAAATTACGCTGTAGTTTTAGCAGCTCTTGTAGGTTACAAAAAAAATCAAGACTAAAAATAGGCTAAACAAGCCATATATGAATTTGATAAGGATTGTAGTATTGAGTGGAGGTTTTGTTAGTACATGGTGTCCATGGGTGATGATTTGTACCAAGTGAGATAGACAAGATTGAATGAATTATCTTCATTTTCCACCGTTTTTTCCCCTTAAAGCTCAGTCTATTAGATTTGACAGTGAAAGAAGAGCCAACACCTCACATGACCATGCTCCASTAAGTAGTGTAGCAAATTGTGTGTAGGTATTCTGCAGCAGACCTCAGATTTCCTTTTCATCGTGACTTATTTCTTGTCCTTTCTTTTCTGCAATTTTAACTTCTGCCTAGTTTTTTGTGAGTAATCGAGAGTGGTGTGTGCAGGAACACCAAGTACTTGCACAGAAAATGTCAGTCCCCTTTTTAAATGTTTTTCATTTAACAATAAAACCTAGATTTGCRAAGTTTGCATTTTGGCTATGTTGCCTAACAAACGGAAACAAGAAGATGAGCAAACACCTTTTATTTGAAGATGTCATACTTTGTTAATTTTCACTTTTTGTACAACTCTCTTGGGTTCAGTGGGATGGTGCCCCACAAATGATGCTTCAGTCTAGTATCATAGTTTAGATAACAATTCCTTACATTATTCTGAGAAGAGCTGACTCATTTTTATTCTTTGCATCCTTTGAGGCCTAATACAGATAAAAATTTCACAGGTCACAAAATATACCTCTATTTTGCTTGACCTGAATTAGGTTTTCTGCTGACTCCTCAACCTGTGGGTGACCCTGGTGCAATTTTGGTGACACACTTTAAGGTGAGGTCATTGTGAGTGACAAACCCATTGCAAAGGGATTTGGTTAGAAACTCTGCAAGCTGGAATTCATTGAGAAGGGAAGAGCACTGTAAGCTATCATGAAATTAGCACAATAGGTTTTTTCCAGTCCCTGTAACATCTTACCTTTATGTTCTGAGGCTGGAAACATCTGTCATAATGTCAATTGCTGCAGAAGAAAAGATGTGCAGTGAGAATCCTCAATATCTATATATCAACTCCAGTCTTTTCAAGAGCAGACAGAAGACTTTGAAAGTCAGTGACTTGGAAACTTAAAATTTAGTCAAGTGATTGTGATTCATCTTTACAGTTATCATTTGGCCTTCAAAATTGCTGGTTAAATTCCTGGTGGTTGTCTAGAACACCAAAATTGTCCTCACTTGTTTGGCTGTGTTTTCACTGATATTCACTGAGCTAATGTTTTTCCATCTCAGTAATCTAACTATGAGTAGTATCCAAATAAATGATTAAAACAAAATACTCAGGATCTTTCAAAAACATTTTKACTGTTTTAGATTTTTTTCATTCTGACTGCACCAGGGTACCTCAGTTTCTGTGACTTATACCAGAGTCAAGCCCAATTTTGATGCCTTACGTTCAATTACCAATTTACTTTTTATCATTGGTATATATTCCCTTGCTTATGAGATCTTGTAGCTATCTGATGTGCCACAATTAAATAAAAAAAGTAACTGTTACCAGGTGCACATACATGTCTTATGTTTTGGATTCAAGTCATGTAATGCATATTCACTGTAGGTATTTCTTCATCTTTTCCGTGCTCTTTCTTTTTCATTTTTACCAGAGTATGAAACATTGATTCAGCATTTATGTCACTTTTGTTCTTGTTTGTGACTATGCAGATGCTTATTCTTCTCACAGGTATTTTTCAATACTTTCATTAGCTCCAAAGGCATGCTTGTGCATTCACTCTGTCCTATTTTCCTTCTCTAGGGTGAGGCCATCTACAGTTAATAGGTTTTCATCTGTTGCTGAGGTATGATCCCATTAAAATTCTGTTTTAACTTGTCATCTTCATCTACAAATGCCTAGTTTTATGAGCAGCAGGTGAGGTTTCAATTTATCTTTGGTGTCTAGTGAGCATTGAGTCCTCCCRTGGTAGTTTTTAGTTTGAATGGGAGTGCTTTCAGATGGCTCACACACTTCAAATAAGTTGGAGACTTATGATCATCAAGGGTTATTTATCTGTTGGGTTCTTATTCTCTTTCTTTTTTGTTCCATGTGTATTTGAAAGTATTCAACATTTAAAGTTGCTGACCATCTGTCTCCTTCAAGTCCTGCAGACATCAACATCATGCAGCTTCTTCCATCTGGCTAGGCTTTCAGAAATGTTTACATTTAAAAAATCTCTTGGAGATATTTTTCGAACTTCAACTTTAGCAGCTATCTCAGTTTTCCTTTGACACTGCCTTCTAACCAGAAAAGTTATTAAATTTAACTTCCAGAAATCAAAAGTCTTGTTTAATTCCCTGATGTGGTTTCTGTAATTTAGATTGTGTACACACACAGAAGATGGTAGGTCACTCTTTTGAACAATATTTATGACAATTATATCAGTCCCTACAGCCAAAATGACTGCCTGGCTCCTTCAGGCACCATGCAAACACCCTAGAATGACAGCCCTTGCACCCAAATTGCTTCCATCTGCAWTCTCACTTAGAGTTCAGGGACATGACACCTATCAGTAGAATTCAACAGAAATCAATACAGAGGCATCAGAAAGTAGATCTTCATATAAGAAACCTTTTACATTACAAAGAAGAAACACATTTGCTTAGTTAATTTCCTATTTAATGGTCACATAATTAGCTGTCATTTCTTGCTGCAGTATAAACTCTTTGTTTAAGCACAAAATAGCATCATTAAACATTTATTTTTACTGCATTCTTCTTGTAATTTCTAAATCTAAGACATCAGATAAACACTATGGTTGGTTTAATTACTATGAACAGATAATGTCCAGTTTTTAATGACATCCACTGCRTGTTTCTCTCATCAACAGATCAGAAATGGGGAAACATAACTACTCTAATTTGTATTTTCTTTTGTCCCTCAGAATGTATTACCTGCCAACTTAAAATATATAGCAATGCCTTTGYGCTTCATCAAAGTTGAACGTATTCAATAAAACACTGCGAGGGAATTCAATTTCCCATTTTCTCAACTTTTCTTTCATCTCTATTGTAAAACACTTTTTCTTGTCCTTAGAACTGCTCTCCTKTTTTAAAAACAGTGGAAATGAATCTCTTTTACTCTTTGCAGTATTGTTTCAATAAATTAAGYGGGAACAAGTGGGAGGTTGAAATGAAAAATTGATTTTCATTTCATGATCTCAATAAAGTAATCTACTGATAGAAAGAAAAATCACACATCAAGAAATCACATTGTAATACAATAAATCTTCTCTACCTTATGTGCATCAGTGTCACATCAACAGGTTGAAAGTCAACAAATGCCACAAAGCTTAGATTAGTAGTTAGGATGGGGAGGGGGAGGAGGAAGCAGAGCAATCTCTCAGGTGTCCCAAGTTTCTTTCACTCAGAAAAGCAGAAATGCTTGACACAGCAAACAGGCCAGGTCAGTACACACTTGCTACTGGGGGAAAAGCTTCTAAGACAGTATCCAAACTCCACCCCTAAAAGTCACACTCTTTCTTTGCCTTCTTTTGTACATAGCTGCTTTATTCCTGGATACTTGACAAAATACAAACATTTCAAAAACTTTAATGCTATTGTGTGTTCACATATTGTATTATGTGAGTACATTTACTTGCTTTCCATACCATTCCACTCTGATTTTTTTCAAAAGGAATCACACTGTCTCCCTGAAGGCTTAATTTTTAATGCTTTGGTGGACAATAGGGAGAAAWGAGGAGTAAGGGGAAATGAGAGAGTGGCATCTCACATGCAGTATACCAGGTGACTTGCAGGTGAAAAGAGCATTTGACAATWCTTGCAGCAGGTGTTATTCCAGAAATAATTGCCTCTGAAAGTCCATTACCTATTCTATATGTCACATAAACCAAAGGGCAAGAGCCACTCTCAGAGTTAAACAGCAAAGTTGCAAGTTCTTTCACATTGGCTAAGTGAGCATGGAAATCTTTCAGCAGGTTCTGAGGGTCTGAATGGAAAAGGGGTTCTGCAGTCATAAAAAAAAGCAGGAGGATATTTCCTTGGAGTATAGCTGAACACCTGTCATCTCCTGGACAGTAACCATACAACCGAAATGCATCCAATTATGGCAGAAACATTTTCATTGACCAAAGGAGAAGAAATTACCATTTCCTCTTTGAGACTGGGAAATACATTTCTGTTATGACATTCTCATTCCTCAGTTATTTGCAGTAAGTACTGTTAAGAGTGGGAAGAGTAAACGAATTTGAGTCAACAGCCAGGAAGAAATKAAATTAATACTTGCTGTCAAACTGTAACACATTGATGAGGTTGTACAATAAATATACCACAGCAGGGTGATATTTGCACTGAATAATGAGATACAATATATAATGAACTGAGTATCAGAGGACATTCTCAAATGTCAAAACCTTGGGATAYAGTCTTAAAATATACTTGTGATGTTTGTCATACCATTCGATTGTCAGTCTAAATGCATGAACCTTACAACTGTTAATCATAAAGTAATTTCTAAAACCAGATTKTGATCTCCCTGTACAAGGTTGCTATCCAAACTTTTAACATGTGCTACTTTCTATATATTTAGTTGAATGCACAAAGAGTTATAGCTGTACTGAAAATCTTAATGCTCTCATTGATACGAAAAATGCTGAAAAGATTTCCTCATGCATATGTTCAAACATGCCAGAAAATATGGAAAGAAATGTTGTTATACACAGGCTTTCCCAGTTGGRAAAAAAAAATCAGTTGCTGATGTCCAAGTAACTTGTGGTTCCTATMTGTCATTTCACTTCATTTTTATTATTTCATGCATGTATAACTCTCTCCAGTTCTTCAGATTTACTCCTGTTTCACAGTCCTCTGAGCAAGCAGATTAGGCCCATCAGGTTAATACATTCTTATTATGTACTCATGTATTTTAGTGTTCTTGCTTTTCAGACATAAGACTTTATTTATTTAAATGTGGCATTCACCCTTTAGTGCATTTATTACAAGGCTGACATTTTACAATTTTTTTCCATCAGAATCAACCAGGAGCATTAACTTTTATTGAGGCCTTTATCAGCATTTATCTGAGTTAAAAGTTTTAAAGGCTACTTATCATTTAGATGTTGTGTTGATTTGTATAATTTTACTTCATTCTCTTTTAAGAAGTCACACATTTTTCGAGGTGCAAAGGARGAGTCTCAAACAACAGCACTGCTTTGTGACTCAGAAAAGGGAAAGCAAAAGCGTGTTTTGGGCAAATGGAGGGTGGGGTGTTCTTGRTAGGGCTTTTTAAGTTTTCTGAGCCAGGAAAGAAAATTCTGATTTCACTCAGAAGCCAGAAATCTTTCTTATCCCATATTAATCTGTAAAAGAASGCCTATCTGTTCTGCCACTTCTGGGACTTGTGTAGTAAAAGACAAGTTGAGGAGAAGGAATTGGTTGCAGGAGTGAGACAAGGAGTTAGAAAGGGATAAACTGGCTTTGTTTGGTTTTTAACTTGTCCACCATTGTCTTTCCTGAGACAAAGTCTCAAGAGAAAGGTTATAATCCATGTGTTCCTTTTGTTGTCTATGCCACTATCTTTCCTGATACTTACGCAGCATGCATGCGTTTCTCCTTCTGTTCAGAACTGTTACCTACAATGAAATTAGTTTTGCTGGTACAAACTCTTCAGTCCATAATACAAAGCAGAGAAATTTTGAGCACTTCTTAGTCTTCTAAAAGGAAAAACAATCAGAGAGTTGACACTGCATAACCAATGATCTTGTTGCATTGGATGTTTTTGCATGTAATAGACAATTCAGCAGAGATGCAGGATAATGTCTGTCTGTCATTGCTTATGAACTCTTAAGTATTTGAGAAAYTATTCATATTTAACAGGAAAGAGTTTAAATAACATTACAAAATTTGGAGCCATTAGGTAACTTGTTAATTGTGTGATTAAACAATTTTTTTGAGTTATACTGGAATTATGAGTGCCAAAGAATATATGATTTGCTCATTTTTCCAATTATACAAACTCCACAACTTCCTTCTCAAAAGAACCCCAAAGTTTTCTTCACAGCACAAACTGCTGCATAACCCTCAGGTGCATTTGTCATCCACTCGACACAGGCAGGAACAAACCTCAGGCACAGAGTCCCCACTGAACAGACAGGATRCAGTACTCAGGAGGAGCACAGCAGCTGCCCTTTCTGGACATGGAATAGCAGCTTGCYATCTGAATGTTAAGGAACCCCTTCCTCCTGGCAGTTTCCTCTGCCCCTGAAGCACAGTCTTTTCCACCAAGACAGATCCTGAGGTTCTAAGGGGGAGGGAGCCTGCAAGGCTCTCGCTCCTCCCCTGTCACCACAATAATTTCTGCCCTGCTCAGCTTTCACAACACATGTGTTAAACAACAATGAGGATTTTTTTAAGTCATCAGGGACATATCTAAAGGTCTTTCTTTTCTGTCTTCTGTTTCAGGCTTTTTTTCTTTACTTCAGTTTCTATTCTACATTACTTCCCAGCTCCTTTGCTATTGCCATGTTTGTTAGTGGCCCCATCACAGCACGCAATGTTYAATTTGAATATTGGCTTGTTCCTTTAATCATCTGATCACAAAGCATTTAATGAAAAGGTTAGTGTTATATTTCCCATCTGTTGGATATGAACAGAGGATCTGAACCTAGGATTCAACTCATTTGAAACATTTCAATGGGAATAGTGTATATAATTTCCCTATGTAAGATAAACATAACATTCCCTGTTTAGGCTTAACTAAAGACAAACCAAAATCCAAACAAAGCAGATTTTCTAGGCTTAATAAGATTATTTTCTTAGGGATTTTAAATGTCAGAGCAAGCATCATTGGAAAATATTCCCTTAAGCTATTTTTACCAAGCAGACATTTGTGGGGATTCACTGTAAGAAAGAKAGTTGTCCTTTCTCCACCTCCAGAACATCCCTTCTGACCCTGGCCCTGTCAAAAATATTCATTATTCAAACCAATCTTGGATGAATGTAGCAAAAAATAAACATTGAAAAAAAAACTCTGCAGCCTCCTTATTATGTCTGGATGTGATAAAGTATTTAAGAGAGATAAGCTAAAGTATTTCTAAGTTGATTGTAATATATTCCGGTCTGTATATAGATTTATAGTTTCCCCCTATGAAAGTGCTATGTAGCTGTAAATTTAATTACAAAACTACTATAACATAAATTGCTAGTCTGGAAAGTAATCCCATAACTGATATTAATCCTTTATGTTCAAGAACTACATTTTTGAAGAGTTCAGTTTGCAGAAAAAAATAGATTCTTCATACTTTCCTTGAGATTATTTTTTACTGTTTGAACGGATTCTATATTAAACTCATCCTACAAGTAGAAAAAAAGGCTATATGGACTTCTAATCTGAGACTAAAAGGAAGATTGTATAAAAATGAAGAAACTCTGGCTTTCTATGTATCAAGGAAACATTAAAAACTATTTTTTCTTCTTTTTTTTATGTTCTCAATTTTGTTAAGGGAACTTATGGGACACTTTTTTTTTTCACTGAGGATCAATTCACAGTCTGCCAAAAACTATGCCTTTACTTTAAATCTCAAGAAGCATTGTAGTGCTTATTACAGAATTATCAAAAAATCTAAAGCAAAATTTTCTAGATTTATGTCCTCAGCTCCATAACTTGGAAAACCTGGATAAGTTCATCAAAGCTATTCTTTGCTCTRGAAAACCAAAGGTTCTCAGCACAGTAAGTACTTAATATTTACCTTCCTAATAGAGTCTTTACACTATAGAGGTATATTGCAATTTTCCTTTAGGGTGTGTTTACATTGGCAGCAAAGAGAAATCAGGCTTGATTTTTTTATTTTTAATTATTAAACCTTGATTACCTAGTATGATTTAACCTCTTGCTAACATTCGTTATTTAACAAAAACAGAAAAACACAATAAGGAAGGAAAAACAAGTTCAGCAAACCAATGTCCAGTCTCTCAGCAWATGAAATTGTAAAGGTTGTAGTTAGGACTGAACACTGGCAAGGTTGAAATGGGAATATACTGCAAGTGGAATATTTGAAATTTTCAGTGTTATAGAAGTAAAAATAATATACTCCCAATCAACTAAAGCCATTTTATAATGATAGGATAAAAAAAATCTTTAAGATAAATTAATTTTCWGGCATAATACATATATAGAAAATTCAAGTAGTACACACAAMTTTTCTAAMTATTASAATGTTGGATATTTCTAAACATCCAGTRTCTAAAGAGGGAATACAAGAAGGCTGGAGAAGGACTGCTTAAAAGGAGATGGATTGATAGGACAAGGAGGAATGRCCTTAAAGTGAAARAGTCAAGATTTAGATTATGCATTAGGAAACAATTCTCTACTGTGAAAATAGTGAGACACTGGCACAGGTTGCTTWGAGAAGCTGCAAATCCYTAGAGAGGTGTTYAAGGTCAGGTTGGATGGGATTTGGAGTAACCTTGTCTACWGGAAGGTGTCACTGCCCATGTCAGAAGGGGCTAAAACTATATTTGCATTTTATGTTTGATTATGGCTGAACTTTTCTGCCTGGCATGAGAATTTTCCTCATCCTCGTTTACATGACAAAAAATACCATTAAAATTAAACTGGAAAATTAATCCAAAATTGCATAAAAATTAAAAATAACTGACTAGTTATTTTGTGACTATATTGTGACTAGTTGACTTTACCAATTAGGATATGTTTTTYAATGTTCAAAATATCCTGACTAGCATTTTAAAACAATCCCAATTCTAAAACAGTGAAACCAGTACAACACCTTATTTGAGCTAGTCTGGAGATTAATAGAGGCTTCAGATTATCTCATCTAATTTAAAAAAAAATGACCCAGATGTATCTTAGGACTTTCCATGAATCCTGGTCCTCATCTACCTGATCTATGTGTGGACATAACAACTTGATCATGACCAGGCCACCCTGTAAGCACCAAGGCATTGCCAACCCTCTGTTGAAGCCTACAATTGTTTTACATGAATGACTTGAGCATTTAATGACAGAGAGAGGGCCTGGAACTTTGCTCATAGGACAGGAGCAGGCAGAAGGTTTTGCATCAGCATGACTCGAGCAAAGAGGGCTCATTTTGAAAAGAAATGTACTACAACAGTGTTAATCTGTCAAGAGGTTGGCCAGAACACTCAAGGACAACAAACAATGAATAACAAACTTCTCATGAAGAGATTTAAAACTCATTGTGTCCTTCGAAGGATATTCAGCAAATCAGTGTTAGATGTGTGCCATGATAAAGGGAGCAAGTTGCACAATAAAGAGCAGTTCCTCATCAAAAAATAAWGCAGGTAAGGCTTGAACCTGATGAAAATAAAGTGATAATGTATTAAGCAAGTCACTCACATGCCAGTCTTCAAGGCAAAGATTAGAAAGCAACTGAAAAAATTGTGAAGGAGAGAGACATGGGTTCTTACATCAAACAGTCCCTCAGGTGTGTCAGACACCAGGGCTGAATCCTTCACCTCTCTTCTAAGCACATTCAAACTGTTCAAGTGAAATGAGTCTCAGGACAGCCTTGCACATAAAAAAGAATGTATTCTTTAGTGCCAAAGCACTGGAAAAATGGAAATTCTCTCACTAATATGCTGAGAGTGAGACTAAATATAGACCAAGTGTGACTAAAGATAAATAAGAGATTAGCAGTTGCAATACTAGCAAGAGACATGAAATGGTAGAGGCTGAACACCAAAAAAACTAGTGTTCTTTATCTCTCAAGGTCTCATTTTAATATATACTAATTTGTAGCTCAATTAGTGCTTATGGGAAGGCAAGAAATACAGGCTTAACTTTCTTCAGGCCAAAGTCTTATTTGAACTGAGGTACCTCATTTCCTGCTCAATTGTTCTAGGATTTGTAGGAAAAGATCTATTAACCCTGCCACTTCCTTTGCTTTGCAGTCATCTTATTGCTTTTTAAAGAAGAATGTAAGCAAAAAAGGAGTCATTCTACAACTGTTTTAGAGATTCTTTCCATCTATTCTTTGTCTTCCTACAAAACAGGCACCTGCTAGAGCTCTGCAGGAACTCTTAGCTTAGGTTGAATTCTGATGCTCAGAGTAGGAAGAGATTCCACTCTAGACACCGAGGGAATTTTTGGGAACATCAAAGAGATATCTGCAACATCAGCAGGACATGAGTTCTGGACTGCAGTTGTGTATGACAGAATTAACCAAATCCACCTACATTGTACTTCACCATCAAAATCCCTTATTGGCTTTGGTCTTTGAGTTTGGTACTTGTAGATTTTAAAATATTCTGTGGAAGTCATACACTGTTTCTTTTAACTGATTTCAATAGAAACATTTTAGCGAGCCACCAGTGCTTGTTACCTATCCTATGTGTACCACTGTGATGTTGAGCCCAGATAGCAGCTAGGTACTCACTCACTTCCCCACAGTGGGATAAAGAATAAGAAGAATAAAAGTGAGGAAATGTAAGGGCTGAGATTAAGACAATTCAATAGCTAAAGCAAAATCCACACACAAAGAAGCAAAGCAAAGCAAAATAAGGTATTTATGCACTACTTCCCAATATGGTACTGCATAAGCCTCTCTTTAGTCAGTTCCTAGAAAAGAAAGCTTCATCTCATGTAAAAGTCACTTGGGAAGACAAATGCCCTAACAAGGTATTCCCACCTTCCCCCTCTTTTCCCTGAGCTTTTATGGCTGAGCACAATGTCATATGATTTGTATGTCCCTCTGGTCAGTTGACATCACCTGTCACTGCATGTACCTACCCTCCCTACTTCTTGCCCTTCATCACCCTAATTGGGGAAGAGTGAGGAAAAGAGAAAATGTTGTGGAAGTACTGTTCAGCAATAGCTAAAACATTGACTGACTGCTTCAGTCACAAATCCAAAACACAGCACCATAGGGGCTGCTATGAAGAAAGYTGACATTTCAGCCAGACCCAGTATAGCAATTTACCTTGGATTACTGATTGAACTTCTATACAGTTTCAATATGGAAAAAAAAATTAGTTAAAGTGGCTAATTAGGTCAGTCCCATTCTGAAAAATATAAACTCATGCTCAGAATAGGGTAAGAGACAGGCTAAAACACTGAATGTACACAGTCCTCAAAGAAATTCTCAAATTAAGGGAAACAAAACTCTCCTCAGTGTGGGATATAACTACACAAGTTCTGAAATGCCTGCATTAATGAAAAATACAAAATACATAACTCTCTAATTGTTTTCTTAGATGTCAATAGGTGCTTTTAGACAGGTGTAAACCTCACTGTTATTTTTTGTTCTGTAGTCCCACTGGAATTTGCCCCTAGAATCTTGCCCAGACTTTATTTCAAAGGGAGGTTAATACATGCTTCATTAAGAATGAAAATCTGTGCCTTCTTTAACCAGGTATGGATAATGCAAGGTTTTGGTTTTTGATCTTACAGGCACTTGCATGTTTTTACTTTAGGAATACCTGCCAGTTCCAGATACACTATTGGAATTCTGTGCTGACTATATCACTGTATACTATATCACTGTAATTGATGAGTTCAGTAGAGTCAACACAGAAAAAAAAAGGCAAGAGGAAAACAGACACCAAGCATGGGGTTACAGGCTCAGCATAAGCATTCCGGATTCATGGACATCCAGAGAGAATCCCTATGAAGTTTCAGAGCTCCTTACACATTTACATCCTATTTAAAGGAGGGATAGGAGGAGAACAGACTGAGGGGGTACACCATGATTTAGTGGCCTATAAGTGCACTAAATTGCCTGGTGCATTTTAAGGGATAGAATGAGGATTTTCCATTCTACAACACAGCAGATTATTACCACAATCCTATGGAAAAGGCTTACACTKTAAGAGGATACAAGTAAGAGACTTTTTTGTAAGCTCTGAAAGACCCAAGGCTGAAGTAGTAGAAGGAGGAAACATAACATTTTTTTGATGCCTCTTTTTATCATGACCTTGAGGTCCCCATAATTCCTTTCTAATAAAACAAAATTCATCTATAAACAGATGGAGTTACTTCATCTTTTTCTTCCTTCAGGAGATACCATAATGATAACACAGGGAATGTTTATCTCAGCTGGTCTTTATCACATTGTTTTAGWGGTAAAATACACTTGACTTATTGGATTCTATACTTTTTGTTAAAACTTATTGTTATCTGTTTTATCTCAATCACTAGGGGTTCAAAAGAAGAGAAGCTTTTAATTAGAGGAGTCTGGATAAAATAATTAGCAAACAGTAAATTTCAAGCAATYCAATCCAAGTATTTCTCAAAGTATCTACAATAAAATCTTTCTCTAGCTATTTGTAATGAGCAAAATACTTTCCAGAAGAGAAATAAAAAGACAGTAAATTTTATTAAGGGCTTAGTTTTCCATCTCGGTGACATTTGCATCTAAGTCAGTTAAATGTCCCAAAAGACAGGAAGACCAGAGCCTTGTCTCAGAAGCTCAAGAAATAAAAATCTAGACAGATCTAGGGTGATGACAAATAAACAGCAGGTCTTTGTAAATATGTGAGATCCCAAATCCAAACATTTTCCATTTCAACMTGCAGAGTCTAAACATGGTCTCTTCTTCAGGGCCACAGAATTAGAGGTCAGCTGGGACACTGTAATTTAGGTAACTGATATTAAATGACCAGAGTGTTGAACCCACTTATTTCCATGTTCCCTCCATTTCAGTCTGCTTACAGTCTTTTTTCAATCTGTGTATTCCTGGAAAGTTTCTCTGAAAAAAGGGGGGTTTTTTGGGTTTTTTAAAATAATTTTTATACCATGAAGGTCATTTTTAGTGAATAAAGTCTTTTGAGTCACACATAGCTTTTCATGTCCTGGGGGCAGGACATGAAAAGCTCTGTACCATTGAATAATAGTTTGAAATGTGTCTCTCTTGCTCTGACTCATGTGAGTATGTGTGTCAGCTCCCTCATGTATGAGCAGCAGACCACAAACCACAACAGGGATTTCTCCTTCCTCCCACACCAACCACAACAGAACAAGTTTYACTTGCTTCTGTATGCTGTGCATGCTTCTAGAAGCACCTCTTTACTTCCTTCCCTTCACAAACATCCATAYACTAACCCCAGGTAAACACCAAAAAGTATATTTATTCCTTTRTAACATTATTGTCAGCAGCTACTGTTCTAGAAGTGGTCAAAAATAAAACTTCAGAAGATCCCCTAGACCTTGCATAATACATATCTGACTGTCCTCTCATTCACACACATTAAAAGATGTGCTAGTGCACTTTATCTTTAATCACACTTCACAGAGCTGAATCTCACAAGGAAATATGATGGCTGAGATCACTTAAAAGCATATGACAAATTACAGTAGAARAGAACCCATGGCCTTATCTATGTATACCCACATTGGGCTTTTTTTATACTTTTATCTCAAACAAATAAGTTAGACATAACTTCTATTTCCTTCATACTTTTTTAAGTACTTTAATTCATATACAAGAAAATAATCGCTCTAAATGGCAAGACATTTATCAGAGAATACTTTAAAAAATGGTGTCATACACTATTAAAATAAAACATTTACAAATATTTCCTCTTTTTCATATTCATTTAAATGCACAGGGAAGAAAAACACAGCACAGAAGTCCATGGGGTTTCTAATCGTTTTTTTTAAAAACTGTTGCTTTTTCAGCTGCTTAAGACATTAATCTGCTTAATAAACCTGTTTTTCAGCTCAGCTCTATACTTGTACATTATTCTTCTARGTGATATCAAGGAAACTGTGATGTTTTGAGATTCAAATTCCATGCATAACATCAGTTGATTCAGGCTGACAATATAGTTAGTAATGATTATTTGTCACTCCCACCAGCAAGAAATCTTAAAGTTAGGGTATTTTCTCTTTGCCACCCCAGCTTATTATGTGGCTTTTTTCCCCCWATGCCTATTAGTGATAACTCACATGAATGTAATTTCATAATACAGATTCCAGAAGTAAACAAATAAATTTATCAATATTTTCATGTTTTGAATCTTATTAGGAGTGTAACCATATGTTCTTATTTATTTTCATATACTCCCTATGCTGGAGATTAATGAAACAGAATTACACATCTGTTCTGCTTATCTGTGTACTTTTAATATACAGTAATGATTAACAATGCAGCAAATATATTCCTACCCCTAATTTGCTACATTTTATGACAATTASTTTCTGGTCCTATACAGCTACCAAGGGCAATAACATTCTTAGCTGCAAATACCACACCTGAAACCTTATTATCATTTCAGAGAGCAGAATGACATAAGCTCACATCAGTCAAAACCTCAAAGATCAGAAGACTCTGAAACTTGAAAAAAAAATCAAGGTTTTATATGAATACGAACTAGAACACTTCTTTAACGGAGCAAGTTCAAAGTGACCCAAAGACTGAATAGATGTAAAAGAAGGATACATTGTTCCTTGTCTTCACTGTCCATCAAGACATTGCTCCCACTTTCAATTTTGGTGACTTCAAGCCTTTTCTGAGCTGCAGCAAGCCCTGCTCCATCTCCCTGGTCCTCAGGCCATTCCCACCATCAGGACCTCCTTGCACTCACTCCCAATTTCAGACTTGGCCTTTAGGTCTCTCTGCTGAGACTTTTACAGTTTCTCCCTCTGACCCCCAAGAAAAAAGCAATCTCTCCTGCCACACTGATCCTCTGGACTACCTTGCTCTATTCAAACAAAAAGAATGAATAACAGTGAAATTGAAAATAGTTGTTGCCACCAGGAGGAAGTTATAGGTCACCATGGTTACAGCACAACCGTGCTACTGAACTCTGAGGAGGTGACAGTCCCAGTATCTGTCACAGTTCCTCCCTGTGGCACCAGGACTTTTCCCAGGGCTGCAGGTKATGGCTCTATGTTCTGCACCTTTTGATGCTGCGCCCATGAACTACAGACAGTGTTCTAGTGGGAGGCCACACTCTGCTTTCCTTGGGTCACACTGTCATCACAAAAGGCATCTGAGCTACTCYCTCCTCCATCCCCACATGGGATCATGAATAAATGCACCTTTGTTGCATGCACAGAGTCACATCTCAAATAATGCACATAACTTAAAGGTGAATATTATGGCAATTCAAACTTAACTTAGTTATATTTKCAGAAGTGTCAAATGCAGCAAGCACCTGAAGTCAACAGGTAAATCCTTCTCTTTCCAGAGGTTTCTGGAATGCAAACTTAACAAGATGTTCTGTAGTACAGCAAAGCAGCTRCATGTGGGAGAGGAAGATAATGAGCAAGTCATCCCTTCACATGTCTGCACAGGTATATAGCATTCACCTTCTTGGCACTTCCTCTGAGGAACTGCAGTGGAAAAACAGAACTGCTTGTGACAAAGTGACAGCTGTGGGGGACACGGGAGGCAGAGTACTATGGAGACAGAATAAGGACACCTTAATTGAAGTTCCTGGAAAAGAGGCTTCCATAGCACCTTTACTGATTCAGAAATGTTGTCCTGCATTCATTATGGAAATRTGCAATCTATGAGGAAAGGACTAACTCCGTTCCTATGGCATTCARAATCTCAGGTCTCATTGCAGGTGGCCCAAGGGCTTCACCTTTAGGGTATCAAAGTAAACTTTTTTTTTATTATTATTTTTTTTTGCAGGGAACACATCCCAAATCCAAAAGGCAACAATCTTAATGCAGAATTATATTTTTAAAATATATTTTATGAGGATAGAAAGAGTTATTTCCTTTTATTAATGCAGGAAAACCTGAAGAATTTCTTTTAGGAGAAAGCAAATATGTTCTCATTTAGTCTTGCCTTATCAAAGAAATAAGAGATTATCAGAAGTCAACAACTCATTTTACTATTAAGATCTGTTCAAGAAGAATTATATTATAAAGTTAATTTAATAATCTATGACTCTTCTTTTTCCTCCCTAGAGGTACTAATATCGTTACTACAGAGAAAATTTTCACCTTTTTTTTAGGATTGGCATTTTACTACAAACAATATTAATTTCTCAAGTGGGAAAAAAAGGTGTTTATAAGTCACAATGTAGTAAGACTGAAGGTTGGATAATTCTGTATGTCATGGTCTCKACCTATTTTGTGATTGGAGACCGGTATAATCCATGAAAGGAGAACACAGAGAACCACAACTGCTAAAATAAACCTTAGGTAATTACATACAGCCATCAATTGCACTATCTCAGTGGTAATGTTAATGCCTGAACACCATTTTCTAGCTAAAAACAAACTAAAAAAAACTAAAGATCAAACTGAAGTACAGATATTATTAAATCAAAACTTTAACATACTCRGTTCCTACAGATGAGTGTCTGAGAYCCTTTCAAGAAAACTTYCCTGTTTCCTGAAAACTGAGTTGTCTTGCCCAAGGCTGGATTTCTATGACAATGCAGAGCAAAATGCCACCCAAGCAGCTCTTGCTGATATTTACAGTGCCAGCGTGCTGGCATGCTCACACCCCCAGTAGCATTGTGCTGATATTTATTCTCAGCTGGGAATAGAGAGGAATTTATGAGCAGTTTATGAAGAAGTGAAGCCAAGGAGCAGCCAYGTTTTCTCGCATGAATGGGAGTCATGAAAGCATAAATTTTGTCACCAAATGCAGGTGAAGCTGCCATCAGCATAAAATTAAAAAATAACAACAGCAAGTGTGCACAGGCCAGTGAATATAGGGCTGGGAAGTAAACAAAGGAGGCTGGTCACAGACCTGAAATTTTCTCTTTACCTTACRTATGCATTTTTCACAGCAAAACCAACAAACACAGAAAAACCAAGTAGTCTTTTCCCTTTCCGTATTGATCATGAAGTAATTAAAACAAATTATTTAGATTTAAATGTGATTAGACCTGATTAGAAAGTATTTCCTCACTCCCAATTTTTTTTTCCAATAGAATTTTTAAAGTAATATTTTATTCTCCACTATGTAGGGGACATAGCTAGACATGGGAAGTAATTTGTCTGCAAGAACGGAGAGAATATCAACTACATTTTCTGCAAGGAAAACTTAAACATAAGTATATTTAAAGCATATAGAAGAAAATAAATATTTTGCTGCGTCACAAGTRAAATAAAAAAATAACTGGTAATACAAGCAAAGCTTGGAGTGACACAGTTGCTGATCATGAGAAAGTTTCCCATGCATGCAGCTATTTTCAAGGATTATTACTTACRGTCAATTGAAAGCAACAGGAACATTCCTGCCTAAAACCAGAGTTCTTTTCTTACATGTGTAAATCAATGCCTTGCTTATGATGGTGATGGTTGAGTGACCAAGCTGAAGAGAATGAACAGAGAAAGTAGATCTTGGGGAGCTTTTCCATCACACCTTACTCCTGTCTGTCAACTTTTGTTAACTACTGTTCAATAAAGGCCTTTCAGCATTTATTTAGAGAGGAGGTCTCAAAAATCATTCAGAGGAATGCCAAATACAACTAATATTTTGTGCTTTTTAGAAACCTTCTCAAATTATTAAATAAAATGAACACTTTAATCAGCAGTAATACTCAGAGACAGTACTGAATTACTTTGAGTGTCATCTAGACACTCAGCATCACCTATAGRTATTTCTTTGTAGTAAGCTCCATGCTAAAATTAGATATGCATAGGTTTGGTTTGGTTTTGGTTTTGTTTTGAGATTTTTTTTGCAATAGCTGTTGATTGACTTTTACAAAAAAAAAGGACCAATTATCTATTTGTTAAACCATACATCTCATTTACCCTTGCTTATAAAGTATCAGTTCCTTTCTACAATGCTAAGAATTGTTCCTGCTTACACAAAGAAGTCACAAAACTCTTCTGAGCTGTAGTATTTCTTTAAAGAAATAAAARGCCTACTTAAACTGTTAACTTTTATGTTTCATCAAGAGTTACAGCAGACATCAGATTTAAAAGTCCTTTATGCTATCCCTAGACTTCTAATGGGGCAACTTTARGTTTTATATAATTAAATTTAATACTGCAAAATGGAGCATGTCAATCCACATTGCCATATTGAATTTTTAATAGTCATTCTCCAAATAAAGAAACATACCACACCATAAAAACAAAAAATAAAATTTTCTTACRGATATAATGGTGATAATAGCTTATGGTTTAGATCACATCATCAAAGAGGCTAGTAAAATTGGACAGCTCCTCCAATCTTGAACGACACAGCTTTTATGGYTTTTATTGATTTAAGGTTTAAATGCAATAAAATGAAAGAAGCATACTAAAAAATAATATAAGATCATGAAAACAGGCACCAACACATTAATAAAAATTATACCTAAAAGAGAGTTTGGACTTCTCAGAAATGATGGCATTTAGAGCTACATTATTAGGAAAGTAAAAGGTATGAAGCTGCTACATAAATCCTGACAGAGCAGACAGATGGTCTAAAAAATTTCCAAGTTTTATCTCACAGATAATCCTGGAACCAGCAAAGTTCTCAACCTTTGGAAACTCATAAGCTAGAGAACTTTTGTCCCATGGAAGAAAAGAATTTCAGGTGTCCACTCTCCATATCATTGCAGTGCATTCCCAAAAACTCAAAAATATGTTAAAAAGTCCTCCTAGCACAAGGTGAAATCTCAGACTTTGAGAGTAACCCAGGTAGAGAGATATTCTCTAGGCAGAGCAGGCATATACCTTCACTTCTGGGAATACAGAAATTCTGGTTTGTAGTGAACAGCTTTTCCTACATCCATAAAACAAATTCCAAATTCAGGAAATCATAGCTATTTCACCTGTATTGAGCATGTTATTCATCTCACATGAATTTTAAAGTTTATGCTTAATCTAAGCTTATAGTCCAGGCACTTTCTGTAGGCAGTAGGARAAAAAGACATCTCCACACAGCAATTCATCATGCCCTGTATCTATCAGCAGTGTTGAATTAACAGAGATTACCTTTCTACCATAGGGATATACAGACTAGATGATACATCTAGCTTCTTAGATAGGTAAAATGGAATGAATCCTACTGTGAACTGGTTGAAGTGACATAGAACTTTCAGCACTTGATTTAAAAGTGCGGAAAGTGCATGCATTGAGAGATGCAAAAATAATCCACAGCCAATATAAAAGGTAATACTGATTAAACACCTTCTAAAACAGTGGACTGAAAAATCAGTGACGGAATCCATTAGTTCAGTGTTCATCCTACAGTTCCTTATCACTGACAGCCCATGTAACATGCAACAGCTCTGCTACTAATTGCTTTTGCCCCCTGCTTTCTCAAATCAGATTTTAGGAGGAATATTTCCATCTGTGTTGCACCTTAAACTCTACAGGTACRCAGGGTAAACAGGTTCTGTGTCCACTTTTCTGATGTAATTGCCTGTAAAATCACTCAGAATGAAACCTTGAAAAATTCTACTTTCTAGTTGAGGAAGAGGTGGTCTTCCCACTCAAGAAGCTAAAAGGAGCAAGAATAAATGTACAGTAACARCCTCACTCTCCTAATGAAACAAGTTGTGTTACTTCCTTATCAAACTATCTACTGCTGTTATATTATTATGTTGTGAAAAAAAAAAATCAGAAAATCAATTAATTTGTCTCAGGAAAATAATGTCACTGTCCTGTCACTGTTGCTCTTGTTCCTGATGATAACCACTATTTATTTTTAAGCCCTTATGTTATTTCCTGAAGAGGTTTAATTAATTGCCTGAGTCTCTTCAGCAGAAAAGCACTTCTTTCTTAATATTTTTCCCCTTCTTAGAGAATGACTTTCAAATAACTCTTTATTTCAATTGCAAATGAGTTAGAACTTACGGGACCTTTAAAGAATTCATAAATCTGTGTGTGCCTCAGCCAGGTTTAACTTGAAACTATGCACTGAAGAGAGCTTTGCTGCMAGATTTCAGGCTATGCCAGAACTCTTGCTGTACTGACATTTTGCAATGAACTGTACTCCTAGGTATCTTTTGCAACCCCATACCTTTTTTTTTTGTGTGCTCTTACATACAGCTCTAACCAACTCCAGTATGCTCCACAGAGAACTGGCTGACAATTAGACCAGCMGGGACTTGATTACAACAATGCTACACTGAACTTCCTACTTTGTGCATCCAAAAGAGGAATATGGCCACATTTATGCAATCAGTTATGTATCAAACTGTTTACAAGCATACAAAATATACTGGCTTTGCATTAAAATCTTCTTTTTCT
Source organism: Alauda arvensis (assembly GCA_902810485.1). Classification (NCBI taxonomy): domain Eukaryota; kingdom Metazoa; phylum Chordata; class Aves; order Passeriformes; family Alaudidae; genus Alauda; species Alauda arvensis. The sequence goes on from CADDXX010000819.1 coordinate 111,806, forward strand.
TCACTGTAACCAGATAATTTACACACACATTTATAGTTCAAGTAATTGACTTCCCTATCTGAAGCTCCTAAATGTCTTATTATTAAACGAGAGCTTTGAACTGGTAAAAAAATTGAATGAGGAATATTATATGAATGCCCATAAGTGCAGTGCTGACAAAGCTTAAAAAAACCCCAACCTGCTTTTATTCAGAGAATATTTCTCTCTTTCTCAGAGCAAAAGAAAATCCATTATGAATTCTAGTCACACCTGTCTAGAAAAAGCAGAGACCTTTCCCAGCTGCTCCTAAACCAATGTCCTAAGCTACCACAGTAGATACTCTTAGTGGAGAAATCAGCATATCATTCAAATTCTTGAAGGGCAGTGTGGAAAAAAGGGAACTTTAAGTAAGAGAGTTTAAAAGTAGACTGAAATATAAAAATATTTTATTATTATATTTTTATTTCTTTTATTGCAATATTCCCATCTAGTCTACACAACAGGAATACAAACAGCTCTCAAGGAGGAGAGCTGTTTAAATTCAATTTAAAACTCAGTCAAGTTATTGCTGCAAATRTTGCTGTGTATGCTCTTAACAACATAAGATGATTAAACTTAACTTTAGCCTATAGTGAAAGCTAGAACACAGGAAATAAAAACTACTTAGTATATTGAATAGATTTGCTTTAAATAATTGAAATGCAATTATGTTTATTTTTTGTCATTGATACATTTGGATGGGAAAGAAACATGTAGAATTGTACCTTTGAGCAGCTCTCTCATAACCCATCTCAGTTATATGTCACACCCTTTGTTAAAAAGAGAACTGTTCTGCATACAAAACAAATGCTGCATGAAGCAAGTGTCTGTCAGGGCCCTGAACAGCTCTCTTATCATGCAATGTGGTTTTCCAGGCTTACCAGAAAACAGTACGTCCTTGCTAAGTTYCTCCATTACTTTGCATCCATCCTTCACAGAAGGATATTTACTACTTAGTAAAGATTTAAGTTAGCAACTTAACCCTTCAGGGAACACCTGAAAGTTTGAGGACACACATATTTTAAAATCAGTTACCAAGTACTGCCACCCTTTCCTGCAGAGCTCTTGGTGCTCTCCTTTCCCCATGTGGCTGACAGGGAACGAGCCATCACTGGCAAGTCACTCAGCAGGCTTCAATATCAMACCAGAGCAGCTGCATGCAGCTGTTAACACCCTTGTTTTCTTCCTTAGATGTGTGCTTGTGGATAAAAATGGAGAGATTTAKTCCAYGCTGAAATTWATAGCCAAATACAGAGTATACAAARACAACTGAAATGTATAACTTTATAAATTGAGAATTTATTTGTKGCAACAAATTTTGCCAGAATGTCTTCACCAAAAATTCATCTCATTCTTAAATCTAGGAGTTTGGAGGTATTTTTCAGCAGAATTACTTTCCAGTATGTTTCAAACCAAACTGAAAAACATCCTGCYTGTCCACATGCCTGTCAGATTTACTGACTCTCCCAACTAGGGTGAAGTAACTGGGGTGGGACTTCTTGCCAGGTTTCTTTTTTTTTTTTTTAATGCTGTTATTTATGAAAATTTAGTCATAAATCACATCATATATCACACTGAAATCATATAGCTATCCCAARTATCTCCTTATTATCTTAGAGTACACAGAATATAACTGAAAATTTTGACCTGAAAGTAGGAGTTTATCCTGTGGTGTTTAAGCAGTTGCCACTTTATTAATAGATTAATTATGGAGTTTTTTTAGTGGTATGGTTTTTTCTAGTTGAAAATGCACTGATTGCTCTCAATATTTTACTCTCTCCATCTATGCTATTCAATAGAAACGTACTTTTTGTACCTGTCTTTGTGATTCTTGTCTTTTGACTTGTATAAGAATTACAAATTCTATTAAGAAAATGTCTAAGCTCTTTTACAATATCAGCAGGCCAAGAGCTATCTATCTGCATTCTTTGTGAATGGAGGGGGAAGGAATATCAGCATCTCTGGAATGTAGCTGAAATGCAAAGAACTGCTGGTTTGTAAAGTTTAGGTGAGTCTCTACATGTGATGTATAGCCACATGGATAGATCGGAGACAAGGTCAATTTTCATTTTCATTTTGGTTTCAGATCATTTGCAYTGGGGAGGATATAATTTACTGTCCTGTAGGTCTATAATTTTCCCCTTCATTTCTTCTTCCCTTTCTTGATTCACTTTCCTGATAACTTTGGACTGTTCCTTTTGCAGAGGTGACAGTGTAGGTCTGTAGCTGAGGCAAATATTTGGTAGTAATCTA
>CADDXX010000819.1:122089-262783 GCA_902810485.1 Alauda arvensis
TGACACAAGGCCAGCGCCATTGCTGGCCTCCTTCCAGTTTGGGGATCCTGCCTGAGGCCACTGAGGCAGCTCCTGACTCTGTACTGGTCCCTCCTTAGAGCTAGAAGGAGGCACACCTCCCCTCTCTCTGCCTTGTTTCTCTGCATTTTTATCATAGGTYTGGAAAAAAGGATGTCATCCTTGCTGCCAGGAGGATACTGAGCTRTGAACCTGCAGGAATCTTCTATTGAGTAAAGAGAAAATGGGAAGACTTGGAACTACCAAAACAAAGCCAGCATGCAAAATTCACATAGWAATCAATTGTAAAAGAGGTTAAATATATATGTGCATACATGCACAGTACTGAAGATTTTTATCAGCTGACATTATTTAGCTCTTTCTTCCCATATCTGATTTGGTAGCTGAGCCCTGGGAGAAAAGTACATCCCCCCATCCCATGGCATAGCTCACCTCATTGCAGAGCTGTGTGCAGCCCTCCCTCCCAAATCAGCTTTGGTACACACACAGCATCTGGAACTGCTYTCAGCCAGCTCAGGGCTCCAGGCAACGTGGAGTCAGGAGCACCACCCTGTGGCACCTGGAAAATAGGAATTAAAAGTGACTGCAACCCTAACAGTAACTGCAGGGACGCAGATAATGCTGGTGAGGCTAAATTAGTATTAAAAGGCCCAAAATTTTTTAAGGTAACTGCACCTATTTGCCTTTAACAGTTTGGAAAAAACCCCAGAAACAATTAACTATCAAGTAATGCAGGTAGCCAGCTAGCWGGTGATACAGTGTGTAGCATATGTAGGTGTGGAACCAAGGAGAAAAGATGTTTATGGGTTTTTTGGTCTCTTTTAAAACAAAGATTTTATAATCATCTGCAGATGAAGATTTAGTTTGCTATGGTTTCATTTTGTAAAGCATTTACCAGAATACTGCTAAATTTGGCTTCCAAAGCTTCCATGACAAAATACTGTTTGTCATAAGAGCACAGCACATTGTCATCTGGATGCAACTGTTTATTCTTGGGAAATGCTGAATAAGGTACCACTGCCAGATGAGCCTTGTGTGTACAGGTGCTTAAAAGCTATAACATATAACATTTTTTTCACTTGCAGGAATAAGCCCATCCTTCCAGTGAATTACTTTAAATTTTGATTAAGAGCAAAAAGAGAAAAGAAAATAGAAAGCTGAGCAACAGCTAAACTTTGGTATCAGAAAAKACAGCACTGGAATTATCTATAAGATGAAGTGCTGCCACAAAACAGTAATTTTCCATAAAACACAGGGAGCCTTAGGAAGGCAGGAAAAGAATTGCGTGAATTAAGCTTATTTAGACAGATACAACATAGATGTGTAACAACTTTCCTTTAAATTTCTGCTCCTTCACCTCTACCTGCTCCATCTCTGTCCCCTCCAAAATTGTGAAGACAATGCGTGTTTCTCTGGCTAATTTGCTTTTGCTGTCTTTTTTTCCTATACTTCTACTTCTCCTCTGGGTAAAAGGTATTCTATATGTCCTGCAGATGTTTGTTATAAAGTGACACAATTTAGACAGCATCTGGAGGCTGCAGAAGGAGAGAGCATAGCAASTGGTCCTTTGGATAACAAGTTTCTCCCATTTTGCATCATCAAAAATGAATAGGATGGCTGGGCAGCACTGAACTCCTGCCAGTCCCCATTGAACTCTCCTTCAGTTTTAAAMCAATCACCTTTGTGCTTCATTGCCTTCCCCTTTGTAGCATCCCAGAAACATCTGCAACCTGTTTTATCGCTGTTTTCCAAATCTCCTCAGAGCACTGCCTTTCCCAATGCCTGTATAACACAATGGCAGTCACACTTGTGCTGTGCTGAGGGTYCTGACTACCATCTTAACTAACAGGGTCACTTGCATTTCCCATCTGCCTGTATCTGCCAGTTGAGCCTTACACGCAAATGCAATCTGAGAGTGATGACCATTTTTTATTCTTATTCCACATTTGGGAAACTTCTCTAGCTAACAATAAGATGTGTCAGAGACACAACATTTAGGTATGTGAGGTGTATCATATCCAGSTTGTTGRGACAATGSCTTAAGATTTTAGCTTTTATATTTTTCAAATCCTGTACTGCATTAGCACATAGCTCTAAACRCCATATMAAGTGTAGKTAGCTGTCTTCAYGTTTTGGTCAGACAAARCAATCCCTCTGGGCCTGTGATCCAAGGACACACCACAACCTCAGGCCTGGAAAAGCATAAACAAGTGARTTTGGGGGRAGYGAGCTGGGGGAATATGACTTCATCACCTGAAGCTGTAATTGGAGAATTAACTCCTGATGTGCAAATAGACAAAACTTACATCTGTCTTAAAAACTCATGACTATTGCCTGTCTTAAGTGTAGCCTCTGAGAGGCTTTTACACTCCCCAAGATGTATCCTTTGAATGTCTTTAATAAATTCCYRCTTTATTCTCTTAAYTYTGTCTAKCTTCTGTTCTGGGTAGCCTCTCCAAGGCATCAGGAACAAGGAGAGATAAAGTTAAACCATTATTTCTTTTTAAGGCATATAGGCAGAAATACAGTGCAAGCACTTAGTTCCAAAGATGTAGAGCTAAAAGAAGTTTTGCATCTCTAAAAAACTGGTTTATAATAGTGATAAGAAATATTCAGCATTCCTACATTTTCTGAACTTAATGAAACCAAAACAGTCGAACACAACTAAATCCAGTGTTTTAAACAATACCTAAATCATGYATTTCACAAACCAAATTTTGTAGTATAAGACAGTGCTACTCAATTGCTGAATTCTACCTTTCATTTAGCCTACTTGTAAATTTTGCTGAAAATTGCCCAGGTCYCAGCCATATGACACATTCCTGTGGGGCCCCATATCTCCTATTTTTCTCCTACATTTGTCAGACATTAAGGTGAATTTCATTAAGGAAACCAGATCCCAAAGCTGGGATATGGCTATGATATATCACTGTAGCCCCACCATTAACAGACCAGTACATTTTCTTTCTTTGGGGTCAGCCACTATCAACAGGCAGACACGGCTGACCTCCTTCTGCAGGAGCCCAAAGTCTCCAAGCAGGAGTCTATCTTCCAACAAGTAAAAGTAATCTTGTTCTCTAGTGAAAATACATATCTCAGTTTGCAAAAGCAACAAAATGCCTTAGGCACCTTTCATACTGTAAATATTACAGAGTTAATGCAAAAAATTTCTGATGTCTAAAAAAAAAATAAGAGAAGAAAGCCTACAAGCTGAAAGAAAAAAGTTCCAGTGAAAATAAAATGCATTCTCCTGTAGAAGAAAATTGCTGTCTAGGCATGTCTACATGCATGCTTTACTACACTAGATGTAATGCATGTAACTGTTGATTGATTTTCAAAATATGATCCCCAAAGATATAGATTTTGATAAAATTTATGTAGGTCTATTGCATTTTTCCTGTTCACAATGTACCAAATAGAAGTACTGTGTCCAAAGTACCAGAATCTGGTCAGAATATATCAGTGTAAATCAAAAGAAAACCCCAGACTGAGTTAGAAACTCAAAATAGGAATCATAAATTGTCTCCAGAAAACATCTTTATGGTTATTTTTCACAATAGTTAAATATCCAAGTGATTCTTTGAATTCTGTTTGAGCTGAGAGATCAGTTTAGATCTGGACTACTTTCTACTGTACACTCGTAAAAACACACTCAGAATCTGTCACTGGTCCAAGAAGAAAAAGAGAGAGCAGCAGTGAAGTGGTTGCTGGAGGTGTGCCAGCACTGCCAGACACTGTGGAGCTGAGAGTCAACCCCAGGATATTTAGTCAARGTTCTGGCTAAATGACTGGTGCTGCAGTCTGACACCTGCAGCTTTGTACCACTACAACTCTCTACTTATCAGTGGAAATCACAGAAAACTAGATTTTCTCAAGAGATTTCTGGCATTCCAGCTGGAAACAGGATTTCGTGAGGTTTTTTTTGTTGTTGTTGTTGTTTTTTGGTTTTGTTTTTTTTTTTCCTCAGATTTTAAGTACTCATAGAATCATAGAATGATTTGGGTTGCAAGGGGCCTYAGGGATCATTTAGTTCTAACCCCCCTTATTTTGATTTTTTTTTTCTTTCAAGACCAACTTGCTTTTTGAAATACAAAGGTTTGCAGCAATAACAAATAACCAGAAGAATATCTGCTAACAGAACATTTCTGACCCTAGAGAATTGTTTGATTTAGGTGTTTGAGGSCAGAGGAAACACTCTTGCTTGTACACTCATGACAAACATTTTGATCACAGCTCAAAATGTTTTCCTCCATGGGTGTATTGTTATCACTAAACTGGTCTCACCAGATTCCTGAAATTGCCCATATCAGACAAACATTTAGCTGCTGCTTTTTACCCTTTCCACAATATTGCAAGAGACAGGAAGAGAAAGATTGGAGATATATATATATGTATATATAACCTACTGCATCTATTTTAATATTTTTGTAGAAATATTTCTTCAGTATGTATATGGAAGAGGGTGGCAGGTTCTCTTTCCCATGTGGAAATTCCTTTWTACTCTACCTTTCTCCCTGAACAGTAAATCCTGGCAGTATGAACAATTAAAAAGACAATATGAACATACGGAATTTTCTAATTGCTGCCCTGCTGCAGCTTATTAAAATAATAATGCACTTTATTTATGTAACACCTGTCTGTGAAAGCACCCCAGGCACTTTAAATACAAAGCAAAACTCATGATAAAAATAAGTAGGCACAAGAGGAAAACAGAAATAATTCAACATAATTCAAAATACTAAATACAACCAGTGTACCTTAAAGCTGCATTGTGATTGAAATAATCCTGTGAAGCTAACTCCTTAAAAGAGTYTTTTTCAACCATCTTTTTAGTCCCAGGAGTAAACCTCAGCAGACCAAAGCCACAAGAACAAAGATACAGACACTCTTGTCAGCTTCTGCCGTGTTAAAGTAACACATTTTTAAGCTCTCAGAGGAAAAGACCCTGTGATTGTTATTTACATTACCTTAAGTGCCTCGGAGGTGAGAGCAGCCAGGATTAAATACTGTGTGCGTGTAACACGTGGTGAGAGTCACAGCACAAGCCCCATGCTGGGGGGGAGCCATTCCTGCCACACCATCTCACACCAACCCATCCAGAGGTCCTTCCYCAGGGGATCCTCCTGTGCCAGTCAGAAATGGCCACTGCAGTGAGTACAAAGTTAACTTCCAAAGCATATAAAGATGGGAGGGAAAGGAAACCAGAGAGACAGAAGCTTGGYTTCATAATTTCAGCTTCCAAGGCGCTGCCAAAGACAGAAATAAAACTGAGAGCTCCCATGTCTAAGCCCTAATCTCTGCTCCTTGGAGTTGACAATAGTCATGACAACTGACTGAAAACATGAGTGCAACCTGAGAATCAAGCTGCTACTAAACTGCTTGACCCACATGGAAGACCTAATGTAATGAATAATTATACTGATAGCAAAAGAGGGAATCAAGTACTTAATCCAGAGCAGAATCTCCCATTACCTTCTCAGGTTGCACAATTATGATTCCATGATGCTATGTATATTCTACAATATTTGATGCATTCTAGACAAGCTGGCCAAATACTCAAGTAGTTCAACAAAACCATGTTGCTAGAGTCTGGACTTAAAGTGAAGCTAATAAACATGCAATGAATATATAATATGGCAAGTGAGGGCTGAGCAGTCTTTCTGAGAGGCAAAGCCCCAGACATGGCTATTAAGTTCACTGAGATTAAATCTTSGTCCTTTTGAAAACACCACTATTTTTTTCTCTATGTTCTTCATAACATCATTTCCTACTCAGTAAATAGCCTGGATTTCTCCTGTAAATTGGACAGTAGATGTTCTGCTGTGCAGAAAATCACTTGGAAGCCAGTGGTCGATGYAGGAGATGCCTGCTTTTCTCAGCTCCATTGCCAAGCCAGGCAGATGTATAGCAACACAGATTGCTGAATATCTCTTACACAATTCCCTTAAAATATAACTGACCACACTAAATATTGGTGCAATAAATAGACACAGGCTTCCAAATGCACTTTCATACACAAAGCAAAATTAATTTCTATTTATACCTCACTTATGTATCTTTATGTGTTATTGCCCTGTACAGAGAATCATACTGAAAATTAGTTCCTTAGTACTCCCTCCACAGCCTTTCTACTAGCCAGACTCATCACCTCTGAGTGACCTAGATTTTGACAACACAAGTGAACAGGTCTGTAACATGCCACTCCTGCTCCAGCTGCAGAGATCATGAGAAGAACATTCCTGCCTATTAGTGGCATCAGGAACCAAATTTTAGTAAGACATCTCTAAATGTCAATGCTGAGGAAAAAAATTAAGTGCATGGATGCTATCAGTGACCCTAAGATCTCTGCCTATAATCAGAGTGGGGGCCCATGAGAACCCCCAGATTGGTTTAGGCATCTCCAGCCTGCTTGGATGAGAAACACTCCAGAAGAACCAAGCTGACAACAGAACCACCCAGTGCTGGCTGGTGTACTAGAGTTATTATATAATATATATATATTATATAATATACTATTATTATCTGATATATAATATAATATACTATTATATAATATACTAGAATAATATACTATAATATAATATATAATATACTAGAATATAATATAATATACTAGAATATAATATACTATTATTATCTGAAAATACTGACAAGGGCTCTTCTGGTCCTCTGTGATAAGAAAGTCATTACTGAGTGACAAGAAGAATCTACAACATGACTGACTAAAGCTGGCTGAAATTCTTGGTATAAATCAATGCTCCTCACATACAAACACGAATCTGGAAACACAGCAAGACACAGCTATTTCACCAGTTTTGCAGCTTTTAAGCCACTATCTCTGAGTGAAAAAAGGTTCATAAAAATTTAGTTAATGATCCACATCTATGTATTATATCTCCACTGGCCTTTGTTTTTTCAAAACCAAGAYTTTTCAGGAATAATAACAATTTTGTAATTATTTAGCAGCAACAGTTCCTTACTATTTATTGCACCAGAGCAACTATTAGGCATGAGGCAACTCACTCTCAAGTCTCAGAGAACTATGAAAATATGGATTAACATCTCAAAAATATAGAAATACATGTATTTTTCACCCATGCAGGGCATATCTATCTCCAGTTATACTCAGCAATCCTTATAGYACATTTGCAGAGGTGGTCACATCATTCAATCTGAGGCATGGAATATGGGGGTCTTGCACTGTGGTACAGTTGCCCAGGGAATCACTTGCAAAAAGAACACTCTAGCAGAGCACCCAGATCAAGGACACTTGTGTAATTATGCCAGATTCTTGAATTTTAGTCATTTATTTGGCCCATCTTCTTTAAATTCAATCCAAATCACTGTGCATCTGAGAGGCAAAGACTATTCAGAGATAAAGTAATAAGAAGACATAAATTTCATCTGCTTTTTTAACTTTGTCAGCAATGCATGAGCCTGGTTCGGAATGACCTTGCCTTGAAGTGGGGTGGCAAGCACAACACAGGATAGTCACAGGAAACATGGTCTTGCCCCAGAAGAACTGAACTGAAGGCTGATTATCACCATTCTAACATTATCACTGTGGCAGAGGGGAGGGACTGTGTCTCCTGTCCTGCTTACCTTGGGAACAAGATGTTATAGCAGTGGTAACTTTTTAATCAATTCCTCACAGACTCCTTTTGATCATTTGATGKTGATGGTATGCATATAACTGCCCTGTACTGAAGAGAAAAAGATATGTGCAGGATTTCTCCAAATTTAAGGGTGCAGCTACATGAGTCATTTGTTTTTGCCAATTTCCTTCCCAGTCACGGGTATGGGAGCATGTTTTGCATTTGTGCCAGAAATGCTGTTGRTAATTCAGAGATGTTTTCCTTACTSCTGAGCAGTGAGGACTCCTTACACAGAGACCTTCCCCCTCTCACCCCACCCCAGGGGCAAAGAGGCTTGGGTGGTACAAGGAAGTGGGAGATGACACGGGGGGGACAGCTGACCATTCCATACCATATGGAATCATGCTCAGCATATATGGCTAGGGAAAGAAGAAGGACATTTGGAGTGGTGGTGTTGTCTTCCCAAGCCACTGTTACAGGTAAAGGAGCCCTGCCTTCCTGGCAATGACAGGCACCTGCCTGCCCATGGGAAATGGTGAATGAATTCTTTTTTCTYCTTTGCTTGTGTGCATRACTTTTTCTCTACCTATTAAGCTGTTTTGACCTCAGCCCAGGAGTTTTCTAGTATTTATTGTTCTAATTTCCTCCCTTAGCCTATTGGGACAGAGTGAGCAAGTGGTTATGTGAGTCTGAGTTGCTGGCTGGGGTTAAACAACGGAAGTTTTCCAAAGTCCCCATCATTCAAGTTTCAGAAACCATTAATGATAAAAGATTATGTGTCCATGCTCAACAATATACTGGTTTGCTTCACTTTACAACCATCCATATTTACCAAAAAGTCTATGTGCTGTTGCAGTTGTGCAGAGACCTATCACTCCCAYGAGACAAATATTATACTGCTTTCCCTCAGACAAACAAAAAAGAATTGAGAAATTTTTTGACTTGATTTAGTCTGCATAATTTTCAAATTTAAGGTACAGCTAAACCTGCTACCCCCAATCAATAAAACTGGTTATAAAGCATGAAAAGAAAATTAACACAGATTCAAACAACAAGTCAAAAGGTGCAGTTCTCAACTGGATTCAAATCCCCAAATATAAAACCTTTTCTAACACTAAAAAAGGTCAAAACCAAATCCCCAGCTAGTGTAGGTACTAGGCATTTTACAAAGGCATCCATTTGCATAGGTATGGTCCTGAACTGGCCATGCTTCAGAGTATTTCCAAGCAGAATTTCCTCTTCCTGGGAGAACAGAAGTGACACTCACTGGCAGAGAAACTCTATTTCCATACCTCATAACATCTGGAATATAAAGAGTATAAATATCACTAGGTTCACAAACTGGCTTCTGTTCCCTTGCAATGGTTCCCCTCTGTGCTGAGCAATATTGCTCACAGCCTGGTTCTTGGTAGTCATGAATTTAAAAAAGTAAAAGCCTTAAGACCCAAACCAATAACTACCTTGCAATATTTTTAACTTTTGAGTCATTCTTTTAGGTTCCAGCACAAACAGACCAATTTACCAGACATGTAAATAATGAAAAAAAAAACAAATACTAAAAACCCAGGAACAAGTTCCTGTGGAGAACAAAACCCTTACCATAATGCAACTAARATTTCTTTTACAAGTAGGCTTCCAGAACAGGGGATGACTTGTAGACCAAATTTCTTATGGAATGCAGAGAAACCACTGCATGACTGCCTTATGATCACAAAGCAACAAAATGTGGTGTTAGTTCATCACAGTTAATTGTTAAAAGCAGCAGAAAAAGTGGGAACACTCATTTCTATACATAATTTATCATTAGAACTAAAGTGAAGCCCTACTGCTGCTTTATGTCCAAGGATGAATGACAGAAAAGGAAAACAGGACTCATCAAGAACATATTTGGAGTTCAACAGTCTAGGGGCTGAGAACACTGTMAACATTTTATGCAGAGACAGGAGAACAGTTAGAAAGAGATAAAAATTAGAAAGATATTAATAAAAAGAAAAGAAAATACTATACAGCCAATTTATGTTTTTATTCTGCTCCAAAAGCTACACAACTTAGCTTGGGTCATGTTTCAGGTCATGATCCAGAGAATCACAAAGGGATTCCTATGCTTCCACTGCTGACACATTCTCCTTTAAATTCATCCTTTGATGCATCCAGACAMAGATGGAGACTTGAGGTACATCAGGTCATGGACCTCCACCATTATAAYTCCCTTCCAGACGAAAGACCTCAGATCCTTCAGACTTTGGTGCTTTCTCATCTTTTTCCTCATTCCTCATGAGTTTCATTTCTGTCTGTGCTATGTTCCTATGGTAACTTGTAAAATTATATCACAAATAATGCAGAGAATATRCTGGTATGTCTTACTTTCTGTCGCACACTCTGGGGAAAAAAAATAAGCAGTCATGAATGCTCCTTTGTTAGCCAAAGTGGCAAAAAATACTCATAGCCTATCAGTGGATCTACCCCAATGCACGTGCMGATAATTCTGTAAGTGCTGCCAGATAATTCGCAATAAATCTACTTTCTACCAATGAAAACCTCAGTTACTAGTGTCCCTTTCTCAGATTCCTAAAAGAAATAAATTATTCTTTAGAAAGGCTTCCAGCTCTGCTTTTAAATTCTAACATGGCAGGAARTGCTCAAAAATTAGCATTCTCCAGCTCCAGGAAATGCAGAGATGCACACCAGACAATGAAAAATATTCTTTCTCCCACTTCAAAGATTCTCATCTAAGATTTTATCTTAACTTACTCTAATTAGTTCATTAGAATTATCTCCACTTGTAAAATGACTGTAAAGTAATCTCTTCCTCTGSTATGGACAGCAACAAATAACACAAAGAATGGTCATATTTTATTTTCTCATCAGAGCTTGAAAGAAACTACTATAAAGTGTAAAGATCAATGGCAGAGAGGCTCTGCAGAATTAACACAGATGCAATATGAATTCTCTTTTTAATCTTCCATTTCATCTGTAAATACAAGCACATAATCTAGGTGTGCATCTCATATTTGCAGCTCAGTGCTAATAAAAATATGCCAGAGAGCAATGTAGTGGTAACAAATTCCTTTTGAAAGGTGCAAAATGACACAGAAGAATCATAATGAGTTTTTTACACTGCAGTCTTTCTTCAATTACTCAGGAGATAAGGATGATTTGAGGACTTTGTCATTCAATTGCAAATTAAAGCATCACTTCACATGCAGCAGGATCAGGCACTGAAATCACTTGTCAAGAGTCTGACACTTTTAAGAGCTTCAGTGTCTGGAACTCATCCTATCTTTTCCTGCAGACTCCTGTGCCTGGATGAGTCTGCTCTCTACATTCAGCCATTACTGTCTCAGTAAAGCTCTTTGTCCAGCTCAAAATGTTCTCAATAAAATGGAGGAAGGAAGAAAAGAGGAGGCATGGTTTCATCCCTATTTCCTACCTTGGGAAGCAGAATTTTGCAGTAAACTAAGATTAGTTAAAGAACTGTTTCCTTATTGCTRTCAGCTCTGCTTCTTACCAAAATATTTTATGCATGCACGGAGCATTTTTAACATCAAAGATACTAGTTAAGACAAGTGTCATTACTCAATATATACAGACCAGCTTGATTTSTGTGAGTTGTTCTTTGGAACAGTGCCCTAATAGCTAAAAAAATTTCCACAGTTCTGAGTTACTTTCAAATACTTCCATTTCAGGATGGGTTATTTCTCCAAAATTCAAGCCCAGTCACATGGCTGTGGACTGTTCTGAAGACCAAGATGTGYTCCTCCATCTCACCAGCTGCTTTTTCTACATTTTCTATAAAAAKATTTGAAACTACCTGAAACAGAAACCAAGGTCTCCTTCATTCTTGAATAAGCTTCCCAGGTACCCTTAATACAAATGTACCCATGCTGTTTTCACTCTGAAAATAAATATGCATTTTTTTTTTAATGTGACTTGCAATTGTTTCAGTGACAGAGGCTGAGAGAATGCCAACCATGAAATACCACATTACTTGGAATTAAGGGCACTATTGTGAAAAACATGACCCAATCTTTATGTCCCCTCAGGCACCTGTGGCATTTCATTTTTGGTCCCCTGTGTGACTTCTCCAGACATGGAAGAATGAACCAAGGACATTCCTGCTCTCTTTTACTCTAGGCCTGATAGATAAAATATGTGGGGAAATCCATGGCTATCTCACAAGTCTCAGTGCAAGTCCTGAGTTATTCTTAAGAGGGAAACAATACTGCTTTGTTAGGTTTCTTTAACCTTGACATTTACATCCAATCACAAAGAGATCAGGCAGCTTTTGAAGTTTATGTTTTAAGGTCTGATATCTAATTCACTGCATGTATCTTTTACTTTTGATRGCTTCTGGAACCAAGACAAAAATTACAGAATCACATTTAAAGACTGTARAATAGAGCCATGCATTGGAGCATAAATAGAGGCAGAAAAATTGTAGCCAATAGTATGAGAATTATGACTATAATAACATCTTTTCAATGTCAATATTAAAATAAAGTTTTTAAGATTAGATCTGTAGGCCCTGGGAGAGTAATACATCACACTGAAATAGTACAAACTGCTTACAGATTAATGAGGAAAAGAGTAAATAGTGCTACGCCAAAGGTGTGAAGGTATCTACTCCTAATTCCACAGACCAAAGGGGCTGCTAACCACAGTCATTAGATGCAAGAAACACAGTCTTTCAGTTTTAACAAAAATGTGCAGTAAATTTCCTTCATGTCTGTTCACCACACTGACAGGTGACTTGGAACACAGTCCATCATTAAACTGGCAACACTCCCCCACTGAAAGAACAGCTAGAAGAAAYACCTTTCAGAAAACAATCTTTTTTCTTCTTTTTCTTTTTTTTTTTTTTTTAATGCTTTATTTATTATGAGAAAGTGCTTCTTCATGTCAGGGATAAAGAACTCTTCTGCACTCAACAGTCCTAAATGCCCATGGCTACTGGTGTCAGTTGCTCCACTACTGTGGACTCTGGCTCAGGCAAGCAAGGAATTACAAAGAGAGTAAAGAAAAAGGCACCACCACCAGCCTCTTCCCATCATCCCACCAAAATGAGGATAACACATCTACCTTTGACCAGATGCCTCAGTACATTCCCTACCAACCATCTTTAGACAGCCACAAGTCATTTCATAAAAGTACATTCTTACTTGAGAAAGAAAAAYTGYGTTCAAAGAAGCATTCAGTTAACAWGTCAATTGACTTCATCAAAATACTTTCTGTCTGGCATTTTATGAGGTTTGACATTTTACAAAAAGCTTTATTTTATCCAAAAATGGAAGAAACCTAGTCTCTTAGCACAAGTGATCATGTCTTTAAATTTTCAGAGTCCCCCGATTTGCRGTACCCTTCAGGCATGGAAGCAAAGCTCAAAAATTCACTGTACCACTCACACAGGTCAGACTTTWTTGTAAGTGGGAGCTTTTATCAACAAAGAGTTTTGAAAGCACTGTGCCTGAAGTTTTGACAGTTGTCATAAATTATGAGAATTCTTGCTTCCAGACAAGACTTTTTCTCCCAGAGCTACACTAACATTTAACTGTCCATTGAGACTGAGTAATGGAGAAGAAAGGGAGAAGTTGCACACCATGGTGTGAGCAGTGAGGAAAAGAGAACTGAAGAACACACAGGGCAAGAAAACTCCTAATATCAAGCGAGTAAAAATTCATGAGACAGATTCAGAATTTTGCTAGAAGGAAGGCAGGCCTTCTTTTCT
This sequence comes from Alauda arvensis, assembly GCA_902810485.1. Lineage (NCBI taxonomy): Eukaryota > Metazoa > Chordata > Aves > Passeriformes > Alaudidae > Alauda > Alauda arvensis. The sequence continues at coordinate 135,428 of CADDXX010000819.1, forward strand.
TATTYCTCTTACGATTGATTTCATTTATGAGCCCTTTTCAGAGAAGCAGCCCGTAATAGTCATAACAGTGCATCATTTCTGGGAAAAGCAATTACCTGCTTTAGGATATACTGAATCAGCCTCTGAGACAGCCAGCCCAGAACTGTAAGAGGCTACAATTGCAATTCAACACAGTTATTTTCTTTACTGTTTACTCTTGCACTTCCTTTGCCCTTACTGAACACTGTGCCAAGCAGGATTCTACTAAAGAATGATATTTAATCACAGTAAATATATTCACTCATCCACAGGAAAAAAATTTTCCTCCACATGATTTTGAGAGGCCTTCAGAGATTAAAGGAAACGCCTGATTCTCTTCACAGGTTCTCCTTGAGGATGTAAGAAGAAGGAAGACAAAAATAAGGAAATGTGTCTGTCATTTCATGGGAAAAAATCAAAGCAACGAAAGAAAATGGAGTCATGATCAATAAGGTTGACTGTTGTTCCTAAATCTCAGTGCCTGACTGAAGGTGTTATCTGGCAAAATCAATGTACTCTTCCCAAACACTTTTCTGCTCTGGTGCTTTACAGAGGATTTTTACCTTGTGTCCAACCAACCAGAGGAACAAATCAAGAAAAAAATCAATTTGAAGGTAGTTTTGAATCTCACAAAAGGAACCAGAAATATAAAACAAATGCAGACAYTAGTTATTATCAGCTTTTTTCAGGAAACAGTTTTGATATTGTTCCAAAAGATCATTTTGGAACACGTGACAACCCATGAATGTTTAGGATGAGAAGGCTCAATCAGAAATCCAATGAGAATTGCAAATAGCAGAGGCTAAAAATTTTTAATTAGGCACCAGAGAAAGTATAAATAACCAGTAAAGTTTCACCCTAACCTGCATCATAGAAAAAGCTGTAATCATTTTGCTTCTTAGAAAACACAAAGAAGCAATTCTGAGAACTTTGTGGGATATAAAATCAATGCTATTATCAGTTATGAACAAAACCCCAATATTTTATTGTAACTTGGTTTTTTTTGGTTTTTTTTTTAATTTTCCTACTCTTATGTAGTACCTCTGAAATATTTGAAACTATGAAAGCTGAATTCATGTCTTTATATATTCTGCATGGAGTGTTTTATCATTTATGTATATTCATAGATTATCTTGTCACAAATACTGTCSAGACTTCTCTATTTGTGTTGGAGCTTAGGTCTCTTTAAACATAATAAATTCCCAATAGATAGATATATRTAGTGGAACTTCTATGCCATTATTGAAAGAAACTACTTTTTAAATGAAAAATCCATAAATAGGCAAAGGGCTAACAAAGCCCAAGTATTTCTGAGGAAGGCAGTTAATTGTAGTCAGTTGTGCCTGTTTTGCAGTGGTCCAGGGAGAATGATGGGAAGTTTGTTGGCAAAGGCAGTTTGAAGCAGAAGACAAGAGCAGCAGCCAGAGAGGCAGGTAGGTTGCAGGGGAGAGAGCAGGCACGAAAATACCTTGTTGCATTTGATACTGTATGTGAAAAAAATTATATACACAAAAYGTAATTAAGAATTAGGACAACACAYGACAATTTTTACCTTTAAAACKCTTGAGATATTCTAAGAAAAAAACTCTGATTGCATAATTGATCATGCATATTCTAAGAAAGATGAATATGCATAATGCCTTCTACWTCAGTTTGACTGAAAGTAAACATTCTTCCAGACTTACATGATACTGCAGAGGTTGGTATCCATTAAAAACATCTTCTTAGTACCTACACTCTTAGTCTTGCTTTCTRGTATGTTTCTTGATTARATGACTGACTCACCATTTTACCTCTTTTCACTTTACCAATAATTTCATCCAATTTTTSCCCTCTTTTTGCATGCAGCATGAATAAACAGCATTTTTCTGAATTTGCTGCTTGGATATGATTGTATTTGAAAGGTCACAAATATAGCAGATATGTTTTCCATCTAGCTCTTGTCTGATTGTATTTRGCTACACTCAAGCTCACAGATGTTTTTATTCAGAGCTATTTTAGTAGCCTTGKCAGCAAAGCCGATGTCAAAGGTGGCCTATCCACCCTTCCACTCTTTCAACCTTCTCAGAAACAGAGAATCACAGAATGGTTTAGTTTGGAAGGGACCTTATAGGGTCATCTGGTTCCAGCACCCTTCTGTGGGCAGGGACACCTTCCACCTTACGTAACAGTAATGCAGAAAGAGAACATTTACCCTTTCAGGCACCTGACAAATTCTCCCCATATACAGTAGAGTCAAGTGCTGTAAAGAAACATATAATCTAGGTCAGCACTACAGGACTAGATTTAATAAACCTTTACATATTTTCCTTAGAGATTCCTTTGAGTTTACTTTTGGTTTGGCATTTTAAACGAGCTGCTATCTTTTCATCTACGTAAAAAAGAAAAACAAAAAACCACTACCACAGTTCATTTTGGCTGTCTCGGGTCCTACCACTTAGTCACATGAAGYCAGACTTGTTCAAAGAGAGTTTAATCACAGAGATATAGATAATTACAGCTTAGACTAATTACTTCAGTGACGCTCTAGCCCCCAAAATAGTTACCTGGTTTTTACCTTGTCGTTCACATGAGCACAGTTAAAACATTATCAACAACTGATTGACATTTTTGGTTGGTACTATATAAGTTRTTAAAGTTCATCCTAATCTTTAGCCTATAAATCACTGATTATTCACTGGACACCAAATGACAGTCTGCAATACATCTGCAAAATAAAAAGCAAAACAAGAAAAAGCTAAGAAACAATTATTTAAATTTACTCTTCTCTGTATTGTGTTAAGTTGTCCTCAGGCTTTTTGCTTCTGTTTTCCAGAAAGGTTAGAAAATTTTTCAGTTCTTCGTAGCTAGGAAACAGTGCCTGAGGTATATGTGCCTGTTTTTATCATCCCAAATAAATTGTGCAATAGCCCCCACTAAAACTATTCAAAGCATCATTGATTTCCCCATGCTATCCTATAACTCCCCCACAGGGTGCAAAATGAAGCCAAAGGAAGTACAAGTCACGGAAGAAGGAGCAAAGGTCTGAATAAARTGCTACTCCTGCTTTTACCCTAAGAGTCATATGACAAATTTCTGCAAACACCTCAAAAAGCTTTACYGAAGTTTTGTACCAAGTTGAATTGCACAGGATATATTCTGGCCATGAAAAGAGATTATACAAGTTTTGGCTTTAGCTACGTTGCTGTCAAGAAAAAAAAAAAAGGAGAGGAAAAAACCAAAACAAAGTCCAAATGAAAAGTTAAATTTGCCTCACTAGTCTTCAATATGATATAGCTTTAGGAATGTAGTCATATGTATCATACTTAAAGACAAAAGGCAGTGAACTTCTTCCTCACCATGATCAATCTTATCCTAGCATAAGAAGAGAATAGAAAGTCTAGTTTTCCACCAAACATTAATAACAGAAATACTGCATTTCCTGCACACTGACTCAGTGTACCAGGTTCACWTTTGAAAATACAGATGCCTGCATGAAGAAGGTGGGACCACTGAATTAAATATTCCTGATGATATTGTATCTGCACATTGGAAATCAGTAGATGTCTGCAGTTATTAGCAGTAAGYAAATACTTTGACTCAAGATGTCTTGGAATTGTGATTTGAATGGAATTGCAAGCAGTCTAATGAAATTCTTGAATRTTTCTGAGCAAGATTTAGGATACAGAATAAGAGATACATGGGATTTTGAAGCACCTGTCTTTGAGAATGACTGCTGGTGACAGACAGATCTACATCTGAAATTTATTGTCATTATCAAGGAACTAACCTGGCATTAATCACCAATTCCTTGAAAGATGGCAAAGTAATTTATTGGCAAAAACAGAATATATTATTTAATGTCAAACACCATGTGAGTTGTAATTTAAGCTTCATCTAATTAAAATAAATATGTCAATGAAAGTGGAAAGCAAAACTTCAAAATAGACACAATTATTTACCAATTTTAAATTGTGTTCTACCACAAGAGAAATGCACTTCTAACTGACATATTCTGCAACATTGCATTTTGCCTTCTACAGTTAGAATTTCTCTTTTGCACTACTCAAAACTACAAATGTTTCAAATACAGGTGAATGGAAAGATGTCTCTTTTTTCATGAAAATACCAATACTAAATACTAACTGAATTAGTGTAGAGCTACTGTTTTCAATGTTTCAAAATTCACTTGCAGCTTTTACTTGCATCTTCTCAAAACAAAAAAGGAATCTGTCTTTTCTATTCATGCTCTGGGGGTTATTTGCATTTATCTTTTATTTCTTTTTAATGAGAAGAAAGCAAACTTTTTTTAAATTTTGGAGGATTTTGATTTGGATAGTTTTTTTAAGGAAATTTGAGAACGACAAAGGTTTGCTTTCTTTTTTTGCTTRGGACTTTGTTTGTTTGTTTGACCAAAGCAGAAAATGTGAAGCAAACTGAGTCCTTTAATACCATTTTCTTAGTTAATAATCTTGTTGTGTTGACAAATTGCAAAGAAAAATATTTTTTCACAGTATTTTTTTGACGAAACATATGAACTGTAAATATGTTASTGCCATGTTCTCATGAAAACTTTATGAAGACAAAGTTGTAGTTACCCGTGGACTTCATTGTAAAATAAATCATCCAGTAATAGGACTGTACATAACAAAAAATATCCCTATTCTTTAAAAAGCAAAACAAAGTTAAAAAAAACCACAAAAAACGAACAAACAAAAACTACCAACACGGCAGTCAACAGTCTCCTGCTCAAACCTAAGAATTGCCCCTATTTGCAGATAACTGCAGTTACTTTRTAAATTGATACCATCCAGCCTTACCGACTCTAGAAGAAAGCAACAGACCTACTGCTTCTTTCTTCAGAAGTTGTTATTTTTTCAGAGTTGTTACACATCAGTCYTCTACTCTGGTGTATTTGAAGGGAAACAGCTTCTGCGTCCTTGGAAACAGATGTTCCATTTCCATATTTCAGTAGGGAAACTAAAGTTGTGTCAAACAGATAGGGTGCCCTCTGCTTCACACATGGCGGTGCATAATATCCTGAGACAGGTAAGGGAGCTTAGGCACCCAACTCCCTAAGCCCTTCTAAAAWATTCAGGCTAAAATCTTCCATAGCATAATTGTCTGGCTTTTTCCACTTAATAGAGCTTGTTTCCTTATTAGAATTGGAAAATCAGTAAACAGAGCTCTCAGCATGGATTTACAGCAATGTTTTCATTTTGCCCTGGAGCAGAACTTCCCTCAGGGTAGGAACCTAAAATGGCAGTATGAGCTGGGACTGTATGCCATTCTGCATATGGCAGATGTGAGCAACACCCAGGCTGCCATTTATTTTTTTTTATTTATTACAATTTCACAGTAGACTGTTAGAATACTAATACACACGTGGAAAATCCATATTTCTTTTGAGACAATACCAGAGAGCATTCAAGCAGAGAAATTAAAGTATGTGAGGCTTTTGCAAAGACAAAAGTAAATACATCTGAGGTTAGAATATTTTGACATCCAAGAAGGACTCAACCCTAAAGAAKTATTTTGGATGGAAATAGTTTAAAAAATATTCTTGAAAGTTGATTTGAGTTTTGGTTTTGTTTGGGGTTTGTTTTGCTTTTTTCTTTCCCCAAAAGATAAAAAAACTAAGGGTGGTTGGTTAAAAAAGGATTTAGCCAAAGTGAGAGATTATTTTTCATGAAATTTGGTAGTACTTGCAGTCTGCAAGCACAGAAAACAATGAGGGATAAATAATTTTGAGCAAACAATGTTTTGTAAGGTGTGTCTCCTGTAAGTATGAATATTTCAATCAAAGTRGAATAGTTGATGCACAGACCATCTTGTCTATTAACACCCAGTTTAACAAAGCCCACCATAGCCTCTCCACAAAACTCAGTGTACTGGAATAAATAGCAGTACCAAAAAGGGAGACACAAATTCAGGCAAGCCCTGTTCACCCTTTTCGATTAAGAGAGCTCTCTGCTGAACCTAGGAGCAAAACAGGAGATATACTGGTTATTTGCCAGGACTTTCAAGCTTGTATGTTGTTTCATTGAGATAAATATTAAGTTGCATGACTGAATTCTCCTGTTTCAGCCAGTGCYTCTTTGAGGTTGTGAGAAAAATAGACGCAGAAATGGTGGGTATACAGAAGCTTTCTATACCTCTGAAATCAACAGTTCATGCAAATACRTAGGTAATCTAGCATTTCAGTAACCAAAAGCTATAGCAGACGTTTATGAAGTAGCTCTCCTGATCCACATGTAGTTGCTATGTTTCATAGGTAACAATATCAATTTATAGGACATTTCAATGATTAATAGCATTTTCTTTGTTTTATTATATCAAGCAGGTAGGTTATCAAAAGTAGAATGCTTGAGTTAATTAACAGCTAATGAATTTTTGAGATATTGAACTGCAGAATTTGAACAGTTTTCTAAATCAAGCAAGGTTACTGACACTCAACCTATTACAACGCTTTGAAAATGTTTTACTTTACCATGTTGTGAGTTCTGGCTCCCAGAGATAAACTGATTACACAGAAAGACAACCAAACTGTGGCCAAGACTGGAAATATTTTGAGTGTTGAGCATGGTTTTTTGCTGAAAGTCTGGGTTGTTTTTTTCCTCTCTGTAGGACCTTGGTCACTAAAAGATTGATTCACATGCCAAAAGGYAGTACTAAGTTGGGGATCTAAGACATTAAATATTTAAAAAGTTTAAGTTCAGGTCTGGATTCAACTATACAATCAATTTGAAAATTATAAACTAATACCCAGATAACACCTAGCTGTAATGCTTCTAGTTTTAACTGAGCAAACAGAACATTTTCTCTCTCAAAAAAGCTCATGAACAAAGACTTGCAACTGTTTTTTCCAGAGTCACAAGTTAAATGATAAATTATTTTTAAATATATAGTGAGTTCCTATGTACACTGGAGTTGCAGATATAACCATTGGTAAATCATGATTAACAGTGTAAAATAATTTTCAAGTAAAAATAGTTACACAATAATAATAAAAGTAGCACAATCTGAAAAAGGCTGAAATCATTATTGGTTTTACAGCTTTTAAGAAAAAAATMTTCTCTAGAAATTTTTATTCTAGCAATATTTACAAAGGTATATATTGCACATACTTGATTTTAAAGCTATCTGATCAGCCAAACAAATGTACAAGACTTAATTTTCATGGCAATGTCATCCCAGACATAAATTTCAAACACCCTACAATATTAACTGCCTTCTTGCTACCCTTTGCTTTCTTACTCAATTTTAGTGGGATGAAAAGAACCACCCCTTTTATCATGCTTCCAATCTTTCATGAAGATTTCCCATTAGACTGCGAGAAAGTTGATAAGCATGAAAGGCAATCTCAGGTCAATGCACGTCACAGCTGTCATGGAGAAAACCAGACCATATGAGCTGCCTCTCCCAAAGGACAGTGCTGATAGGTGCTCTRCTGATGGGAACAAAGAGAGCCTGAAGAAGGTGTAGGAAGGGCAAGATGCATCTGAAGGAGGCAAAGACCACACTTTTAATTGTACTTTCAGAGATTCACATTATTATTTTGAGTTTCCAAAGACCTCCTCTAGGTTTTTTAGCTTTCCTCTTACTCTTCCTTTAACCTCTCAGTGACTGATAMTGTCCTAAAGGGAACTCAAAAATTTAATTGATTTTGATAAGCTGATTTTTCAAATAAATCCTTAATTATAAAAACTTTTCTAATCTTAACACCATATTTGGAGAATGATTCATATTCTGCAGTTGCCAAAAGTTGTGTGCAAAAGCAAATAATGAATGAGGCAAAATAAGTAAGACATTTTCTCTCTGCTTTTCTTCTCCATGCAGAACTCAGTAGATTTTTGCACACACAGCAAATTCAGGGAACAAAGATGTGGCACCTGCCTTTATAAATGAAAGATCATTGGACTRTGGACCTTCTTTGTACCCATGCTGTACTGAACTGATCATGCTGTTCTCTATTCCTCAAAATGGTTCCTGGCTTACTGTAAACATCAGGAAAAACACCCTCAGCCAGCGTGATGAGGAATTTGATGAGAGTTTATGACACTAAGGAGCAGACTCAACCTCCCCTTGAATGTTGCCTTTTTTCTCACTTGACTTTTCCTTCCCTTTCCTGACTTCTGCTGCTTTGCCAGTGTCTCATTTCTTCAGTTGTTTGCTAAAATGTCACAATAAAAAATGAAAAGCCATCTTTACAGCACTAGCATTTTGCCATTTTCCTGGATGCTCTTAGCCTCTGTCCAAGCTGAATGTGCCCTTGTTTAGAAGAGTTGTCAAATATTAGAAAAAATACACCACTTTCCTATTCTCCAGTACTAGTGCCTCACCATCTTTAAGAGATTTCTTTACTGGAGGAGCCATTATAATGTGCTGTAGGAGGCACAGAGCTAACAAAGTTTCTCTTATTCTCCATCACTTACAGACTGGAAAAGAATAGACATATGAAAACTCTTATACCCTGAGGGCAGAACCATTATGTGGCTCTGACACAGTCTGTATTTACTGTAATTCAGGAAAAATGTGGTGGATTTATTTGTCAATCTCTTTTCTATTCCATTTCTCTTGGAAAGATAATAACCATAGTAGAGCATGTGTGTTTAGCTTTCTCTTCATTTTCCCACTCCTGTATAGCAGCTATTCTGACTGATACTTGGAAAAATTTTCTTATACACAAAAAGTCTACTAGCTATTCATTACTACTGTGTTTGAACCTGAGAAACTTTATAAAAATGTGACAGAAAATAACATCACTTTTCTGTTGACCCCTGTCTATTYTGGACTTGTGCAAAGGCAGAGAGACCCCGCAGAGAGATCTGCACCTGGTACGAGGCAAACTTGCATGTATGGATAGACAGGGAAATGAGACACTGGGAATCAGTGCCATGAAAAGGGACTTGATCCTTGTCAATGGCAAGTTGAACATGAGTCAGCAGTGCCCTGGCARCCAGGAGGGTCACCCACGTCCTGGGAGTCATCAGGCACAGCATTGCCATTTGGGCAAGGGAGGGGAATGTCCCACTCTGCTCTGAACTGGGGCAGCCTCACCTCCAGTGCTGGGGACAGTTTTGGGTGCTAGAATATAAGAAATACATTAAATTATTAGAGAATGTCCAAAGGAGAGCATCAGAAATGGTGAAGGGCCTTGAGGGGAAGCCATATGAGGAGCAGCTCAGGTCACTTGGTCTGTTCAGCCTRTTTCTGTCAAAACATCTTAAACTGTCCCACATAACATCCTTCTCTCTAAGCTGGAGATACAGGGATTTGATGGACAGACTACTCACTGGATAAGGAATTGGCTGGATGGTCACATTCAAAGAGTTGAACTTGATAGGAACAATTGTTCCTTGATAGGAACAATTTAGCTCAATGTCCAAGTGGAGAGCAGTCACAGGTAGCATTCTTYAGGGATATGTATTGGGACTGTCGCTGTTTAACCTCTTTTTTTATGACAGGGATGGTAAGACTGATTGCATCATCATTAAGTTTTTCTGGGTGGTGCAGTTGACATGCTGGAGGGAAAGGATGCCATCCAGAGGGACCTTGATAGGCTCAAGATGTGAGGCTGTGTGAACCTCATGAAATTAAATGAGGCCAAGAAAAATGTCCTGCACCTGGGTCTGGCAATCCCTAGCACAAATACAGGCTGGGCAGAGAATTGATGGAGAAGAAACCCTGGGGAGAAGGATTTGGGATTGTGGATGGACAAGTACCTCTACATGGAAAAAAAAATTTGCACTCACAGCCCAAAAAGCTGAATGTGTCCTGGGTCCTGGGCTACATCAAAAGCAGTGAGGTCAGCAGGGCAAGGGAGCCTCTGCTCYGCTCTGATGAGATGCCACCTGGAGTGGTCACCCAGCTCCAAGGCCCCCAGCACAAGGTGTGAATCTGTTGGAGTGAGTCCAGAGGGTTGGAGAACCTGTCCTATGAAGAMAGGCTGAGACRGCTGGGGTTGTGCAGCCTGGAGAAGAGAAGGCTCTGGGGAGACCTTGGGGCACTTTCCAATACCTAGAAGGGGTCTGTAAGAGAACAGGAAAGGAAGTTTTTACAAGGACATGTAGTGATARKACARGGCATAATGGCTTTAAATGGAWAGAGGGTWGAATTGGATTAGATATTAGCAASAAATTCCCTTCTTTAAGGATGATGAGACACTGCAACTTGTTGCCCAGAGAAACAGTGGATTCCAAATCCCATAAAGTGTTTAAGGACAGATTGGAGGGGGCCCTGAGCAACCTGGTCTAGTGGAATGTGTCCCTGTCCATGGYAGGGAKTGCAACTAGACAATCTTTCAGGTCCCTCTCAATGCAAACTGCTCTATGATCCTATGAAAATATCTGGGTTATTTTCTGTAAAATAAGTTTAAATGCCTAAATTATAGAGAAGTAATGATTCTCCTGGAAATATTATTAATCTATACTAAAGCTTATTAGTCAAAAAAATATAGCTCAGCTGAATACTGTCTGCAGTCAAAGCTTGTTTACTTCCTTTTTTTTCTGCTGCTCATCTGCTCATTTGCTCTTGGTACTTCTCCATGACTGAGCACCATGGGCCATTTTCTATGGAAAAGTTGTTGAGTGGCAAAGGCTTTCAGCACAGAGGAGCACAGAGATCTAATGACTTCTCACACAGCTGAACTCAGGTCAAGCAACAACCCTGGAAGCACTGTGAACAGGATTCTGTTTAGAACAGAYTGCAAAAGAAAACACAGAAGAAAATTGCTAAAATTCTTTTTCCTTCTGGAAGTTATTTACCRGTACACTTGGTTAAATGTATCAACCCCCAACCAAATTAAAGTTGAGATCAATCCCCCTCTGAGTCTCCTGGAAGATCCTCACTTATCTCAAGAGAGCAGTGAAACTCTTGGTCTCAGCACAAAGTGGRTGCAGAAAGCAGAGGGAAGGGATGTGGTTCCAGCAATAATACCTCCATCAGCATGCGTGCCAATTCATCCATGATGTTTGAAGTGGTTCAGCCTAAATAGCTTCCATGCAGATCATTTACACCCACTAGAAGACAGCAGATATAAACATACAGTAAATGTAGACATATTTCAGCTGTAGTCCAAATCCTGTCTTTGGTCTCATCTGAATATAAATCAGGTAGAGCCACAACTTAATAATTTCTTCGCTTTTTTTGTTGTTTTTCTGGTTTTAGTTCTGTTTGGGTTTTTTTTAATTGTGTATTTAAATAAATATATTGCTAATTTATTATAATTAATTGGAAAAAGAAAAATCAAACATAACAAGAAGTTCCAGTGAATGACTTCAGCAATTATTCCCTTTGCTACTTAATTTGTTTCTCTATACTGTTTCTCTAGTCAAAACTAACACATTTTTATGGTCTGCTATGCTAGCACTCATTATCCTAACCCCTAAAGCAATTGCAAAGGGAAAGACTGAAAAGTGTCGCCTTTATTTTTCCCAGAAAGAGGACAATGCACAGRTAATTTGAAGCCTTTTTCTAGGGTTTGGTACCCATTTAAAAGTTGGTATTTAWTTTAGATGCAGTGCATTTTTAATACATCAACACAGAGCAACAATAATTGCAGTGCAAAGGAACAGCATACAAAATATTATTTCTGACAAATTTTTCTATCAATTAAAGCTGGAGGAAAACAAATCAAAAAAGAGTATGCCAAAGTAACAACAAATATTATAACACTGATATTTCAAAGTTCAGTAGAACCTTTTYACACTTATTGAAGGCATATAATTTGAGGGGGGGGGAAAGACAATTAATTTTGAGAGCATGTGTTTAGGGTTATTCTTCTCATATTTTGAAACACAGATTGTCAAGCAAATCTATGCATTTATAGTTCAATTTTCTTGTTGTGTTTACATGGTAGGTTTGAACTGGACCAAAGCATGAAGAGCTGGCTCAGGGAATGTTTTCACCCTCAGCGCTGTACCCAGATCAGAAAGTACACTAAAACTGAGGTACTACAGCCAAATGGCTTGCTGAGGCAGCTGCAATTTCTTACCTGACAGCAGCCTGGACTATGTGAAAACTACTTTACTGCTCCAGTTTGCAGAAAAACAGAGTTAGCTTTTACACAGTTGTTTTAGGGAATAAATACTCGGATTGTCTGACCACCTATGGGCACCAAGTTACCAAAGTGCAGAGTTTGTGACCTTCTAGCTGAGATTACTGATACAGTGCTTTTCTGTTTCAAGCTAATCAGGCCACAGGGGACTTAAGCTGACTTGTCTTTCTGTGTACTGGACATGTGGACAAGAGCTGCTTTCCCAGACAMGCACAAGTTGCATCTGTGAGGTATCAGCATCACTCTTCAGGCTCATGTTTTTTCCTCTGTGTCTGCCTCTGCGCACACTGCTTGAGGGATCTGATGCTCCTAGAGAGGTCTCACTCTTCTCTAAGCTTTTCCTCCAGTCATAATCAGRAAACTAGAGAGAAATGGGCAGCAGGAAAGCCTCAAAAATTTCTTGGAACCATCACCTAATTAGTGATAGCAATCTGGTGTGAAAGGAGAACTGACAATAATAAACATTCGCGTGCATGTGTATTCATGTGGTGTGGTGTGGTGGCTGCCCTCATGGTGAATTTCTGGCTAATGCTAATGGCATCTACTTCAGATGGTCAGAAATCTACCCGGGATATTTCTATATGAATTTCATAAAATTCAGTGTAGTCCTTGATGCTGAAATCCCACTGAACCTCAGCTAAGAAATAAGCAAACCAAACTCCTCCAAAAATTTCCAACATTTTTTTCCTCAGACCAGATTTTTTTTGGAGGATTTGCACACTGACATATTACAACTGTACATTCTTTTCTCAGTTGCACCAGTATTGACCAGGAGCAAGTTAAGTTAAATATTTAAAATTAAATAATAATGAATTACAGAATTTATACTGGGATACTATGTAAGGCAAAATGAGTGGTTAAATGCAAAGACAGCACTGTAGAGGCTCAGAGACCTCAGTATTAGCTCTTAGATACAACACTTCTTTCATATCCATTAAATATTACAAGGATACTTTCAAAACTGAAATAAGATAGCTTCAAAACAACCAGCCAGTCAGAAGCATAACCCAGAAAGGCAATTAAAGTAATTCAAGATGATCAGAGAAACAGGGAAAAAGCCAAAAAAAATAAACAAGAAACCAAACCAAACCAAAACAAAACAAAACAAACAAAAACACCCCACAAAAAAACCACAAAAAACACAAACAAAAAAACAAAAACCCACCAAAAAAACAACAGAGGCAAAAAAAAAAAAAGAAAAAAAAGCAGCTCAAGCCAATGAAAAGCAGCAGCTATCTCGGATGAGCAGAAAACGCACCAAGCAGCCAATGTCAGGCAGCCACAGCAGAAGTGCTGCATCTTTCATTTTCAGATAGGATACTCCTTTTCTATTTGCACAAATGTTTGGAGAATGATAGTTTTTCCTGTCATAATTCTGATTTACATGTAACAAGGCTACTTATGCACAATCAGGTGTATACATTATTTAGGATCCACTGTGAGAAARGCAACACTTGTCAGCTGTTGCTGCTGAGAAGCTTCTGCCARAAAATTTATTGACATGTAAATTAGGTAACCAAGCACAGAGTACAATTAAGAAAAACAAATAACCTACATAAGTCAAGCCACAGGTAAACTGTACAACCAAATTTGGTCTTGATTTTTTTTAGTACTCACATTTACAAAAATAAAACAATAAAAAAGGGAACTGACTGACCTTCTTAGCTATGTTGTCTTACAAACAAAGAATTTTATTATCCTCCAAACTTCATAACCACTGCTGCAAAAWTGAAAATTGTCTCTTAGTTCAGTCAGGACAGACTTGAAGAATCACCCACAACACCATTTAGTTCTTATCCAGGTGGTACCTTGTGGAAGGGTGCTTGCTTWAGAGCCCTGGCTCTCTGTTCTTAAAACAAGCTTCACATCAGTGGGTTCACATTTGAACAGAATTTTTTTACTTTATTGAAAAACTGCTGGCACAGGAAGGTAATATTTAAATAAGAAAATGGYCCCTTAGCAATACAGACAACAATTCTGGTATCTAAATATGCCTGTTGRTTGACTATGTATACATCCAAAAGACTTCAAGACATTGACACACTGCTTTCAGTCATCATACAACACCTGCAAGAGACCTGTACTCTTTAGAAAAAACACCTGTAGGTCAGGAGAGACRTGTCAGGCCATTTGTAATGGTGGTGGAAGCCAATATTAAGGCATCCAAAAAAGCACTTTGACAAGCTATTTTAGGGAGAGAAGAATGTCACAGGCTGAAGTATGCCATACATCGCCTATGCACACTTAAAAATAAGATACAAGAAGCTGTAAACACAGGAGAACAAGACAGAAACTCCGGGTTTTGCTCCCTGCCCCACTTCAGCTGCTCTCTGAGTTCACAAGGAGTGTGTGGCAACACAGCATCCAGCAGGAGCACCCTGCCCTGCAGGTGGGAGGCGCCTCCTGCAAAGGCTAATTATGAAATAAGACCCAAGGCACTCCAGGGCTTGGGCATGCTTCCAAGCATTTGCTGTGAGCCATCCTTCCAGCAGCACCACAGCTCTCTGAGGCAGGAGGCCTGACCAGGGCAGTCCTTCATCCTCTGCCTTCTTTCCCATGGGAGAGCAGCAGCTTAGTGAAGGAGGTTAGGRTCAACTAGGGAATTAAGGAAGCAGGAAAGGTAGTTTTGTTTGCTAACTGCTCAGTCTAAATCTGGCTGAAATTACCCACTGAGGATTGTATCTTGGAGGTATTCTACAAGCCAAAAAATCYGGTTAGTGACAGAAAAGCTGGGTTTCATTACTGTTGCTGCTCCTGACTGCTGTTTCAGACCCAAAGTCAGAATATGGCATCTGGTCTGTTGCTCCATTAACATGCACTCATCTAGGARAAGCTAATATTCCTGCTCCAACCTCTTTTCTCCCTGTTATCACAGAGCTGCCTCACCACACATRCAAGCATAAAATACCTGCCATTCAGGTGGCAAAAGAGCCAACTCCACAACATGGGATGTTTATAAAGACTCTGGTCAGTCAGTGTTGGTGGAGGGCAAGCAAAAACCCAAGTGCAAGATGTTATCTGTTTCTGAATTTYTGACTGAAGAAAAAGCACTGTCAAGAACCAGGACCCTCAATACAATTTTGTTTCAGCCTCTGKCCTCCCTGGTAACCTCCTCTTCTCTGTGTATCATTTTGGGAAAAACAACCCTTTATAAAAACACTCTCAAATCTACTGATAAAAACCACCAGCCACGACTTTCTCAGTTTGACAGAAAAACCACAATTCATGACATTCTCAACAGAAATCCAGATAGTATTTCCTGAATCAAAATTCCAGACTTTTTAAGTACATGCACCAAAAGAAAGGCAGAGAGAGCACAAACAGCTCCCCAAACCTTCCTACTGTAAATGTAAAAATGGAGGTACATTTTTTAATGAAGGTAAAGGAGCACTCTTGTATCAGTTTGGGGCTGTTTACTTGAAGATAGGAGACTGCTTTAATAAGATTGTTATATTTTACAGCTTTCACTATATTGCACTGCAATTTTACTTTATGTTCTTAAGCCACATATACACAATTTAAATTAAAGTTGTTGTTGCTCTGACATCCTCAGCATAATTGTCTTTCAACAGATGTGAATGGATTGTCACCAGGCAAAATCAGAAATCCACATTATTTTGATTAGGTAACCCATTAAAATAATGTATCTATTAATATCTATAGGAAGAAGTGGATGAAATTGAACTGCATAGTTTTAGCTTTGTTGATTATTTTAATATACACATCACTATGAAAATAAATGTCTGGATTTTTTAAAAAACACCTTCCAATTTACAGTTGGGGATGGGGAAAGGAAAGACCAACTAGCCTATAAGCAAATTTATAATCCAATTAGACTGCTCTTTTATAGTTTTATTGTTTGTTTCTTTGTAATTCAGGTCTCTTTAATTGGATGTCATCCAGTTTGGAAATATCCATGAAACAGAAACATATTTTAAATTATGCATTTTTTTAGAACTAAATGGAAGGGATCATCTACTAATATTTATCTTTATAAATGTATAAAATACTCTTTTTTTAACATGTAGACTTATGAGGGCATTTTCAAGAATGCTTAATTAACTATTATGTAATTAAAAGATGAAATAAATTAGGAGTTTAGTAAAAATCATACTTCTATAATATGTATCAATTCTACAACTTAAGTTTGTAGAGGGTTATAATGTCAATATTGTCTTAAAATAAAAATATTATTTATATACTTATTAAGTAAAAAATATCAGAAATATATTTTTATAATTAGGGGTAATTAATCAAATTCTTAATGCAATAGCATTTATATAGTCATTAAATATATGCACCTTTTGCATCTTAAATTCCTGCATTTTTTCCTCCCCTAYATCTGTGTGCCAGCAGAAAATATGCATTAAATAATACAAGACAGMCTGGAAATTTTACCATGTGAGTTCTCTGCCATTTCTTTGTCCTCTTTTGCAGTCCTCCTGTCCTAGGGTGACTTTATGATGCTTCTATCCCCAAATCGTCTGTTCTGTCTGCATTAGATAGTGTGTTCTGTAACTTTAAGACTGGTTCCGAGAGCAAAAGGGGAGAAAAGAGAAGCGCGGAGTTTGTTTTCAGAAAAGCAGCTCACTCCTCCACATTCCAGCTCCTGGACTGTTCATYTGAGGCACGGACAGGTGGCAGGTCAGAGATGGATGTGCTTTGCTTTTAGTCAGTGTTAGCTAGCTAGGGCAGAGAAATTCCCTGGACTGTTTTTTCTTTTCCTTTTTCTTGGGACTGTTTAAACCTGCTCTTGGACTGAGAGAKCCACGAGAGCGAGAGCACCGGGAATCCACACCGCTGGGCCACCAGGCCCAGGCTGGCATTTTCCAGCGCCAGAGAGACTGATAACAGGCTGAGTGAGCTGAGCTCCCACACAAGGACTTTCTCAATTTTGCCAGGTTTTATTGTTTCACATTATTCATTTTTATGTTTGTGGGCACTTTGTTAAATAAATAGGTTTTTTTCACTCATCAATAAGGAGATTTTTTTTCCTGAACCAATAGGGGGGAGGGCTGTTCCTGTTTGCTTCCCAGAGAGACTTCCATTTCGGAAGTTTCCTCACAAATTTGCCCTAAACCAGGACACCTCCTTATCCTTTTTTCCCAGTGTTGGTTACTTCTCATTGTAAAACTGATAATTRGAACCTTATCTTTCACACTGTTTTTAGCTTTCATATATGTAGCACTACAAAGCAAAGCTGCTGGTTTAACCACAGGATAGGTAGTGARAGTCAGAGGTGATAGGGAAAAAAGCAAGTAGTAGGAACCAGTGAGAAGAGATTATCTGGCTCAGTTATATCTCATGCATTAGAACACCAGTGATCCTTGGACACATACTACTATGGTCTGAGTACCTCACATCTTCTCAAGGATGCTTTTGAACCACAGCTATCTGTCTTCTCAGCATATTTGATCTCTCTACATTATGACCTTTTTGTTTTCCAGAAGTACTAAGCCGTTCCTTGACAAAGAGTCCCGTGAGCTAATTTCTCATCACCAGAGAAAAAGAGACAYTTAATTTACTTTCAGATTTCTTCCAGGTTATGAGGAAAGGAAACAGTGAAATGAGAACCCACAACAAGCACCTTGTACTTACAAGACTAACTGTACCTGCTAAACTATTCTGAGAAGGATGCATATGCTGAAACTTATTGCATGATCCACTCAGGAGTGTCAGATCTGAATTTGTAGATCTCCTGAGTGACTGTAGTAAACTAGAGTAAAAAAACCACCAGAGAAAAATACTTAATGTATCCTTTGGTCATGCTAGGGAGAGAATGTTAGTCTTTCTCAATATAACTGGATGCTGACATTTTAAAAATTTCAGAGGGGACAATATTGATACAGCAAAAGCAGACAACACCCAACRTCACCAAGTAGATCATCCCAATTAGAAAGCTGCAAGATGAATGTGTCTGTTTAGARAAAACTGCATTTGCCTCTTTGCCACTGAGATAACAGGCTCCCATTGTAGAGGCAGAGATGATTCAAATTGTAAGTATATCTTTAGTGAACAATTTTTTATTGATTTAACCATAGAGTTGGAATCATGAGTGATCCACTCCTGCTGCATTGGGAAGTCTTGGGAGGGCACAGGACAAAAAGAAGGAAAGGGTGGAACCTAATTACCTCTGTGCTTCTTACAACATGAGATAATAYAATGTAAAAAAGCTTTCATTATATCCATCTGAGAAGTTTATAACTGGGAAACRTAAGATGCAGATTGACTGAAAGAAAATTTCAAGCAAGAAAACTGGGCATGAAAAGCAGTAAATTCCTTGGAACAAAACATGAAGAAAATGTAAAACCTTCATACCTAAACACAAAAAGCAGTTTAAGAAGCTCTACTATAAAGCTAAACAATGGCAAGGGTGTCCCTTTCCATACTCTTTGCCCATTCACTCCAGGACTCCTTGGACTCCTTACTGCTCCCGTTAAAATTTTGACCACCAGCCATGTCAGCCACATTACATATACRCCATTTTCAAAAGCAGCAATAACACACAGCTTAGATAGGCTTTTGTTACTTAGTTCTCATCTTAGCTTCTCTTTCCTAACCTTTAGAGATGGTGAAGGTGTTAATAGCTATGGAGAACACATGCAGCAGTTAACTGCAATGGAGGAACTCGTGTCTCCAAAAGAAAGCTTCTCACATATGATGGTCCTGTACACCATGTGTCTATACCTCCTGATCATTTTGGGGAAGACAGGGAATGGTGGTATGTTAGCAATCCTCTGCTCTTGTTTGTTCTCTTTTCACTTTAGAATAAAGTAGAGCCCTACAGAGGTTCTGTGCCATTGCTCTGTGGATGGAAGTAAAGGAACTTTTTCCAAGGAAAAAGCACATCAATTGTGTCACATTAATACCAGAARCTATTGCTGATCTTTTACAAAAGTTGGACTACAATAACTGCATTTTTTTTACAGTTATCCCTAACGTATGTTAACATATCAAACATTTTCAGTTCTSAATAGGAGCCATTGTAATTTTTTCCTTATTCTTTAATGCCCCATGCCCTCTACTGACTCTKCATTCTTGGAATTATTTTTTCACTTAAGGCAACTCCGTATTGCAAAGAGATCTCCTGCCAGTCTACTAATAAKGTTTGTGCCATAGAAAATCCACTGTATGTTTATTCCAAGAAATTGTATTGATTATTCACATTTTGTTTACTAGTCAAACCTACTAGTTGGCAGAATGGTCAAGTTATAGTTGATATTATTTTTAAAAATTAGTATTAACAGACTATGGCAATTTAGATCTTCTGAAGACAAAAGAATCACTAGATTTCTACTCTGGGAAGGTATCTGACATTTTTCCCTAAGAAYGTTTGCTTTTAGCAAACTTAGAGGAGCCAGAATCTACTTGAGATGGCATTTGCAAACAATTATMTAATGATGGTTTCTAATGAACTATTTTTATTTGCCCAAAAGCAGATGGCCCAAACAAATAACTGCATTACATTCTTTTGACAGGTGTACTTTACGCAAAATTAAGGCTCTTTACTGGCATCATTTTCCATGCATTTTCACTGCTGCCTCTCAACAGGAGAGAGGCAACTGTTATTTCTGTCCAGCCCTGTGCCAAGAGAGGAATGCCTGCTCTGGTTTGTACATGCAGCCCTTTCAACAGGCAACTGCAGAATTTTGCATGTCCTTCAATATTCTTTCTATCTGCTGCTTGTTGTAGCTCAGAAAGGAAGAGCTCCAAGGAATAATGATTTTCCTTAACTTTTTATWTCTAAACTATTAAGGATTCCCTTAGCCTCTTGAAATCCCTGAAGCCATTTCTCTTCTACTTGCAGTCAGTCACTCTTGGCCATCTCTTCTCTGGAAAAGAAAACACTTCTCTCTCTCTTTCAAGAAATAGAGTTGTTCTGGGATTCTTGAGGCTAGAAGGACACACAGCCTTCAGTTTACAAGGACAGCAATTTACCTGCCTCTAAAGAATATTTCATTAAAGGGATTAATTCAGATCTGACACTACAGAGTTATGCCACTGATAAAGAGTGGCTGGAATTCTGTCCAAGCTCACATGACAGAAAGTCAAAATACCTAGAATTGTACATCAAGGCCAGGCAGACCTTTAAAAAAGAAAGCTGTCATCACAAAATTTCACAAAAGCACTTTAGAAAACATAGGGGTATTGACACAAAGCGGATGGTTGAACTGTGAAAAGCTGAACATGCTTTTGAACATGATTAAGTGGCAGCATATGCAGAGTCACTGATCAAATGTGTGATTCAGTTTGCAATTTTACWCTGGACTAATATTTAATAATAGATTAATATTTAAGCAAAATACCTAGGACAACAGGTAGCATGACAAACAGAACCTTGTTGATTTAAAAAAGAATTTTACCATGGAAGACGAATCCTTTCTCTAATCTTGCAGATGAGTTCCTGAGTCCCTCTACCACTTTATGTGTGTTGCTGGAATTCAAATACAGGGTAAAGTGAAAAGCAATGAAGTAGCACTGCTGTCCTGCTTGAGCTCAGTGAAAAGTTGATCATGGCCTTATGTAGCGGTGACACCTCTGACAAAGGTTTTTTGGGTTTTTTGGGTTTTTTGGGTTTTTTTGGTTTTTCCTTTAGTCTGTGACAAACTCATGAACACCTATGAATGGAATGTCATCAGGTTTCACTAAATATCTATTGCAATCCATTCTTTTATATTGTCTTTGCTTTTTTGCATCTCATGCAGGGAAAGATTGTCCATTTACACAGTATGCATCCAGTTTTCAAATCTGACTGCCTAAACATCAGTTCATTTTTAGACACTCAAAAYAGAATGTGATTTTCAAAGATAATCAATCCTTAGGTGATACCCTAACTGTGCTGCTCATAAGCATTGCCCTGGTGAAGTACCCCATAACCAAAGCCCACACACAGGGAAGCAGCATGGAGCTTTTTATTTGGGAAAACAGCTTAGGTCCATATGGTCATAAGTGCMATCAGATAAGAATGGAAGTGTAGGAGCAGTATTTACATCAATAGTAATGAATACAGGAGAGAGGAAAAAAGGCTCTCCTTGTCTCTTTTCAGCCAGACTATGACAGATATCATGGTGAGGCCATACCTCAAATCCTGTGTTAAGTTTTGGTCMTCTCCATACAAGAAAGACGTTGASGTGCTGGAGTGTGTCCAAAGARCAACAAAGCTGGTGAAGATTCTACAGAAAATGTCTGAGTGATTGAGGGAACTGGGCCTCTTTAGTGTAGAGAAAGGGAGTCTTAGGGGGAGCCTTGTCACTGTCTACAACAAATTAAAAGAGTGTAGTAGTAAGACAGGGATCAGTCTCTTTTCCAAGAAATAAAAAAAGAGCAACAGAACAAGAGGAAACMGCCAGGACAGGTTTAGATTGGCTATTAGGAAAAATTTCTTCATGGAAAAGGTAGTCTGGCATCGGGAGGTCTTACCCAGTAAAGTTTCTAAACCATATTCCCTCGATGTATTTAAAAGACCTGAGGCACTGAGGGACACAGTTCCCAYAGTGGTGGGCTTGGCAGTGCTAGGTTARTGGTGGTGCTCAATGATCTTACAGKTGTTTTCCAACCTAGATGASYTGATAATTTTAAAGGATTCTATGATAAACATAATTTCCTTGTTCAGATGTTGCAGTYCTTCTTGAAGGGTGGTGTCTTGATGCCAATGCAACAATCCATTGACTTCAGGAGATCCCCATTCCATGATCATCTTTCCACTAGGAGTCATCTAAAAGATATGGAACTTCACTTAAGGAACCCCTCAGAAAATGCTGATTTTACATTCTCTAAATAATCTTTTATATTCCCAAACTGCTCTTCTGCACAGAAGACTGAAATGTTGAGAATGAATTTCCACTGCATTATCTTGTGGCAGTGCTTAGCAATGTTCCACTCCTCCACCTGACTGAGTGCTTAAATGTTCAGAAGAAATAAYTTGCTCCAAGACTGTTGCCTCCATCTCTTGCAAGTGTAGGACTGGCCAAGAGTTCTCAAGGTTATCTGAGGCTGGGGTACTCAAATGACAATATGCAGTGGGTAAGCAACCAGGTCACAAATCAAGGGAAAAGGCTGATTAATTCAAACCTTATATGAATGCTTCTGTCATTCTTTTCCTTTTTAACACTCAGCTGCTTTGTACAAGTACTTTATCTCTACTAAGTCTTTTTATTTTATTCAGAATCTACATAGCTTACCACACATGAGCTTTACAGAAGACTGGAACACAGATARGACTGCTTCAGAAGCATTCACTTATCAAGTAATTTTAAATCTAGGTTTCTGTAAGTAATATAAAATGAAATAAAATCTATCGTGCCTGCCTTAGGAGCAGGGAAATAGTGTGTAAAGAAAGAGTGAATAGTGAAATACATCAGAAATCAAGAAATCTGATTTTAGGGGCCTTTCACATAAAACTGCCTCTATTACCCCTGGCATTCATAGTTTGTAAGGATGCCAGCTGATCTATGCCATATCTCAATTTTCTCTAAGTGAGCAGGAAATAYTTCTTGCCTCTCATGCACATTTTAGTTACCATTCATCCAGAATTGCAAGAAAATACAGGATTGCAGCAGTGAGAGCAAAATAGGAAGAACTATCCAGTTATTCATTCTAGTGCTGTAAGATAGTCAAGGACATTTAGGCAAAAATTATGACACTCTCAGGGATGGGAAAGAGAATAACATTTCTTTTAACCAGTTGTTTGYATTTCTGTAACTTTTACTATTTAGGTATCATTTTTAAAGTCCTTAAGGCCCCTTTTCAGAGAAACACCTACTAAAAGAAGGTCTCTAACTTACACAACTCTTGCTATTGTRTCAAAAAGTGTTATAGCATGATATTTGCCCATTAAAATATTTTTACATCAAAAATTGTAAGACAGAAAAAGTGCACAAGAGAATTCTTTTCTGTTAAACATAATCTTATTCTACTGATCAGGCAACATGACACTATGAACAGCCTAAATCCCTCATCCCTATTTGTTCTAAGCCAGTAAAATAGCCTTACACATTCTCAAGAAAACGAACCAAAACAATCATATTAAAATAAATATCACRGTGATATTTGAATTCCCTGACTACAATCTCATGTCTCCCTCTCAGTGGTGCAGAAAATTAAAACCACCTGTCAAGTCTTACATTACCAAATTAATTAGATATCTGAATGCTGGGAACAGGGAGCAGTAAAGGAAACTATAATGTATGTGAAAGGATGTTAATAAAAAAAAAAACAAAACAAGAATGAGAAATATCAGTTGTTAGCAAAAAGAGAGATAACCTATAATGATATACCAGTTACAGTGCTATAAATGTTATATCTGTTATGATTAGTTAATATGAACTTTGGTATAAAAAGGAGAACAAATGCAACCAAAATAATATTTTTAAACATGTGATTAATCGTATTATTTGAAAAACAGTACACACAGAGATGAAAATGTCAGGGAGACATAAAAATACAGAAGTGAACTTATGTGAAAAATKTTGAGCTTATTTAGTACAGTAATCCTAAATTTAGCTCATTCTAATATAATTATAAATGTTTTCCAAACAAGTATGATTTTATATGAGAAGGACACTTTGTGACACGTCCTTCTGGCCATAAATGGTGGGATAAGGATGATTTGAAACTTCTGAGAAGTACATTTTCAAAGGGTAGCAATTAGAAATTTGAATACTGATGCAAAGAATGTTTACAAAGGAAGAGTGAAATAAAAGAAAAGCTAATGAAGAGTTMATTTCCAAAATTACTGAAAGTCCTAGAGGTAAGAGGTCAGTGATGGTGAATTTCCACAGTGTAACAAACTTGTATGTAATCAAGAGATTTTCTGAAATTTGAAACTGATAATCAGAAATACTGTTTTATCTGATTTTCAAAAATGGGATGGAAATATTCCAACACTGCCAGTTCATTGCAAAATCAGATCCTTTATTGCACTACAACAACAACAACAAAAAAATCAAGTTTATTTAAGGGCTGGCTAATATTGAAGATAAAGATAYATAATTATTTATGTTTTATTTTTGGTACTTTCAAACACATGCATATTTCTTTTAAAATAAAAGAAGCTTCTCTTGCYAACTCACATAAACTCCTACAAAATWATTATCTTCATTATATWTTTCTACATTTTATTGRACTATATATTTTAAGGAGTATCAACGTGTCTTTCAGGGGAAATACTATTAAAATGTGCAAGAAGTTTCTCTGCCAGATTTAAAACAATGCAGCTCCTTACTTTTATTGTCTCAATATGGCATTAACCAATCCAGTGCCCCGTGGATATTATCTATTTGATTCAAATATTTTCWGATTCTTTTGGGGATTTTTTGTTTGGGTTTTTTWAGGGCAAAACAAGTTGCTGAAATCCCAGTCCAATCTGGCCTTGAACATTTCCAGGGAATTGCTTTAAATACAAGTTTCTTCCAGTGCACACTCTATTTTCCAGCCAAAATAGTAACTCTTCTCTTTCTACATCTCTTCAMAACTTCACTAAATGAAACCAGAGAATTTTGATATACCTCACATCTTTCTAGCTGCTAAAACCCAAGATGCAGATGTAACTGTGCAGACTGGTGAGAGTAGTTGTCAGATCAGAAGATACCGGAAGGAAAGACCAATAAAACTATTTTCTTCTTGCTTGATTATCATCCAAAATCCTTTCTATAACAGCTGAAACCTCTCAAAGCATTGCGGTATATATTTCCCCTCCTGAGAGCAACCTTTGAAAGATCTAATTATAGTGCCTACACCACAAACATGACTACTTAAGGAAAATCCATCACATTATCAAGGACATGTATCGGATTGAATCAAGATCATGGGACATATCTGCACTTTGGTTCTGCAGTGATGTGCAATGAAAGTCTGCAAAGTTGCATTTACTTTCTTCTTTTTCTGRTATCCTTTGAAAGGAAGATGTAATTCAGTTCAGCTCAAATTTGAAAATACTTGATTTTACGATAGAGCCACATATATGATAAAAACTAATGTTTCAGGTGTCCTGCCCTATAAAACCACAAGAAAAATATACAAAATGGCTTTGACAGAGGTTAAGCTGGATCCATTTATGGGTTAACACTCAACCAAAATTTTCAAAATTACTTGCTATGAAAAAAAAACCCATAACCCTTGTAAGGTTTCCAACCAGATAAGAATTCCAAGTGCTAAAGCTTAACTCTTTATTTAAAAATATTGGACTATTGATTGAAAAGTTTGCTGACCTTATCTTGAGGATCTTTTAAAATTGGAAGGTCTTTCAAAACGGATATCTTTGTCAGAAATAATGCTTGTATAAAAAATACACCTCAGGGAGGGAAATAGGCCAAATGAATTTTCAAAGTACTTTTGTCTCCTTAGTTTTAGGGGCAAGGACATTTGAAATTAGTATCAGATTTTCCTTACATATTCCTGCTTTAGTCACAATTTAGAGCCAGGTTTTTTGACTTCAGCACTTAAAATCAGGCTCTTTAATTGATGGKGAGGCAACTAAACAAAATATTTGACTCAAAGTGTTTAAGTAACMAAGACTTATGCAGAACAGAGTTCTTTCCATGTTCTACAAACATTCATGCAAAAAAGGACAGTGCACCAACAGATCAACTTTAAACCAGAATTCATGATCAGAATTAAATTGTATRTCAAACAAGTTTCATTGCCTCCTTCCCTGCACTGGAAAAGCMAAGTTAAATTCTTCCAGCCACTTATCATTCCTTTATTATGAAGTAAACAGGTGAAAACACTTTCCAAAATCAGTTCAGGCATCCACATTCACTTGTTCACAGGAGTGTGAATGGAAGGATATTCTGCAATGCTTCCTATTTMTTGCACAGATTCTTTATAGTAAAATAAACTTTAACCTAGGAAATGGCATTTTCAAGAGACTAACCCTGAGACTTGTCCAGACCCTATCAATTAATCTCTCCTTACTCTGTTTTACTTTTATTATTTTACGCAGTGGCCATGACCTATACCCTCAGGAGAAWGACATGCCTTCAAAAAGAATTTAAATTAAGAGATGAGAAATGTTTCAAACAGGGAAGAGAGAGAATTTTCAAACATATTCAAAATTATGGAAAAATTTCTTCAGCCAAAATAAAAAAAAAAAACCCAAAGCCTGAAGGGTCAAGACTAAGTAGATTAACAGAGGAGATAAAGGAAACGAAGTCAAAGTTCATGTGGTGCTGTCAATAWAAAAGATAGACTTATTTCAACTGACTATTTTTACCTACTTAATGTACTCCTTTGATATATCAATTAGATTATTTCTTTTCTTAAAATAATCAGCTTCTAGTAATAAAGCTAAGAAACAGCATGTTAAAAAAAAAAAAAAAACAAACCAGCAAACAAACAAAAAAAAAAACCAAACCAGCCTTAAGCAAAAAAAGGTTAAGAATTTAAGGAAAAAAATAGTTCAGCTCAGGATAATCTATGCACAAATCTACAACAGATTTGGAATTACACAAGAGCCTCAAGTTGTCTACAGTGTAGTATCACCCTGCCATTTGTTAAATAAATCAAGGAGTGCTGAAAGAAAGCAACGAGCAAATTCCTTCAATACAAACATTTCTAGCTAGGATGTAATTTTTTAGAATGAATAATACAGAAAACYAACTGCATTTAAAGAGAGCAATAATATTAGATATATCTTTATATATGAGTAGTAAATATTACATAAAGATATGGAAATACACAAAGTAATTGTCTGCTATGAAAAACATCAGAGACCAGGGTCTCCCATGTTTGTCATGATGTGAAATAAAGCACTAGGTGAAACACCTGAGAGAGATTCAAATTCCTGTTTGATGAAATAATGCAAAGAAATATTTATGTGTATTGTAATAGTAGCCAGAAGCCTTAGCTATTCACTTATGTATTTTTCAGTCAAGAAGTGTGTGTTCTTTAGCAGGTAGGATAAAATWATGTAAATAGAAAGGAATCATATGTGATGCAAAGCTGGCAGCTTAAAATTAAAACCTCTGATAAAAAAAAATAAAAATGGAAAGAGCAAATTGTGGGACACTGGAGATTCAAGGAAGAATTAAGAATAACAAATCAGATAACCTTCTAGTGTTTATAGACATCCCAGAAAAACTGAACACTTAGGGGTGATTTCCAGTTGACTGATGTACAATTTAGCACCAGACAACAGCAAAGTGTGACAGCTGTCTCTGGGAAACACAATAAAATCATCACCTGGTGAMCATCACAGTAACAATGATGGGTACCAAAACCCACTTTGTAGCCATTTTGGGCAACCATGTCTTCACAGAGGAAGAAAATGATGAACATTCCATATCCTGGTGTTTTAGAAAAGCTCTCTGAATTAAGGAGGACATAGACACATACCTCAATAACTTCAGCTGCTCTGAAGGGTGTATTTTTTCTGTCATCYTTTCTTTATGCAAGGAAATCTTTCCAGACCTTGTGCATGCCTGGRTGGTTAGAGATCTTGGTGTACAAATGTTCACCGATTCCTGCCTCCAATGGTCTCACACAGATGTTTTTCACACCCTGAAGGTCCAGGAGGGACTTCTTTGAAGGGAAAGCCATTGATGAGTAAGTCACAGCTGAAGTAAAATTCCAAGGAAGTGGAGTTAACTAAACACCTCAGGCTATTCTGGTAGTTCATGTATCCTATATTTACCCCAAACTCAAAAAAAGAAGGAACTGAGAAATCAAATTCCATCTCATTATATCATCCTATATAACATATACCTGTCCTCTTCCTTTTCCCACTCCCCTGAATAAAATCCACAATCCTACAAACCAARCTGTAGAAGTTTTTCTGCCACTCATTCTGAGTGTAAAGTATCCGTATCTGTAAAGTATCTGCCTAGTATCCCAGCCATCACTGCAATCTCTTGGGGAATAAAGCACAGGGAACAGATTTAAGGCCCACAGATTTTTTTTTTCCTATTAATTTACCATCAGTATAGAAAATTGCACAGCTCTGGGGCTCCCTGCTGAAGAGTTCAACACTCTTTTACATATAAAAGGRAATTAAATCCTCATAACTACTTCCCATTTTGTCATCCACTGCATAGGAGTAGAGATTCATTATACTGCTTCCCTAATTTGCTGCTCAAGGATAGTGTCTTCTATGCCTGAGGTAATCTAGCCWTCTAGACTGTGAAGTGCTGCTCTAAAATTGCTGTAGAGAGCACGGTAAGGAGCATTTAGAGCAGACAGACAGAGAAAAATTCAGGTAGAACTTCCTGTGCATCAATTTCTCTCTGTTACCTCTTGTTCTACTGCTCAGCAGCCCTGAGCAGAACCTGGATCCATCCTCTTGGCCCCCTCCCTTCAGATACTGACAGACATTTATGAGGTCCCCTCTCAGTTGTCTATTCTCAAGGCTGGACAGGCCAAGTTCCCTCAGCCTTTCTTCATAAAAGAGATATTCCAGTCCCTTAATCACTTTGCTGTCCTCTGCTGGACCTGCTCCAGAAGCTCTGTGTCTCTCTTGTGCTGAGGAGCTCAGAACTGGACACAGCACTCCAGAGGTGGCCTCACCAGGACTGAGTAGAGGTGCAGGATCACCTCCCTCAGCCTTCTGGCAATGTTCTTCCTAATGCACCCCAGGATCTTACAAATGAAATTTACACACCTACTTAAAACTGATAAATTTATTTAAAAATCACTAATATCCATTCTTAATCAAAATTTATACCCATTCATCTCTATTCACCACTATTTCTTTGTTTATTTCTTTATAAKGATGTTTTTAGCAGAGGTATAGACCATGTGCACATCAGTATTTCTAGAGTGTGTCATAGCAAAATAAACCTGAAGATCCCAATCATGTCTATGTTCTCAGAAAATTTTTGCTGGCAAGGTGAAAAAAGCATTTTTGACTTTAACCGTCAGGTAAAGAAAACACAAAAGTTCATGATTATTTTCATCTGCATTCAGGAAAACAGTTACTATGAGTCAAAGTTTCAGTAYCTTAAAAGGCTTGGAGTATATAACTTATTCTAGTGATAGTAGTCATACATTCTYTCCCTACTAGGAATAAAATCCTCAACTAGACTATCACTCTTTTATGAGTAAGTTTTGTTGACATAAAAGACTTGATTTTAGTAACTCTAACTGAACTCTGTTCAGTGTAGATCTTAAAAACTCCTCTAAATTTACTGGGCAGTGATGTTGTTTGCCTGTATGCCTACAGCAGGTTTTTATACATGCAYAGGGGATACAGCAGTTCTATTCAGCATGAATTACCATTTGCTTACCCTTGCTTATGCAGAAATGATTTATAGSGTGCTCTTTATATCCCCTATCCATGTACAGAGCAGTATCTGAGAGACAGGGGAAAATCCCACTCGTAGGGTAGCAATGACCACATTGCTTACAATGAAGAAATTCAATTTACTTGTCAGTTGTTTTTCTGGGAGCACACTTTGGGAGGAAAACTGAACCATGAGATACATGCAGTAACCAGAGCAGAAATAACAAGGGAGACAATGATCTGGCATTGCTGCTTATTCCCAGTGTAACACTGAAGCACATTCACAACATTGAAACTGCAATCAGGCTGTTAGTTCTGGTGCTCAGAGGACTATTGTTTAATACATTTCTAACATATTTTCACTCTTCTTGTCATCACAGCAGCAATGTAGTACCTGACTTGAATACAATGCATGTCAAACCCAAAAAACWCCTCAATATACCCTAAATTTTAAATGCATATTACTTTAAATGTTTAAGAATAAATTCGTGAATTTTTCTTGAAATGGAAGAATATTTTTTAACTTGAGCATACTTAAGTGCTTTTACAAGAGAAAATCTGTGCTGTATAAAATCTAGTAAGTTTAAATATTTTTAAAGCCTACATGGGTTTTAAAAATACCCACAGCCCTGAGACCTTCGTCATATGAAAGGCTAGTTGTAAAAGTTTGCATAAGTGTCTTTCCATTAAATTTATGAAACATAAATAAATTGAAGATAAGATCTTAGGTAATTTCACTAATCATTGACTTCCAAGATGATTTAGGAGGCCTATTGTAAATATGTGTGATGGAAGGATATAAATGTTGTTCACAGAAATACTTCCCTTTTTAAGGCCCCATTTAATATCTCATCTTCTAATGACGAGTGTTGAGAAAATTCCCTCTGTGGTCTCCCAAGCTGATGTACCACAATAGGAGTTGATACTTTCTTTGTGAGCAATGGGTCCTTATAGCTATGGTGTCAGGAAGATTAACTATTTTCATAGAAGGACCAAATACCTTTTTMCTTCTCCTACAACAGTTACAATTCTATTAATCAAACTTTCTTGTAAAGAAAACATTATTCCCTTTATTAGTCAGGTTTTTGTTCCAAAACTCACAATAAAAGCACATTCTAGGCTTCACAGCCAGGTTTTACTCAGGGATGAAATCCTCCACAATCAGCTTAAGGTAAAGATTCACACATATATATATATGTTGTACTCCTTTGGTTAAATGAATGCTGGAATATGAGTGTTTTACAAACTTTTTTTCTGAAATCTATAACCCTCATTCTCCCTCAAAACACTCAGATTTCATCATTCATTATATGGCTTCTTTTTATCTACAGTACTTTTCCTACCTGGTTAACATACACAAGCGTTAATTCCTTGGCTTACTCCATTAAATGCATTCCCAATAATTCACCTTCTCCTCCAAACGACCAGTGCCTTGCACAGGTGTCTTCTGGAACCCATCCTATGTGGTGAAGATGGGAGTCTTGAGTGTAACACCAGCCAGTCCTACTGTTTTATACTRCTGACTTTCTGTTTCAAGCAGCAATATTGACAACCATTAAAAGAGATAAAAATCACTTCCACAGTGAAGGAAAACGTGCTGCAAAATTTGTGCAATCATACAGCAACATTCAATGCAATCAGTTGCAGGAGGAGAAAAACATTCTTTATTAAAAGGAAACCAGTGTTGCTTATACTGCCAAGCCCTCACATGCCCTGAGATGCTTACATCCAAGCAAACTGCTCAGCATACAGGCACAAGTGGTGTGTACCCAGTGGTTTGGCCAGAATTTCATGCAATGACATAGGAAGGAAAGGCAGCGTTTATCAAGCCTTCATTACAACTTGTTTTTTCTTAGACAGGAGTCTCTGCTTGTTTTGATCTAATAATGGTTAAGAAAATTTGTGTCTGTCCTCTTTAATTTCTGTGAATTTCTTTGTCTCCTGATGTACATCGTCTCCAACTCTGTTTTTTTGTTTTTTGGTTTTTTTTCTTTTTGTCATTATTTCTTAATGGCTTGAGGCTGTTCTGCTCTGGGAGCAGGCTCTCTTTTCTTAGTTTCTTCTCTGCTTTCTCAGACTGGTTGCCCTGAGWATTGTGACACTGGTATTCTGTGGATAACCTAGTGGCACCTATGCCTGCCASTCTAAAAACCTTTCTCTCCTTTTTCTTGCTTCCACATTCAGAAATTCCCCTTCTTTCACCCTTCACACCAGTTTAAGTGCATCTACATTTAATGCCACTACAAATCTCAACAACAATATTTGCCCCTGCAGATTGAAAGAGCTATTTCAGAGCAACCAGTGTCAGAGAAAGCCTTTAGAGGGGCTGGTGGTTTCAGAAGACTCTGCAAGGGAAACTCGATCCATAAGTATTCTCCAGAAGTGAAGAAATCCTGTAGGAACTGGTGCAAAAAGTATTTTTGCACACATAGGCTTCTCTGCTGATCACAGGCATGATGGAGATTAGATTTAATGTATTTGAACTCCTTGCTTGGTTTGTTTCTGACCAATAGCACTAATTTGTGGGGTTTTTTTTAATCATAGATTTAGCTAAGCAGAAATTATGACAGAAAGCCAACATCATTATTACTATAATCAAACAAGCGTGCTTGCAGAGAAAATGCTTGGTGATACTTTACTATTTCTTTCACATTTAAAACCTCTTTACCTGGCMTGACAAGATGATCAAGGGATATTAAATTATGTGTCTTTACATCACAGATACAACCTYACAAATAAAATGACTCAAAAACAAACATGGTGCAGCATAATTTTGAGGTACTTTTCTTCATAAATACATTGTTTAAATACACATTTATTTAAAGAATCTTCCAGCTTATGAACATTATTTGAACCCCAGAGATCTCATAAATGGCATAAAATTTCAAATACTCCAAGCTTGCAAATAGTTTATATTCATCTCCCAAACTAACAAACTCCAAACTTAGAAATCAGCTTGCCCTCATGCTTTATTGTTTTACTAGCTATGGCTTTATTCTGCATTAAAGTCATCAAAGATATAGCCCTAYTCCATTTATATTAGGTCAGTTAACAAAGGTCTTGTTTTTATAGATATTGCATCTTTGAGAGGCTTTTTTACCTGTTCTGCTACAATTCAATTCAATTCAATTCAATATACCAATAAGATAAAACTCAAAAAGATCAAAAATCAGTAGATATCCTATAACTGGCACTCAGTAATCTCTTAAGTTTTACAGAAAGCTCAAGTCAAAAAATATCCTGAAAATCTTCTGAATTGTTATGAAGCTGGGACATATTTTTCTGCTTTGAGTATCATCACGTACTTTGCAAAATATACTTGCGCAGAAGTTTCTCAAAAATCTGACAAGCATTGTGGGATTCATGCTGCACAAACTGTGAGAGTTTGTCTGATAGATCTGGGTTTGTTTGTTTGTTTGTTTTACAAGACCRCAGATTGCATAATGGGAAGATGCTTGCATTTTCCTGAAAAAGCACAGAGAAACACATAGAAGACACCATTAACAAGAGATATGAATCAGGTAAAAGGAGTTTTGAAGCTGGATGATGCTCCATGTGAGTTAAACACAACATGTGACTAATAGACACACACAGGTGATGTAACAGCACAAYAAAAAATGAGGTAGGCTGCCAGTAAAATTTGTCTTTACATGCAATTAGTTTTACTTTATCATCTCAAGAGAGTCATTGCTTGTAAATTATGATTTACTACCTAACAGTATTTTGATTAGCGGCAGGCATTTTTTCCCTTGTTTTGTTGCCAGGATTGCAGTCAGGAGGCAGCTAAAATCCTAAAATGGAGTGCTGTGGTAAAAATCAAATCAAATGAAAAATAAAAATATTAATTAATCACCTAACCATGAGGGATCCTATAAAATCAATGATAATACAGATGTTTTCATGTTACCAGCATATATTTTAATAAGAATTTTATTAGTCAAGAAAGCATATGCCTTTTGACAGGACACAGCAGGCTAAAGCACAACTTTAAAATCATTGACTTCACAGTTAATTCATCTCTTTTAAATATTAACAGTGCAAAATAGGCTGTCTGACAAGTCTGAGATATGCTTTTATAAAACATTTAAACATCMCCATCAAACAGAAGCAGTTCTCTGAAAAACAGGTAACTCTTTACAAAGTTACATCAACAACTAAATTGCTAGTTGTCATCAAATAATACAAAGTTAAGACTCTTCTAATTAGAAGCATTTAGAGGCAAACATATAACTAATATTAAAACTTTAAAATGATGCCCTGAAATGTACTTTTTAATGTAGATATAAGAAACTCCACTAAAAACTGGAATAAACTCCACAGTTCATAAATAAACCGATTGCCATTGATATCATCACAACCCCATGTGCTCCTCAGAATATCTTTAAACARTGCTTCTGCATGTCCCTTCCAACCAGAAGCTGCATTTTGCAAGAGAAGAAAACTGGAAATGAGTTAAGATACAGTTTAAAGCATGGCCCAACAAATTTTATAAATGCTGCTATATACAATGATTAGCCCAAGATTTCTTTTTCTAAGAGAAARCAAAGAGTAAACTTACAGCTGATATTCTGAGTAGAGATGTCCTATTACAAGGACGGGCTTTAAAAATCCCTAAAGAATAGGCAAGGCAATAGAAAAAGTCTGTGGGTTTGGAAACAGCTKTTGTAATATAGAATCTATGTGGTTTTTTCACTCCTAGAGATTCTTTTATTCCTCCAGCAACCACACAAAACCCTCTTCCCATCTCTGAAGGCCTTTTTGTAAAAAAAAATCAAACCTCAAACCTCAACTATTTAGGTGATAACAGTTTTGAATCCTTTTAACTCATAAGATTCCTAAAAACTGAAACCTATCATCTTTTAGAAACCAGATTTTCTTCATGTGCTCACAAACAAATAGCTTCTGAGTTACACAGGATAACCTCTTTAGGAGTTTTGCATTGGAACTATGGTTTATATTTAAATCCCTGATCTTTTTATTTGTTTGGGTTTTTTTTTTATTTATCTTGCCTAACAAATATGTTTTACAAGTCTTCAAGGCAAATGTTTCTAGCTTAATTCTGTATTCCAAAGYTGTATTCCAGATGCTCTGATTGAAATTTAAAATAGATGTCCATTTTTAAAATGGTGTTAATGTGCAGTAAAACAGTTTTCTTGTGACAAATCACTTTAAACCAGTGAAGAAATGTGACAGATATAAATTTTGTTGGCCCTTGATATTTGTTATTAAAATAAAATCTATTTAATAATGTATTGAATTGCTTGTTCACACAGTAGTAAAAACTAACAGATGTCAGAGTTAAAGGACTAAAAAACAGTTTTTCACAAATAATTTGCTTCTATTTAGTTAAAGAGCAGAAGAACATAGGTTTAARTCACCTCATACTGAATTTTGTGCTCAAAATGTTAAAAAGAAATTGTATGTTTGACTTGTTCAAGGGAGTTGCTTTCAAATATTACAGCAATACAAAATTCAGGATGGTATGCACATAGTAGTTCACTTCTACCACTGTTGTAGAACTGTTATTGTACTGTCAATTCTGKGTTCAATCTCTTGCTAAAATTGCATGAAAAACTTAGTTCTCATGCTCAATTCCTTGATTTTCTCAAGATTCATAATAATTTATGCAAGATTCTTAAGAAGATAAATATCAACAAGTGATATTTTGCAGTATCTGTATTGATATGAAATATTGTGCAGATTTAAATCCATGCAAGAAAAACAGAAGGGTTGGTTTTTTGGTTTTTTTTTTATCACTAGAAGGAAAAAGAAAATAAAATAAATAAAATTACACTCAAAGGCAAGAAGAAGATATCCTATAAAAATTCTCAAAAATAAGAAAGACTCTCCATAATAATGATTTATCTTTCTTGTTATTATAATAACCTCAAAGCAGGAAGGGATGGTTTAAGCCTTWTTCATCATTTTTGAGCTCTTGGGTTTGACAGCTGCTGTATCATACATCTTTGGTTTGAGGAGTAACTTCAATGAAGCTTCCTTRCTTCACTGTATTTCAAAAATGAGTTGTATGTGTGAAAGGAARTAATACTCAACCAGTTATAAACCTACAGGTGACAGTTTACAAGAAAAATAAAACATATATCTCCTTCTGTGGACAGACTGTATATAGACAGACTRACTTGCAATCTACTCYTAAATCCAACAAGAACAAATCATYRCTTAGGAACTATGGATTTTTCCTCYTCATGAATTTCTGCAGTGCCTGCTGCTCTGGAGAAAGCAGCATAGACTGAGGCAGGAGGAATCCTTTCCCTCTTAGTAAATGCATACCTGCAGGTCTGACAAGATGTGTTCAGCAGTGCAGTCACATATGCACACAAAGGCCCTAAGTCAGCAAAATGTGTCTGTACCTTCTATGCTCTTGAATGAGTTCCTTCGACTTCAGGAGGACCTGAAGTAAAATGGGTTCGTACTGACATGAATAAGTAGTTCACATCTGCCTTCCACTGGGAAAATCCAGATGTTTTCCCACTCATTTGGTCCCACACCTTCTGTGCCATTGAGGAAGRCCTCAATGAGTAGGAGCACAAGCAAGAAACCTTGCTGTAAGRAAAACGATTCTCATTTTTATGGGATAAAAAAAATGCCTTGTGTAAATGAAACCACAATGTGAGCAATGACAGGGAGAAGGTGTCTTTGCTGCACATGAGTTAACACATCCCTCTGAAACACAGGACACTAAAAACAGGAGGATGAACTTACACAAATAGGAGTGAAAACCACCATAAGCACTGCATCTGACAGTGAAAGGGGTATGMAGCTTGGAACAAATAAATAGTGATMTGGTAGGTAYTTACCCYRGTCAACATCAGAGCTGTACAGGTTATTGACTTCCCAGCTAGGTGTGGAGCACTAATCATAAGATGTTTTGTCTCAGACATTCCAACTGTTGCAACAGGAAAGTTGTGAATGGAAGAGAGAGGGTCCCATGGAGGTGGGGCAGAGCTGTTCTGAGGCACCTTCCTTCTCAGTTTCTAGGCTTGCAACTATGCCTCAACACTSCTGTTTTGGTGTGCCTGTGTCAAGAGAAGGATGGAGTCCCAGGCACCTYAGTAAAAGGGGCTCCAGGACCACCACAGACCCCCAGCTTCTCCCAGCTTGTTCCTGGGAGAGCTCCAAGGGGCTGACTGTGCACTCACACAAAATAAGGCACAAATGATGCAAAAAATTTATTGTACGTAAGAGGAGTACATCAGGTAAAGTATAAAAGGAAGTGGATCAGTCTCCTGCTCCCTGTTTTTTGTCAGCCCCAGAGCCAGACCACYCACAGCAGCCAGAAGAATRCAAGATSTAAGGACTGGTGATCTTTYTCCTTCTCTTTGTCTCTTTCTGCCTTTATTCCTCTCCTCCATCATTTCATCCTGGCAAGAGCAGCAGTCATATTCTACCCCTTGCTCAGTACTGGAAGTTTCTTGTAGAGTTGGGAGCTTGTTAAAGTTCTTTGGAAAAGCTGGGAGTTTATTAGGCAACACTTCTACCAACTAAATAGTGGGTTACTTGCTAGAGTTAATTCATACAATAAACCACAAGAGTTCCCTAACACATGAATTCATGAAAAAGTTCAGCACAACAAGGATTTACAGTGAACATCATGCCTTCTTCCAGGCCATGACACCAGTCTGCCGGGGAGACATGAAAGAGCTGGTTACTGGAGTTGAAACATATTTTGGTTTGTTTCTTTTGAAGTTGGAGAGACTAGGTGTGAAGTCTCGCTCAGAGAATTTGCTGCAAACACTGTCAGGTGCCTCGATGGTGCCTTTGCTGAACAATCAAAGTCTAAAAGAATGTTATAAATGGTAATAATTATCTCTTTTAAGAAAAAAGTACTTTAAATCCTTGTTAATCGCTATGAGAACATGAATCTGGGTTCCCTACTGTTAGTGTTATTATATTGGCATTACCACGTCACATTAAGAAAAGTAAGTTCCCCACTTCAGGGGATTAGTGCCAGCTACAAAAGACTCAAACACCTAGAGATGAATTAGAATAGCAATTATGATAAGATTGGTATTTCCAGCTAAAAGAAATCTGAKGTAAAACTAAATTTATACAGAAATAATATTGTCTTAAAAAGCCAAATAGGAATCAACACTATAGAGTAACAAAACAGTGCCTCATGTCTCAAGAGACACAGAAGCTTAATTTTCCTAAATATTTTATTTACTCTTGCACMGTATCAGTTTCATTTAGGCAGTAACATTTATTTTAGCAAACTTCATTAAAAACCACTGATAAGAAGCAGAAGAATAGTGTGGTGACTTACAAGCAAATTAGRGGATATCATCTTAGTTAAATCTGACATGATTTCTAACTAAATTCTTACAAAGAATTTCCAAGAYATTCTCCCCATTCAATTGTTCATGAAAAGACTTTAAATTGGATATGTAATAAAATTAAACTACATCTTAAGACCTTTACGTATATTGCCACTAAAGAATTCAAAATTGGCATGTAAGAATACAAATGTGAATGTTTTTATGAGGGTTATTTAGTAAAATTATTAAATATCACACTGGAAGAAAGGATTGTCACCATAATTAACACTTTCCTTTTACTAAGTAATATAGCTGTAATAGCTTTTTCCAGTTTCAATCACAGTAAATACGCCAAATCCCTATTGAAATAAATAAATTTTTAACTTCACTGTTGCCTTTCAGGGAAAGAAAAGGATTGTGTCTGATACATAATGTACATTGCATGTATGGAAAACCTAATCCTGACCCTCCTGAATKTCTGGAATAACTAATGTTCAGTGTTGATGCTAATGCCTTGATGAGCTGATGTTCTGTAGTAATGCAGCTTTAAACCAAGCRGATATTTTCCATAGAAGGAAAAAGGGTTTCAGTTTTRCCRTGRAACTTAGGRGGAAARGGYCCTTGWAGTTTCTTTGCACTCCTGRCATCCATTGGCTTAATRCCAAGACAGAAACACGGATAAGTCTAGTTMYCTGTCTTTCAGAAATGYAGYTATTTTCTATTGGGCAGTTTGCCAAAAAAACCTCTCCACATACTTTAGTACATAAAGCAGAAYGCAGCTTCTCYGTGCTTCTTGGGATGTYGTAGCAAGGTGYTTTCAGGTACCTGTGCTYGGTTTYTATTTTGTTCTTTTATTGTTTGTTGTTTTAAAAGTTTATTAAWCCTYTTGCTTTACAAAAMATACCCAAGGAGCCRTCTCRCAAATTATTTTTAAGCCRTTTCTGTGAGGTGCAGGCACCCTCAGAGAGTCTTGATACATCTGTATGGRGCTYATTCCATTCTGGCCGTGTGCAGACTGTATCAATGYTCCTCTCAGGTGGGGTCTAACAGCACCAAACTATGTTTAACTAATTTGGTCATCCATTCAGGAAAATGAGATGGGTACTCTTTTAAGCCTATGTGAAAAATTTTGCTTTTATTATTTTGAATCACAATCATAGTCTCTAAAGTATCTATTTTGTCATTTAAATGRCTGTCAACAGCCTCTTAGTCTTTCACTTGAGAAAGAAATTTAGCATCAGATTTACCTGAGACAGAAGAAACACTATTTGAACTCTTGTCTGCAAGAGAAACATTTTCTAAACCTATTCTGATAATGCTTGAATCAAATGCCCACTGAGCTGAAAGTGAACCAGGGCAATGTGCAGCTTCAAAGTATGAATGTTGTCTACATAAACATGTTTTGGAACACAGTAGAATTTTTTGGAAAAAGTCATGTCATGTCAATGGAAGCAACAAGATCCTTAGCACATGAGCTACCTCGTGTTCACAGAGTCAAAGCTGCTGGAAGAAACTTAATTTGGCATTCAGTAGATTTAATGAGTCTCAAAATTATTGTTCTRTGCTTAAATTGTGTAAATAATCAAGAAGCAACTCTATGGAAGTCATGTTTGTATCACCTTAATATTGCATATGTTGYTCAGTACAGACCAAGCTATTCTGTTTCTCAGTGAGAGTGATAATTTGTCACTGAGCACAYAATAAAACTCCCAATTTTTCTGTTCAATTATTGCATTAAAAATATATAAATGAATTCTTCCAGAAATGATTTAACATAARTTGGATATGAAAAAGTGTGATAGCACTGGGATTACAATTTGTTTAGCTAGGGCTGTTYTTGTTTATTTTATTATTTTCCTCAGATGAAGACTATAAATACTGCTTTAACTAGCTAGTGTTGCAGAGCATGGTGACACAGCTCACTTTAAATGACATAGTCTGTAGGRAAGTCTCATGACCTGCTGAAATACACTATATTGTGCAATGTTACGATGGTTGGAGAACTTTTAACTAGGCTACTGCTTAGTGCCATCGGAAAGTAAATGACAGATGTGTCATTTCAAGTGTGTATACTACCTTAAAACATGCACAAAAGATGCTGCAAAGGCAGTGTCCTGGTATTAAGGTATTTAGAAAACCCTCAAGCAAACGATTCATGTGCAAACATTTGCTTTAGGGAATGCAGTAAAAGAGAAAACAATTTGCCTAAAAATCCACRCCAGTGTCCCAATTTCACTAAGGAAAGGGAAAATGTGATACTTTGACATTTCTTTAAAATACCAGTCCTCTACCCATTCTGTTTCTCCTCTTTTTATCTTTTGCTTCCCTGCTTTGCAGTTCATTTGACATCTGAAATAGCATCAGCTAGAGTGAGCAACAAAAGTATGCCTCTTTAAAATAAAATAAAATTACTTTTGAGTAAGGAAGAAACACAGTCACTGACCTAGTAAAGGATTTTTTTGTTGCTGCTCCTGGTTAGTATTTTCAAAAGCTAGATAGGGAAATATRATTCTGGTGAAACTGCTACAGAGTAGGTCCAAAGTTCAGTGGTAAACACAACCAAGAGGCCTCTTGCCTGTGAAAATTTAAAGATGCACTGAGAATATTTTCTGAGAGATTTGTTTTAGTATGAGATAAAGTTAGTACTTAGCTGAGAGAGGAATAATCAATCACAAAAATATAGGTCTAGGATCACCTACTTGCATAGAAACCTTCCAAAAAAAAAAAAAATCAGCAATAGCATAAAGAAAAGATAAATATCCTATTCAGGTGTCTAAACATGCAGTTGGGAAAGAAAACCTGAAAGAATGGGGTTAGAGTAAAGGAAAGACAAGGAGGGACAGTGATTACAGATTCAAATTCAAAAGGCAGCCACAAAGAACAGAAGAATCTTTTCTCTRTGCCTGTGAACAATGAATTATGGATTTAAAGCCCTGCAAGACTGATTCATGCTAAACATGAACGGGGCAATCATGAACAGAACAAAGTTTTYTCAGGAATCTTTTGCCTTCAGTAGGGTCTGGATGTGCACACCATAACTGATCTCAATTTGAGCTGCAGACATTTCAGCAAGGAAGGATGCTGAAAGCTGAAGTGGCAGATGAGCACATCTTACAGAAGACTTCCTAACACTAAAAGTGCTTAACAGCATATCTCCAAAATTCATGATGGCCATACACTGAACTGCCTACAGAAAGGAGGTTATTTTTCTGAGATACCAGGTCTAAATGGAAACCAATGCTGAGAGGCTTTCTGAAGGATTAGATGATTTTTGAATGCATACACAAGAAGCACAAAAGTTCTCACAATTCAGTCCTGTGACACCAAAGCCATAAAGGCCCCCTGACAGCTTCTGATGAGATTTCTCATTTTCCTTTAAATCACCTAAAACACATCTGGCTATACTCTAAGCATTTCCACTCAGCAGAAACCCTAGATCAYATATGACTAGAGCATAAAGGGATTGACAGATTTATATATCTTAAGGACAGAAAGAGACACTTTTATAATCTAGTCTGGTCCTCACCTACAGGAAGAAATCACAAACATTGTCAGAAATCACACACAATTAACATGACACAAAACTGAAAGGCAACTGCTACATGATGTCATCAAGGAATGTTATTTAGAAGAATTCTACAACCTTAGCACYAACACTTTTAATGTGATTGTAGTCTAAAATTAAGTGCAGATTGTTGTACCTTGTGTAAAAAAAGGAACAGGTATCTTGTCCTTCATTGGCTTTCATTGTAGAATGCACAATACCCTAAGCTCCATACAGATTTTCTGAGATACATAGAAAATGATCTGCTGATCTACAATCTTTATARCAAGCCTAAATGTGCTTAACTTGCCTTCAGAAGATCAGTATAAACACCAAATGAAATCCAGGCTGTGTATTCAATTTWCATAGTCTCTTCACAAGTTCTTGGGTCAGTGAAAGGATGAGTTTGTGATATTGCACAGTCACCCACTTCTCCCCAACAACCTGCAAACATCCAAAACTCACTCAGTAAATAGCCTCAGGTAGTCCAATAGAAAAAAAAAACTTTAAAACTTAATGGCAATCAATTTTTTGTAATTTTAGTGGCATTTTCATTTTTAAAGAACTTAATACAAATTTAAAAAAAAAATTCACGTTTTCCTATATCACATTCTTATTGGGTCCTCCAAATGGAACCATTTCTTTCAACAGGTCATCAGTCCAAGGTATGCTGTCAAATATGAGACAAGACAGATAAAAAAATCAAATTATTATTCCAGCCAAGGCTGCTGTATGAATCCCACTTCTTCATTGAAAATTAAAATTATTGCTTTCACCTGCTGTCCCTTCAAGAGTGGACTCTAGATGGAATAGTGGTTAACATCTATAACAATAACRCAAAGTCAGAAAAAAACCCCAGTATTTGGGAACAAAAAAATTACAGTTCACAAAATGAGGGACACAACAGAAACAAACAYATGGACTTGTCTCCATATAAAATGGGATCCCTACTGACTCTTAAGTTTCATTGAGACTAAATATTGTCACATGTTTCATATCCATTCATGAWGGTTTAAGCCTGGATCTTTCAAAAGCTTTCTTAAGGATTAAAAAAGTCTGGGTTTTTTCTATCCTACCGGCCATAATATTAGTCTGTTTTCTTTTGGATTTTTTTTTCAATGTATTTTAATATTTTTGTTTCCCCGGTCCAACAAAGCCAGAAAAAACCATATTGGGACTGTCTGGTTTTTTTAAGGTGAGGCATTTGTCATCATTCCTGCTTCCCAGCTGAAATTGCCTTTTTAACACTATTCACAGTTTTGCTCAGTGGGATGTTTACATTTTTTCCTGAATTCTTTACACATGTAAGGATAAGCAAGAAGTAAAATAAAGATTTTTTTTTGAAATATTTCACAGCTTAAAGCAATAAAACTGTAGTTTTCATTCAAGCMTTCATTTTGAGTGATATCTGATTCTGTATTCCTTTTTTTAACTAGACGACAAAAAAAGTTTCCACTGAAGTAACTGCATTCTTTCTAAGAAAACGGARGTGAAGTTTCTTAAAGTGACCTACTTTTTTTAGAGACAGTATCTGCTACAAGACAAAATGCTAAAACTCAACAATAATGTATAAGAAATTTATAACTGAAATRAAGGCTTTCCGTAATGGAGCGCCAAAACTTTTGGCATAATTTTACAAAGAAAAATTACAAGAACTTGCACCTTAGGAAGTKAAGTATAAAATATTTAAAAGTGAATAAAGGCTTCTACTGACTTGAGTGTATTTTAGCTTAATCATCAGGTATTAAAACTGTGAGCTTCCAACATCAGTACTGAAGCTATACCTAAGAATATCATATGACAACATGTCACAGGTTAGAAGTTATAACAGTCCACAAGCTCCATTTCATACTCATTTCAAACAATATTTTGGCTTGACAAAGATACCCACAACAGTGTCCTCATGTGCATATTCACATTTGAGACACTGTCAAAGAGAGTGGTGATTCCCCCTTTAATAATTAATTACAAAGACTGTGTATGGCCACTATGATTCTAAGCTGGATATCTTMATAGTGTCAAAAAATAAGATGAGGTAAATTTAGAGGTGGTTTCCTCRGTTTTTTGGGGATTTTTTTGTACTGCGTCTAATATCGATTTAATGCATARGTGGTCATATATACTGAARGTTCTATATGTCTCARTTTCTTACCTGTCCACCAGAAACATTTTGAGATTTTAGGCTTTAAATCCAGGTTTTAAATTTTAGGCTTTAAATTTTAAAAGAACTTACA
The DNA here is from genome assembly GCA_902810485.1 of Alauda arvensis. Taxonomy (NCBI): domain Eukaryota; kingdom Metazoa; phylum Chordata; class Aves; order Passeriformes; family Alaudidae; genus Alauda; species Alauda arvensis. Next base: position 178,752 of record CADDXX010000819.1, read on the forward strand.
GAAGGGAAGGTAGCACCTTTCAACCCTAGCTGTCTCTGAAGGAATGCCACCACAGAAGAAGTTGCAAGTGCATGAAACAGGCTGAAAGGTTGCAAAACTGACAGTGAAAACAGTAGACACTTGAATAAATGCCATTGTTTCAGTTTGTAGAGATCAAGTAAATTGTGCAGCATATTGGAAAGGATACATATTAATCAAAGTGCTTTGCTTAATTAGCAGTTGCCTGCCATATGCTTGGCACCTTAGCACTGCAGGACGGTTGTGGAGCTCAGTTAAATAAACACTAGTACCAGTTGCAAGACATTCGTTCTCATTGCATGCTAATCAGCAACAAAGCATCCTACAGAGCAAAAAAAAAAAAACATTTTTCCTACCCTAAAAGGTGAGACAGTGCTTGAGGAGTATCCAATTTTTATTATGCTTGCATTATTATTGAGGTGTTAAATGACCAATGACCAATGCAGTTAAAAACATTGTAATTATGAGTAACATAATGCCAATGGATCAAAAAAATTTGGCTGCAAAATTTGATCATCCTTAGAAAGCATTGAAAGCCCCAAGACCTCGYTCTCAGCAGTGCCTGATCTTCAACTGRTAATGCATTAACATGATCCATCTCYRTCACGTGCATAAATACAGCCCTCTGTTTTCYCAGGAATATCACGCACACACAAAGCATCCGGTATAAAACAAGCCCTTTGTAATTCTGAAACTAGGACTCTGGGGCACAGTTCTACTCCAAAGACTTATGGTTTATAGATGACATAAGTTTTGCTATCCCTCAATTATTATTTTTGACCTACAAGTAATAAGATTGGTTTTGAGCTTGACTCATGCCAGGGCACCACASTATTAATAAATGGGAGAGCAAATTACATTTTCTTCCACACCTAAAGACAGGTATTTTTCCTGTGTTATATTTATATGTCTACACCAAAATATTTAAATTTGCAAGGGGTTATGTTAGGAAGTGATTATTCAATCACCAGCGATAATCTACAACTGACATTATTCCACAGAAGCAGTGTTTCCAAATTCTTACAGGACACGCACCCAGGTGTCCAGTAATGGATTCACAAAATATGTTCTAGGATTCTTTTCTTCAGTTTTGAAGTAGGGTGCTGAGAAAACTTCAAGGAGTATCATTTATAAAGAATTAACAGATACTATATACTTGAGTTTCATAAAATTTTAAAATTCGAGTCATAATGTTTCTTTAAAATATGAGCTGTCTGGGGATAAAGGAAAGGCCTCTTTAATTTAATTTATTTTAAAAAATTATTACAGGGCAAAATTATATAACTAGTCTCTGAGGAGGAAGAGAGTCAAGAATCAAGAGAMTCATATATGACCCTGCTCACCTCTACATCTTTGTATATGACCTAGAAAAAGGGATGACTTGTGAAGATAGAAATTATTGAGGACCATCAAAATATRAGCTTGAAGCAGTACTTGTGGGGCTGAGAGATAAGACAGAGATAAAAACAGGAGCAGATTAAATTAAATATAGAAAAGTGCATATAACACACRTGGAAAAATGACATTAACATATACAGTGACCTACTCTACTGCTTGAAAAGATATCTTTTCATCCTGAGGCCTTTGGAAATTCAAAAAGTTCCACCAAAGAAGGACAAGTAGAACATTTGCAATTGTTTTAAAAGAATAGATATCACAAGTGTCAATCGGATACTGTAGAAGCCATCATATGCCTAATTCTGACCAGCAAAGACTATGCAAAAAAACTAGAAAAGGGATGGTAAACAGCCAAAATWTAAGAGTTAGCAGATGTGTGGAAAACTATATAGTTTAGTTWAAAAAAAAAAAAATCTTGGAAGTTTGGAAGTTAATAAAGCATTGAATGATGTGGAKAAACTAAGCCAGGAATGATTTTTGCTCTTTCTTCTGAGACAAGAACATGTGAATGATCAATGAAATCATTACRSAGCAAGTTTAAAGCAAATTAAAAGAATTTTTTTCCATCAAAAGAAAGGGTAACTGCAGTGCAGACTCCTGTGGAATGTGGAGGACAAACAGGAAACAGGAATTGACAAATCCTCAAAAGAGAAARTAAWCAGTACTTTTAAATTAAGGYGATCCAGACAMACCCCACAATTCAAGAGAGTATGTTCTGATTATGAGAACTATGTAGGGAATGTCTCAAGGAAATAATTTTTTTCCTTTTTCTATGTCACAGATTTCCTAATCTGTAGCTACCCAGGCTGTTGAATGAAAGAAACTCTGCTCTTTGGAGACAAAGAAAACAGCTTTATACATTGCAAATGTATATACATCRTTRCATTTTTTTCTCCACARCTMAGCTGAGGAGGGGAGTGAYACAGCAGCTTTGGCYGGCACCTGGCATCCAGCCTGGTTCAACCCATCACAGCTCASAACAACAGAATCACTGTCCCATACTCTTGTATGACTTTATCCAGTAGACCAATTTTAGGCAGTTGAGTAGCAGCTTAAGTATGCCCTGACTTGGACCTGGTTTGCACACACACTCAAATTCATGTAATCCTGAAAACACAGGAGGATTCCTATATAAGTAAAATGTATAGGGGCATACAAAATTGGGGCATAAGTGCTAGGTTCTCCATTAAAAATCAGAATGGAACACTTCTGAAATGAGTGCTGCAATGGGTAGATGAATGAGCAACCCCACCCTTCCCAACTGTCTACCTCAGTTCCGTGAGAAGCTTCCCACAAACTTGAAAAGCAGCATCATTTGTGTCTAGAAGTAAAAGGAATTGCACTTAAAATTGTCACTTTTAAAGGCCATCTTTTGCAGATATGCAGATAATTAGGGAAAAGGCAGGATCTGCATGGTGCAGTCCCTCAGGAATAATAAATAAGTACCCGTGCATTCACAAGCTGGCTTTCTACCTTTCTACTGACCTACTTATACATCTATATTTATATTTTTGATGTACATACCTGAAATGCAAACAAAAAACTTGCTATTGCCAACATTTATAGGTTCAGAACAAGAATGAAAAATATCTTTGGCAAAAAACATCAACCACACCTTAAAACTCAGGTTATTCAAAAGAAAAAAAAAAGGGGGAGGTGGGGGAGGAAATAAATGAGTGGGGGAAAAAAATCTCATAGGTTTGAAAAAGAAGATAGAACAGTAGCAAGAAGACATGTAAGTTGGGGTGCATTAATAGGCAGCAATATATTGATTGAGACGCAAACCCTGGGCTTTCCCTTGTGTCTCTACCAACTTACAGCAAGCAACTGGTTCTGCAGGTGTGTCAGCAGAACTGCTGTTTGTCAGTACATCAGCAATTTACAGCTCTTCCACACATGTACATATGTGTAACATCAGCCAGGCCTCAGCTGAACTCTGTATTAGCATGATAAAGGAGGTGGAATTGCAGATTTCTGGAGAAATGGAGAGCTAGGGAAAAAGGTCACAATTATTGATTATAATCTCATATGCTCAAGAAAAAACATATAAGAGTTTTAAAAGCTCTTTACCTTCCCTCTGAGTCACACAAACAGGTGTATAATCTGGGCAGGTTTCYAGATTTATCTTAAAAACTGATGTGTTTCTCACTCTGTTAAAAATGGTCATTCTGCCCATGGCAGCACAACAACGAGTGCTGAGGATGAGCTTTGGGCACCTGCTGGTGCTCAGTAAGTCATCTGGAGAACACCATGGCTTGGCAGCCACCTCATTGAATCAAAACAGGTGATACTCACAGACACYTTGGAAAGCTATTTATTCAGGGCTSGAGATGCATCTGGTATTTGTTCCCACTGCCTACATTTTGAATGAATTTGTCTGGCTTAGACACACACACTGGTGTTTCCAGCTAATATGTCACTTGAAATTTATTTTCATTAGTGCAATTCTCAACCAGGAAACTGTTGATTAGTGTACTCAAGCTATGTGCACAATATACCATTTTCTCTTTCACAGAATAATGGATAAGAACATTGGAAAGGTTTGGTTCAATCCCTAAACTTCCCAATTAGCTAACTTTGCTCCTCTTACTCTCACTTCTTTCCCAGTCAGATAATACTATATTCAATTGATCTCTTTCCATAGGCATGTGCCAGGATTCAAGGTAGCAGGAATACAAAGTGAAGATGGAATCCTTACAGTTATCAAAATTACTGTGCAGCTGGATTAAAATTTCATTGCCCATGAATTGCACAGTTCATGAAATACACTTCTGTAATAATTCTGTGTCAATGCAATGAGGTGGTAGATTCAGCTGAAAATATTTTACTAGGAGAGTCTTATGTTGGAACGCTGACTCTACAGTATCTGGGTGCTCTACAGCACAATGCTGACTCCATAAAAAGCTTTGATATAAATAAGACAAATGATTTCCATATGCCTTACAATTCCACAACCCCCTTGACTGTGGAGCTAATCAGCTTTGTCATTGAKCTTAATAAGCTCTCCAGTTACCAAGCTCCCATCTGGGCATATTCTGGGAAAGGCAAAAATGTCCTCCCAGTTTCCTATCTATGGACTAGATAYTCCAGTGTGAAACTCTGGGATGAGAGCAACTCAGAAGAAATCAACAGTAACCTGAAAGGCTAGTGATGATTATAGTTAACAGCAATGAAATTTATTGTATATAAATAGACACTTAGGGAAATTAAAGGAAGCAAAAGTGGTTTTGGTAGCTACTAGTTTCTGGTTCAGTAAAAGAGAAGACAGAAATACAAAGTCCTGGTTACTCTCAGTTTGCTAAGACTTTCGTTGTTGACCTTAAGATTGACAAGGTTKGATTGACTTCTTCTGTAGTGAACAAACTTACAGGCATACATGTGTTGTGCATCTGCTTTGAAAATCAGTCTCTAGGTATCCATAGGTGGTAACTTTGTAGAATCTAAACCTTGATTAATGACTTTGGACCAGGGAAGGAGGAAATTTCACCATCCTCCTCCTCATACARTAGCTTTCACTGTGATTGGTCACTGATATTTACCTAGAGTAGCATTAGAGAAATTATTTTGGMAGGTTACCTTTTCCTCTTGCAACAAAAAACCACCAATAAATTACATTTAAACATTAAAACATTTTTTATTTGCTGTGATTACAACTGAGTAATGGAACACATTGCCAGAGGGGTTGAGGAGTGTCCACCCTTTGAGGTATGCAAAACTCAACTRGACTCAGTCCTGAGCAACCTGGCTTTCAGCATATGAGGTGCAATAGAATATGGCCAGGGCTCTTTCAACCTGTTATCCTATGTTACAGAATCTGTGAAATGCACATTTTTCTTTGGGTCAACCCATGTGAAAAATTGTTATATGGTCTACCCAAAAAGGTCCAAACTCCTTACAAGGAGAGAAAGAAGTGGTAGAGTGGAAAAGAGAGAACACTTCCAATGTTTTGTTGGTAGCTCAGATCAGATTGAAATTTTTAGTACCACAATTCCTTGTAAACACATTTTGAGCATTTATACTACTATGGGAATGAGTACTCCAGAAATAAATATGACATTCAAAATTACTTAAACTTCTTGCAGTACAGGATTAAAATAGTCCAAATCCCAGCCCARGAGGTTGTATAAGAACTAAAACTGTGTAACATAAAACCCAGTTTACAGCAAAATTAAAGCACGAGATTTTATCCAAATTGCACTTTAAAAGCTGTGAGAATAAAGCAAGTGTTCCAATTATAACTCACATGGGTCTGTTAATTGTTTCTGTAAATACAACATGCTTATGTAAAGTCTAGTCTGAGACATTCAGATGGATACAGAATAAAAAGACAAGCTGKCTTCAAGAAGTCAATTTATTTGATCCTGGCAAGTTTTTCTATTAAGAAAAGTATTTTCTACCCTCTGATTTTTGGCACTTACTTTTTACTTACTTTGTGTTTTTKTACTCTTCTTGTAATTTCATTGCTATATACAGTGTGGGAATAAAGAGCTCCCTAAAGCACAGAACTTGCTTTATACACCGTTAACTCTCTAACTTCCACCTCAAGTTTTGACAAAAATTAGACAAAAAGTAATCCAACTCACCCAAAGAGCAACTTCTYCAAAAAACAAATCAACACACAAGTTCACAAAATCTATTTTTTTTATGAAATTTCAAGCATGAGAGCATTTTGAAAATTAGCTGTGAAGTCAATTTCCACATTATTTCTCCTTCACGCTGTGACCAGTCTGTACACTATGCCTTGCTCACAGTAAATCATCACATGGCATTGGTTTTGAACAYATGGATCAAAGGATACCAATCACTCCCAATCAAATACTGACCTGACTGAACAGCAGAGGTAAAACTCRAGACACCTGCACCGATTTCACCTAAGTCCATGATCTTGGAGAAGTAAGATGGAAGTACCAAGGGCAAGTTGGAAGCCATGGAAAGCAAAAAGAAGTGGGTTGTCTATACAGCCTTTCTACTGATCCAGGCGCACACCAACAGCAAAGGAATGGCCCAGCTGCTTTCTCACCTCATGTCCAGTGCCAGGCAATAGAAAAAACAGAAATCATGGTTCCTCACTTCCTTTTCAGCAAGTGATCCCAGTGGGACTTGCTGAAAAGGCAGACGACATCTGTGGGCCTGAGGTATGAAAGGGACCTAAGGTATAAAAGTGAATGCACTGCTCCCCGATGCAGCATGTCCATAGCTGACAAAGGGAGCCAGCCACCAGCGTTTAATTATTATGTAGTGAATGAGTAATATCAAAATACTTGTTTGTTTAGGCTCAGTGAACATTGAAGTRTCACCTTTAAACATATTGCTCAATAACATTATTTTGACATTTTTCTCATGGTAAACCAGATTAATATCACCTAAGTACATCTTTCAGAAGCACAGATGAGTATTTTAAACAGATAAAAATTGGGATCCTAAAATGCTCACTTCTTCCYAGTAAGAAGGTATTAAATCAAATGAGCCCTAATTTGAGGTACCTTTTTGTTCATGAATTCTAATACAGCTCTTCCACTTTAAAAATAAGGAGATTTTAATAGATATTTAGGTATTGATTTAAAGGTTTAATTTTAGCAGTCAGTTTTCAGGTTTTGTCCATTTTCACTTGTTCTCTATAGCTTGCAATGATTATATTGAGGAAATGCTATTACACACAGTAGAGACTGAAAGCWCAACAGTACAATTAGAGTCTTTTCCAACTAATATAGTCTTTTCATGTTAATAATTTATATACAAGAGAATTTTTGAGTTGTCATAGTATTACACATAAAAGATTTAAAGATGGGCTGGTATGAAGTTTAGCCTGTAGGAGGAAAAAATATTTCAAAGACTACAGAAACACAATGTGAGAGATTAAGAGAAATCCTGCAAAAAATCTTTAGACCTTCACAATTATCAGKGTGTGAAGAAAAAAGAGGTCAGATAAATACATGGAAATATTATTATATACAAGGTTYAATATGAATCTAGGAAGGTCAAGTGTAAAGTGGTAAAAGATGGCTGACTAATGAAAACAAATCAAAGAAGGCTGAAAACTGTTCAGAGAGATGAGAAAGACTTTTTCTTTTTCAGAATGACGAGCACCACCAAAAGCTATTATACAGAGATTTGTTCTGAGGATGGCCCTGCTCAARTTCATAAGAATAAATTTGATTGATCTGGAAGGTGAAAATAAAACCCCCTATTGGCTCTTCAAGAATTTAATAGGGTAAATTAAATAAACTTMTTTTCCTTTGACTGCTGAGTATGCAAAACGATCTGGCGAACAAACAAGAGTATTGCAGAAATGAACCTGCTGTTCTGAAAGTTATAAATAACTTTCTACTTTCTGTGAATTACTCTGAACTGCAAAAGAAATAAAATCCATCTAAAAGAAAACAATAATAAAAAAATTACCTCTCAGATATTTCAGGAACATTCTTCACATGGTGATTACAAAAGACAGTCATTAAAAATGCTAGTGCTAAAAATACTAATGCAGAACATGAAATAATATCTCATTATTAAATTGTCAGGCWGTTGCCTGAAGAGAAGCTTAAGAAAATTTAGAAGTAAATCCATTCTTTTCAATGAATATATTATCTTCTTTAAAGTAGTCTTGAAAACTTTGYTAAAAGCCAACTCCATGCAGTCACAGATTAATTGATTTCTTGGAAATAATTGTGCTACCCTACTTAGCCCACAAGGACAGGGAGATCTAATGCTCTGTCTTGCATTCATGCATGTGTCATTYGTTCCATATCAAACCTGATATTGAAGCAATAAGGTGTATTTTCTATTCAAATGAATTAACCAAAGAAGTGAGCAAGGGTATTAAATGTACAGTTGGATGGTTTGCATCTTTGCACTTTAATCATTGACATTCTATTAATGCATGAGATTTCAAAAGAAACCCAGTGGAAATTAAATTAATAGTCTTCATCCAAAATATTTTCTTTTGGAGCATGACCTGAAGAACTKTATTTGTTACTAAGTATTCTGATTTTAGCCCAGATTTCTCTTTTCTTTCATATGTCATATCTCAGTTATAATACTTYATGTTTTGCAGGCACAGATTTTAATCACTAGTTACGTAAAATTTAGACCTCAGCATCTGCTGTCTGAACAAAGATGACAAAAATTGTCCTAAAAGCAATGCTGAGAGTCAACTGTAAGATCTGTTGATTGAGCCAAAATTATTTAAGCACATCGTAATTTTTTTACATAAATTTATCAATCAGACCCACATAGAAATGTTTGCTAACTTGTAGAATTAGCAACACTTTAGGAAAAGGACATAGAGTGTAGTAAATACTTGTCAGCTCAGAGAGAAAACCCTTTTCAGCCATCATACATATTTTATTTTACTGTCAGTGGGTTTTTTTTTAGTAAGAAGTGTTATCTCATACAAGAACTTTGCAGTTGATACTTCTAGAAATACCTTGTCCATTGACAGACAGAACTGGCTGTACTCCAAACTCCTACATGTTGCAGCTGAGATCCGTAGGCAGAAACAGATTGTGTGAGCAGAAAAACACTTGGACAGGCACTCAGAAAGTTGTCACATAAATGGGCACCTGTGAAGAAGTAGACAAATCCTGAAAAAGAAAAAAGTTACTTCTGTTCTGGACTGTAAACAGCYCTAATACTGGTAGAAAAGGACAAAGAAAAGCTAAAGAAGAATTTCACCTTCAGTGTGAAGCATGAGAGAATCCCTCAGTCAAAAAAGGATATCACAGAGATGTGGCAATTTGTATTTTGTCTAATTACTCATTTATTAGTTACTCAATTAGCCATGAGAAGCCTAAGACAAGAATTTATGTTGAAGATGCTTTGAAGGCAGGAAATTTTTTAATGAATAAGCAATCCCAGGTTCCAGCAACATCATAACACTATTTTCAAACATACTAAAATCCGACACTATTATACCATTAAGTTGTATGGCCAGACTTGACATTAACATTTTGCACAGCTTTTCAGTTTTCATTTTCCCAGAAGCACTGAATCTTTCATCATGACATAGAATGTTTTCCATTTACGTCAATGACGGTATCCTATTTGAGCATAATTTTCCCAAATGTATGTTTTCAAAAGGATTATTAGTAGGTAGAAGAGAACGTGCTCAAAGTAAAAAAAACCCTGTTGCTATTTACACTATTCAGCTATTAAAAGTCAGTATATCTACACAGAAATGTATGTTATGAAAAATTTTGTTCATTTCTCATGTTTTTATGATGACAGATGGAGTGTGAATTCTTCTCATTTTGGYCAGCTCTTCTTTAAAGCCTTCACTATAATGATCTTGAATGGCTTCATACATCATATAAAGGACACCATGTTGGTATTTCTATTCTTCAAAAGACAGCTATTAAAAAAAAAAAAAAAAAAACAGTAATGGTGGTGGAGGAGAGGTCGTTGTGTTATAATTTTCATTGTTTTCACTCAAATTTCTTTGCTGATTTCCCCCTTTTTCATACTTCTTTTTTTTGTATTATCCCTGGTTTTCAAAATCTGGTAATATTTCTAATCATCAGTCTCTCCTTCCCCCACTTTTTCTCACCTTTGCTCAGTTCTTGTGCTAATTCCTTAGGTTATCGCCCTTACCATTCATTAATACTTGCTCCATTCCAAACTTTTTGTCCCAGCCCCTCAATTTTCCCAGTTTTCTAAGCCATATTTCCCTCTGACTCATTTGCCTCACCCTTCTTAATCTTATCCCTTCTTCTTATATGTCACTAGTTCTCCCTTTCTATTATGTATTGAGAAATTGATCCCAAAATAATTGACCCTCAGAAGAGTTCTCTACTTAGAGAACAGAGTGCACTGAGGAAACACAGAATCTGAAGTGAAACAGTAGCTGCTGAAGCTGTTGTCAAACCTGGCATTGAAAATCACCTCTTTGAGTCCTGTCAGCTTGAACACTAAACCCRTGTCTTTACTGCCTTTCCCCTTCATTTCTCTCCCATTTTCTGGTTTTGTCTTTTTTTTCTCCATGTGTTCAGAAAAAGAAATCAAGCCCCCTCTTACATGGAAACCAAGACTTGATTATGCAAACTATCAGCATGATTTTTTTATCACTTGAACTGGAACACCTTGTTACATCCTGTGATTGAGAATTGCATTTCCTTTATTGCCAGTATTATGGAAACTCCTTTAAAGCCAGGTCACTGCTCTTACCAAACTTTATTTTGAGATTAAGGAGATTTTTGGTTTGAAATTGCGTTGTCTAAAGGTCATAGAAACTTAGCAAGATGTTAAAGCTTACATTTAATTTTAAAATAATCACTTAATAAAAGTCAGCATTCAGCTCCTGAGGAATATTGTTCAATCACAGTCTTAAACTAYATTCTAGCCCAGTTAAAGAAGTGGCCAAAGGCAGTATCTGTAAGGACCCTACACTTCTCTCAGATCTTGTGGTGACATAAAGCTACAACACATAAGAGTGAACAAATAGCAATGTTTTTCTGCTTCATTTGCTTTATTTTACTTCTTTAAAAAGGGAATAAATCATTCAAAATTTTCAATAATTCAAAAAAAATCAAGCTAGGGACAATCCACYTTTTTTTGTACTTTGCCCAYAGRCAAATTTTAAGTCTTCYAGGAACACATCTCTGAGCATGACTTCAYAGTAAGTAGGAACATTTCATCAGTTGTAGAGTGTTTATAATAAAATGGTACATCCTTTAAGATGTACCATTAAGAATAAGAAACACAGGTCAGCAAAACATATGCACATGTTGGTGGTTGTGACTGTTTTTCTTTTTAAGAACAAGCATGCCTACTTCTGATAGCCACAGAGAGCTCTGAAATGTAAGAAAACTCAGATTTCCATTTAGTAACTTTCTGTTCTGTTTTGCCTTTCCAGGTGGTAGTCAGCAGTTAGACAGGGATATAACTGGAGACAGGCCTTATTCCTRATACTTCAACCTTAAGCAGATGTAGCCAATTCAAAGAGCAATAACAACAACAAAAATACCCCAAACCCACTTCRTACTTCTAAGGCCTCAAATAATAATAAATTGAACATCAGGCTTAAGACTTCACCTTAAACCCATAGTCTCCCAGCTTTTAAGCCAGAATCAGCTTGACTGCATATGGCAACMCAGTCAGAGCAAATTTTATTCTGTCCACAGATCCCTGTGCAGGGATGCCTTTGGACATCCCCATAGSAGTAATAGGGAGCACAGTTTGGCCTCATGTGTCTTAATTCATCCCTTAATCTTTATCTGACTTGTCACTCAGGGATTTCTGTCATGTTGTTCCCAAAATCCTTGTGGCAGTAAGTGAGACAATTTTCCTAGGCAGTGCTTTAATTTCTCAACCATTGCTTAGGGACCAAACCCACTGGTGACCAGAGTTCTATTTCTCAAAGACAATCAAATAACTTCAGACAGGTCTCTGACTGAAAAAACTGAAGCTATATTTCTCCAAATCACCTTTGACTGGATTTCATGATTATGATCTATCCATTAAAGGAGACTTTTCCTCTGGAGTCTTTAGAAACATTCAGCGCTCAATAAAACATCTGAGTTCATTTCAAGATTTTAGCTTTTAAATACTWGTTAGTCTCACCCGTAAAACAATGCAAGCAGATGCATTAAAGTATACATTTTTTATTTTTTCAGAATTTTTTCCTAGTATTTTTTWAAATTTTCTTCTGTTTTCACACTCTCTACTTGAGAGTATTACCTCACAAAACTCTGMTTCTAAATAAACAGATGTAAACATCCCTTTTAGCTGGATAGAAGAATACTACAGTCATAGTTTACTGCTGCATGGTTAAACTGTAACTTTTGTGAGGAACATGCTCACAAAGCATATCTATTGATATATTTGCTGAAAATATATCAATAGATGTGAGATATGTCTTTTGCCCTAATACAAATTAATTTGCTTGAGTTGCAATACTCTTCAAAGAATTAGAGGTGTGATTCAGTACCTACAAAATTCAATGCAAAAGCCTCTCACTGATTTTGGTGGATTTTGGCTGATATCCAGATGGAGTTTGGGAAAATAGCCAGGTCTTCCTCTTCTTCAGAAAACCATGGAAAAGTAAAAATAAGACAAAAAGAAGGGGAAGGCTTAAAAGAAGGAAGAGATTTGCAGATTAGTTTCCAGCAAAAAGAATACCATCCCTATCTACCAAAAATTCTTGGCAAATATAAAGAATGCCTAGCAAAAAGGAATAACCAGGACATCCACTAGAAATTTAATTTATTTCTGGAAGTTAATGCCTGAGTTTTCATGCAACATTTATCTTGTGTTTATTTGTAAAAATCACTGTTTTGCCATTGCTTACGTAGTGTAACTGGTCTGCCAAYTGACACAGCTGTGCTACTGCTCAGTGCATGAGCTACTTTCCTGGCAGGAGAATCACTGAAAAATAAAAAATTGGTATGAAAATTTCTGAAACAGATTCTTGAAAGTTTCGATGAACACAATTATTTGGGTAATGAATAAAATGTATGGGGGTTTGATGATTATTTATTTTGTTTAAAGTAATAAATGTTTTTATTTMTCTCAGCCAGTCCAAACCAGTAATAAAGTATTAGTAGAATAACCTATATCTTTCTGTTTTACTTCTTCAAATTTTCCATTTCCATATCTTGCCACATCGAGGAACCAAGAAAGCACTAAAATTTGCTTTTAACCTCAAGCCTCTGAGAATAAGCCCTTTCAACACTGAATTTCTGCTCAAACTGGAGCTGATGCTAAAATACTGCATGACTACTTATGAGAAGCCTCCACAGCATTTCAGTGTTCATGTGCTCACTGAAATATATTTATAGCTWGAGGCAAAATTCTGAATTTCAAAAATCTTGCACTGGAAAAAAGCAAAATGTCACCCTTSTGAATGATCACAAATAAAAAGGACTGTAAAAACAGAAAAGTTAATTATCTGGTTTTATTTGCTACATTCATTCTACTTTTGCATGAGGATTTTAGTCAGCAGCTCCTTGCTCTGATTTCATGATAGACAGTAAGAATGAAATCAGTTCTACACATAAATGAAGTAATAAAAAGCAATCATAAAGATTAYTCAGACAATTATAAGCACTCTACAAGAGTAGAGTATTGTATAATAACATGTATTAAATAATATGACTCAACAAGATGCAGAATCCTTGCGATTAAAAACAGCTAACAACATAATGCATAATGAACAGAAGGCGATAGGAACTTCTAGGTTTATTTAACTTGCTTTATTTTTTYTTTCATAAAGCCTAATTGACTACTATTTTATAGAAAATGTATAGGGATTTCAGTGGAATAAGTAATCAGATGGCAGTAGAAGCCACAGCACAAGAGGCTCCCACACTGTGCTCTCCTAAATTGATTCAGGTTACCCAGACAGATATTTTTCAGGGAATAAAGTGTAAATCAGACCTTTCCTTTATCCTTGAGACTACCAACCATCCTAGTAACAGGGAAGATGCATTTTCCCCATAGTAACATAACACAAGCACACAAAATTTTCATTGGAGTTAGATGACCAAACAGCATTTATTTTTTTGAAGCCAAAATGCCAAGGGTATTTTAGTCCAGAGTAAAAGTTGGCCAACCTCAAGTCACCTTCTTCACCACAGACATGAACTCATTTTGGTAGAGGAGACTGATATAGTACATAAAATATACTTATATTCTACCATGGCTATGTGMAGAATTCACTTAGTAAATCAGTTATACATACTTGTTAAAAAGAAAAAAATATTTTCGCCATATTCCAAAGTATTTATCACATTTTCAGGTCTGCGTCCTTATTTTCTTTGAGTTTGACCCAGAAACAGTTCACTTTCCTAGAATCAGGACAACTTCAGCAGCAAGAGAAGGAAAAAAAMCTGCTATCCCTGTTTGGCCTATCCATTTGTGTCCTGTCAAGAGGAATTCCATCGATCCCATTACGTTGTTGTCATGTCGCGCACTATATGTACTGTTAACTGAATATATCTTGACAGGCTGAGRCATTGCAAAGCAGCAAATACATATTTTTAAATCCCAGCAGTCTGCTATTGTTTCCAATATGCATGTCAACAAACACACCACTGCTGAGAGCAGCACTGCCAGACAGCTCGGGAGGGGTGTTAGCTGAGCATGGAGATCTGCTTCTGAGCATGAGGAGGAACTGACCACTATGAACAGAATTCATCTGTTCTCCCCACAAAGTGACCACAGTGCAAGTCATGGCAGGAAGGGCTTCTGCATCCTGCTCTGCCAGAGAGACCTTCTTCAAGAGAAAAAAGTGTAAATCAGAACTTCCCCTTTCCCTTGAGACTGCCAACAACAGTGTTAGTCTCAGGAAAGATGCATTTTTGTCATAGCAGAACAAAAGCACACACACTTTCTAAGGTGGCCATTGTGTTTCTGTCAGGTGCCTTCTCTGCCATGACACTGACCTTCAGATCCTTTGGAGAAAAGGCTGAATTGTCAAGCTCTGAATCTGAGCAACAATAAAGTCACTATGAAGATATACTGTATGGGATTTTTAGCTGAGAGGAAACCCACATTGCACATTGAGGCAAATATGCCRGTTTTATGTCACTTCAATGTATGAATATATTTACAGTTTTGGTTAGAGACAAATTAATTTTCATATAGTTCTTAAGCAGTATGTGCATGCTCCCTGAGCCTATACACAACAGTCTTGAACAGTCAATCCCGTAAGTGTTCACACCATTGATATAAAAACTTAACTTAAAAGATTATGATTCAACTTAAATCTCAGAAAAATCAAAACAGAGATGTACATTGGATTCTGCCTTGGATTTCCATGCAATTCATTGTGAATKTTGGTGGCTTCTCTTTCCCAAAGACTTTGCAGCACCAGGAGAGCTCTTCAGTAAGCACTTTACTAAGATGCTCCCCTAAGTAAAAATCTTAGCACTGTCACATAAGAACGTAGGCAGATGCTACAGTGCCTGTCTGGCATCAATTAAGATGCAGAGAATATATAAAATTGCATTACGTCAGGAYAGAAAGACCAGACTAGTTGATGGGCAAAAAACACATGAAAAACCCTCCTGCTGCATTTCTGCAAGAAATGAGCACTTAGTGAGGTTTCTGCCAGGGACTTCTWTATTGTGTTGTTTTGTCAGTACATTGGTGCTGTTTGGAAGTGTCTCACTGCCTCAGATTTCTCCCTAAAAAAACACAGAATAAGATTACTTAAATGACATCCATATCTACTTCACTGTCCACATTTAAATCCATAGCTGTGTGCCACAGCTATGTCACTTGACCTGTTAAGAAGAAGTGGTGTGAGAGGGCAGGAACTGACAAGCTGCTCCTATGGAACAATGTAGTGATACTCTAATATCCATAGTTCTTTTAGGATATACATGTATACTTTCTTCCAAGCACAAGATGCTGCATCTTACTTGTAGGTTTTTTAGACTATGATGTGAGTTCAACCTCCCATGTTTCCTGGCCCACCTTCCAACTGTGCCAGCAAGGCACAAGGAACAAAGCTTTGTTCTCAAAGCAGMTCAGAGATTTGATACTCCCAGAAYAGTAAAGTAAGAAGCTGTCKGACAYCATTATTTTAAGAATGGCAGAAAGGAAACMTATCTSAAGAACATGGGGACATATATATGCATTCTTCTGTCTTTTGCAGGAAATGTCACTGCCTTTGATTACATGTGACCATGTTTTTTCCTCTTCAGGTGTGCTCACTAGGGAGTGGAAACAAAACCATAGATCCCATGTAGAATTATTTTCTGTTCTTCTGCATCATGTCACAGTGTAGGTGCCTACTGTCTCCTTATCTAAGCTTTATGCTTCCTATTACTCCTCTTTCCAGCGCAGGCTGCAGCAGGGGCTGTTCATGCACATGTACCACTGATTCTAGATACTGYGCTCATTAACAAACCACAAGTCACTCCATCGCTAAGCGGAATTATATTCAGGCCCTTTGCATAAGGAAAATGATGGCTGCCCTGATGAACRTGCCCAGCAGACATAGAAGAAGCAAACTGTGTCCAGTGTTCTGGTGGAGTCCAACATCAGTAACAAACAAATTCTTTCCAGACTGACATTTAACCTTCTGGCCCTCATCCTGCAAAACCTTCACAGCTACTTCTTTCCCATGAGAACCACAACTATCTTTTCTCCCCCAACTCTAAAGGAGTGTTCTGAGGTAACTTRCTTCAAAGTATCTTGCTGCCTCAGTCAGAGTCCAGTACTAGAAGCAGCCATTTGCTGTGGCTTATCCTAGAGTTATCATTCAGATATTTTCTATGACATTGTGGTTTAAGGATTCCTTTCTCATCTCACAGAACGAATGTGGAGGGCTTTCTGCAGTGAAAAAAAAATCAATAAATAATTACTGCTTCATATAGCAGGGCACCATGAACCACTAGCACAGCTACTCAGATGAGACAGATAAGTACCAATGATGTTGGAAGAATCCTGCCTTGATAGCCCTCAGCCTTCTAAATATCTGTCATCAATGAGCAAGAAACATCTGTCTAGTGCTTCAAGCCAATTCACACAGAATAAGGGCACCTTGCAAAGAAATAAATGTTCATCCAAGGAAAGAGATGCAGAAAAATGACAAAACGAGAATTATATTTACATTGAAAAATTTTAGGTCAACAAAAAGGGCTAATCAATGTCAAAATCCATCTCCAGATCCTGACTTGTTAGTTTTCTATACAAAAGCTCAGAATCAGAGACCGCTGTAATCCCAAAAATTTCTACAACCTTGYGTCTGAGGCTGAACCTTTCACCTGCAGAGGACTTGGAATTCATCCATTTTTTGCAGGATATTAGAGGTTGATCARGACAAATCCTTCAAGTTCCTATCACCAGGTATACATCCAGTATCATAAAGCATGATAGTTCCAGTATCAAATCTAAACAGAGAAATTTTTTAAAGAAATAAGATGAAAGCATGAAAGCACAAARGAAACTATAACTATTCCCCAACTAAAGACAGAATCAACAACATTCCTCACTGAAGATTGTAGKACCCACTCTTAAAAACCTTTGCAGACAGAACTTCAGCAGCTTACTTATGCAACGGACATGAGTTTTGTCTTTGCTACCCATCAGATAGCTTGGCCTAATATTAAAACTAAAACTCCTTTACTGCAAATGCTTGAATCCGCACTATAGATTATTTCCCTCCCCTTTGTGTTTCCTCTWACATGCTAAAGTATGCTCTTTTTCCCTTTAATTCTCTTTTCACCCAGAAAACTCATTTCTTCCCAATTCTCATAATTCTCAATGTSTGTCTCTCAGGTTTCTCCAAACTTACTGGTTGCAAGTTGCTGAATCTGGTGGATCAGTTCAGGCACCCCAGTGCACAGCCAGCAGTGAGGTGTCTCAGTGTACTCTGAATAGACATACACACAGAACACATATGGATTCACACAACTGGCCACCCAGATACTCTCACACAAACAAAAAGAGCACAAATGGCTTGATCTTGTTCCTTTACTTATATGGGTGAAAATAATTRTCTATTTACAGACACACATACAAAAAATATGTATGTCTTCAACAAATGGCCTTAGACATTCAGTCTGTCTACTTCCCATATCCCTGATGCCTTGACCTCCCAGCTCCCTCACTCACAATGCAAACACATGCAACCAGATCTCTCTGGATGCCGACCCACGTTTATGACATTTCCTGAAGCTGCACCCCACGGGCAACACTCTCTTCAACAGCTGACTTGGACACCCTAGTCCCTCCACTASTCTCTAGTTTCTAGTTTCTCCAGACTCATGGCAAATCCAGTCTGTGACTCCCAAGCTTCATCTTACTCACTGACTACCAGTTTGGTGCTAACCAGTGATTTTCCACTGACACAGACATCCACACGGTATGGACACACTTGGGTCTCTTCAGCTACTGGTTCCAAATCCACACAGGCCCTTCATGGTCCAGTTTAACTCTCTAGCACTTTGACCTCCATAGARGTAAGTGCACTGAAAATAGACAATATATATAGAAAATATAGAAAATATATAAAAACCAAGTCAGACAGGAAGACAGTGCAGAGTGCACTGATCAAGCTCAGGGCACAGCTAGGCAAGCACACTGGTCAGCAACTTGCTTACCTACAACAATCTCATTTTATCATCCTCTCAATTTTCCCAGGCTTCTTCCTCCCCAAACCTCAAAGATTCCTTCATTTTTCCTGGTTTTGGTTCTTTCCTTAAACYTCCCTTAGTAAGACATACTCAATGTTGAGACACCTTTCCCCTTGCATCCCACAACAAGGCCCATACCTCCTAAGCAATRGCCCCCTAGAGTCCAAAAAGGTACAAGAAGAACCTCTCCCATTGGTTCATTATGATAGGTTCCACTCTGGAACTAGAACTGATGGTTTCTTTGTGACAGACCTGGGAAGAGCCAGGCAGAAACTCGTGCCTCTGTAAGGTTTACTGGAGTTCTCCTGCCTATAATCACGTTTCTGTGCTTCTTTGTGCTCATGTGTGGTGATGAGTCTTTCATTCAATAACCCATGATGCTTTCCTTGTGTAGCAATGACTGAAACTGAAAGCAGTTCTGCAACTGTAGCTTCACAGACAGCAAAAGCAGGGGGTGGATGGATCCACATATCTGAAAACAATAGTCTTATTACCTCTTCCCAATACAGTATATCGCCTTTTCCTYCCTCTATCTGCAACACATTACTCACAGTTCAGCTCTGATGCATCCACTTTGGCAGAGCTGCTACCTAGCTATCTTGCATTTACACAGTCTGGCTTAGCAGGAAATTTTGTGCTGACCTTAGTGGATGTCACCATATTTTAAGGACATTTCTCTATATTATCAACATCACCTTGAATTCTAATGCTCTCTCTCAGCATTCTTAATTTTGAGAGGAATAATCTGTGCATTAATAAACAAGCTCTTCTTTTAAACACCCAACTTGTAAATGAAAGTATTAAATAGCACCAGTCCTATGAAAGGCCACMGTGGAACAGACTGTACCCCTGCCATTTAGCAGTGAGGCTCTATAAAGCTCATTTCCCTGATAGCCAGGGACTATGTRCCTCAGTCTTTCAGGGTTTGTTTTTGTGTTCCTACTCCATGCATGTAGCTTATAATTTTACCTAGTTTCCTTTGCTGTGCATTACCTTTTCTTTACTCTGGAGTACATAAGTTTAAGTTAGCACCATTACTATATTACAGGAGAGTTTCACCTACACTGAACTACACATATCCATGTGTTTGTTTCTTAGATKATTAATTTTTAATGTTTTTTTGATTTGTTAAAGTTGTCTTTTTAAAGCTGGACTTACTTTTTTTCTGTGGGTTTAAATATTTATGTTATGTTCTTCCACTTRCCTTTTCTAAAAATAGATTCACATTGTTCACTTGAAAAGGTAAAAGTCTAAAATTAGTATTTAACCAATGACAGAAAAACCTGGAGACTTTCTGCTACTTCTGTATGAGAAAACTCATATAAGGAACTTGCAATTTTTTTCTGTAGGCTGTTCCCTTTCCAAACAGTTACTGCTCTAGATGATGTTTCCCCATCACTACAAAACTTTGTGCCTTGGATAATTGGGCTAAAATATCACCTTCCAKTATCCCTTGCTAAGTGCTTCATAAGTAACCCTATTTTCATTTTCCCTGCCTCCTTTCCCAGAGAAAGGAAGCCTTTCCTCTTTCTGTGACTAATAGCAATTGGCACAGAATGCAACACCTCTTCCTGCTACTCCTCTTCCCTGAAAGTTTTACTTTGTAAAGCAAGCTCTTTTACCTTACTTGAATTCAAATCTTTATGACAATCCAGATGAATTTCATGAAAATGTGGAGTTAAAAAAAAATCAAATGAAAAACTAAAGAATATAAACTTTAACTCCTCAGAAAATTTCACAGTACTCCAAGTACTTTTGTTACAATAAAAATCCACAGAAAAAAAAGAATCAGACAAATTTGCAATCATAAAAAGTTCAGGGATTTGGCCAAAGTAAGCAGAAATTCTTCATTTAAGATYCTTTATTACTTGGATCTTGCCTAGATATTTGACCTAAACTAAATTARCTCAAAAAATATTCTCCAGAATGTGAGCTAATTGCCTATGCATGGTAGTATAATCTGTAAACATAAATGCAAAATACTTAAAATACAGAATGTGTAGGATAGTAGTGCTAAAATGCTTCATTTCAGGTGTTGAACTATACCAGTCTGRGATATTTCAAATGGGACACTCATATTCCATCTGTCCACTCAAGTATCCCTCTAAGAAATAGCAATTAGATTTGACATGGAGTTTTGATCCAAAACCCTCTTAAAGCTCTAAAGAGGAAAAAAAAGAAGGATTGGAAAGAGTTGAACATGGAATATGCAATACTTGCATACATCATCTTGCTAATTATTTTGTACACTACTTCTCTGCTTCAATAATTTGACAATCCCTGCCTCTGAACAGAGATTGAACAAAAATAATTAAAAAGGGAAACTTAGCAACATGGCAATAGATGTTTCTTCTGAAACTGTCAGTTATATGATGAAAAACTGTTTGAGCCATTTTTAACTTAGTTTWGTTTATGTAGAATCAGATATTATCAGAGACATTGATTAGAACATGATATTGCCATTCAGAATATTAAAAAGGAATCTGTGGATYTCAGATATATTTTATTTAGAGACTTGATTCTTCAGAAATAAAAATAAACMCYAAGACTAAAAATTCTGTATCATTCYGTGYATGTATWGATCTAGTTGAAAATGAGCACAGTCCATTCTGTCAAATAATTTTGCATGTGTATTATGTGTAATCAGTTAAAAATATTTATTAATGTMCTTTACTTTACAAGGACTTAAATATTACACCTATCAKGATTCTTCTTGTGTAAGGCAGAGTCCATGTAACTAAACTAACAATAGCTGAGCAAATATATCACATGCAATGTGTTTCCAGTGGAAAAAATGAGGTTTACACTGGTTTTGAAATCCACAATCTGCAAGTTTTTAAYGGTGCTGGAAGATCCACATCTGATTCAGATTTAGTGTCATCCACCCACCACAAAGTCTGCCTTTACTGTTTGGTTTCTTCACTAAAAGACTTGATAAGAACATAAAATTTTTACAATTAACATTGAAAAGGATGAGCATTTGGCTCTTTGCTCATCTGAGGCTAAGTATTAAATGTGAATTTCTCACTGCTTTTGTTATTGATGGATGTCTAATTAAAAATCTATCATTATACTAATAATGCCAACTTTTCTGAATTTTTTCTTTTGAGAAGACTGAGAACTTTAATAAAAACAATTAACATATCTCTGTGTGGTCCAGGAATATATTAAAGTGCAACAGAAAAGAAAGCATTTTCTGTAGTTGTTCAAACACAAAATAAATCCAGCCACAATTCTGATTGTTTTGTGGTCAGAAAAAGCAAGCATCTGGAGTGTCAACTAGGAGGATCTCATGAGACATAAATGATACAAATATGATCAGACATTCTGGTAACCAAATTAAATATACTAGAATATAGGCAGTTTTTTCACTCTACCTGACTGCATAAACAAAAGTYTCTCTGTCACAGTACTGGCAGTGASAAGTTCCCTGAGATTTAGTGAAGGAGATGGGACTTATTCCACTCCATGCTCAAGGTAACATGCAAAGTTATTTGTATAATATGTTGCTATCAAAGCAGACAGGAGGGAGAAGCAGAGAACAGTGAGAGAGTCTCATTATCTAAACTACTGTCTGTGTCAACATCCTGTCACTGTGGTRTTTTTGTATCGTTCCTTCCACAGAGCCACCTCTCCTGGCAAATAAAAAAAAGACACAGGGTGGGGTGAAAAAAGCATGTTCAGAAAGCTGGTAGTAAAAATAATAAAAAGGTATGATAGAGCAAATAGAAATCTCTCACCTCTCAAAAACAACTGGATGATGTTAGAATGAGAGTAGGGCATGATGTGCCCTCTGAGCAGACTTTCCTATATCTCCAGTCACGAAGTATTCACTGACCTATGAACACAGATTGCTAGTTTACACCTTATGCCATCAGCAACCTAGCTAAGAAAATCCATTCTTCTACAAGTTCTGTGAACAACCTTTTTCCACAGAAATAAAACATAGATTTAAGAATCATGTATATATTTTTATGGAAAGTGATTTTGTATATTTACAATAGAAGACAAGACAATATTGTAGCTTACCTTCATAGCAATAACAACAAGCTTTCCAAAGTTGTTCCCTCTGAAAAATAAGAAATTAGCCACTAAACAAATTATTTTGTTATATTTACTGCAATGCACACTGGGATCTCTCAGCCAAGACATGAGAGCCAGGTAGAGATTTAAAAGTCAATTTCCAGTCAACCACTGTTAAAGGAGATGAATTTTCTTTCCAGACACACGAGTTTGATATAATACATGGCTARAGCTGTAATGAAGGCAATAGAGCTGCTGCTGACATAATCACCTGAAGAATTTCACAAAGATGATGAGATCTGATCTTTTGGATCTGGATTGTGCTCAATGGATGACTGATTTTTTTAGTATTKAATGGCCAAAGCACTGAAAATGTGTTTCAGGCACAGCCAAAGTAAGATTTGACATTATACTTTGCATTTGAAACCATAWGTTTCTATAAGTTTAAAGAGATTGTTTCATCACATTTTCAAGTTTTTTTGATTGAAGTGAAGCACTAGGTGATACACAAAGAGATACACCTGCTCAACCAAGAGCCACATCTAAAACTTCCAGAGCTGAGAGTTATAACGTTCTCTCTAGTTTTGAGTGTCTGGTTAGATGATTCCTCTGGAGAGCAGGCTACAAATTTTCACTGTGCACTTCAAWTTTGGGGAATTTTTCCCCAAACTTTGAAATGTCAGCTCTTCAGGTGCAAATTTGTCCCCACTCTAAACAGTTTCACTTTATGTCATCCATCTAAATARTCTTTGAATAGGGTCTGGAACTCAGGTATTCCTGACCTCACAGATGAGCATTGTATTGATATATCCTGAAGTATAAGAGTATAATTATTAACAAAGAACAGCTTCAGCAGGAAAGAACAGGAAAAATTTATTCAAAGTTCTATTTCTAATTTTTATCCATCTTCTTAGACCTGGAAGAATGAGCAAATTTGGTGACTAAAACAAGTTTCTGAAAAGGATCAGATAGCTTCTCCAAATGTTTTTATACATGCTGCTATGTCCCCAGTGAATCCAGAGAAACCATTTGGATCTATTTCAAAGAGCATTACTGTGGAACCACTTTTCAAATTAAATGTCCTAAAATATTCACCCAATATCGCAACAGCCTCAAAAGTTTTGTATTCACTAAAACTGCATTTTTCACTGAATAAAGCTATTCACTTGGAAGGCAATACTCAACCTTGTTAGGATATCACAAATCAGTAAAAAAAAACCAAAACAATAGATGCTACCAGGAGATATAAGGCGTAAAAAAGAAGGTATCAGGAAGCCTATAAAAGGTGAAATTAAGAAAAGAGTAGACAGATTTCAAAACTATTAAATTGTATAGTAACAAAGCCATTAATAACACTTAAAAAAAGACCCCCAAGCTCTAAAACCCACCAGCTCGGCGTCAGTAGGAAAAGAAATAAGATAAGAGACACAACCCAAAGGGAAGAAGGGGAGTCTAAGATAACAGAAGGGTATGAAAACCAAAAGGAAATAGTTTGATCTTGAAACAAGATCATTTCTCAACTGACCCATGATTTCAGTTCATCTAAACTCCCAGTGTAAAGTAAATGGTTGCAGTTGGTAAACTGTATCAGAACTAAGCATTTTAAAAATAACCTAAGTAAAAGTCACTGTAAAACATGGGGAAATACCTAGTTTTTCCTTTTGGCTTTTCATGCCTTTAAGGAGGTAAATGAAAGGACTTGTGACAGAAAGCATTTTGGAATATTCAATATACGTGTTCAGTACTATATGACATCAATATCACTGCTATGTGGAACTACAACCAGAGCCATTTTACACCAACTGCTTGGCATGAAAAGCAACACCTGTGTGTGCAGGTGCCATCTTTCAAGTTGACAGAACTTGCTAATATTTTGAATAATAGATGATACTTTTCTTTCTCAACGTGTTTGATTGATTTCTTTTTTTTTTTTTTTTTTTTACTGATACAATTGTTTAGGAAGTACTCACTCCTGCAGCAATCAATAATCCTCACCACAGTCCCTGCTTCTGCCTTTTCCCACATAGCAAAATACACAATCATTTCTAAATTACTGGAACACTACATTTAGAAAGAGCCCATTTTTAGTCTCTGTCATTTATCTCACCTAAGACAAACTTCCTTTGCAGGAAACCACATCAATACTCCAATAAATCCAGGCTTTAAATTTGTTGCTTTGAGAAAAACCAATTAACCACTGCCTAAGCAATGGAACAGGTCTCCTTTAAAACTTTATTTGTGACTTCATAATCAAAGTCTTTCACTCACCAGGAAAATTTTTTGCTTATCCATGCATTCAGCTGAATATTCTTTCCATGACATTTTGCTCCTTTGTAGTGATTTTTTCATGCTATTTGTTATTTATTGCTAAATTTCTTTCTAGGTGTCATAAAGAAGCTGTTACAAAGYACGATATAAGATGCAAGCAAATCTCTACTGGATTTGTGCATGTTACTGGGGTTCTGTTTACACTAATTTTTRCAGACCTTACAGAGAGTCCAGCACCCTATGTACTATTTTCTGTATGAAAACTGTATGTTCTTTGTGAGTTCAGGAGAGACACAGAAAAGCTTCTCAACAAAGATGGTATTTGCAGACAGTCAAAATGGAAAGGCATATCAGAGCTCATTCGAATGAAATTTTAGAAATCATGTCAGATGCTCATATCTAATTCATTTTCCACAATTATTTTTGTTCTACCACCATATTTCTTCTCCAGATTTCAGCTTATAGATGTAGTAGTCCTTATGTCATATCTTTTTATCTACTAAGTTTGTTATTTTGCCTAACGAATTTTTCTTCCTCAGCCGTTGGTGCACTGATGAATTCAGGGTATTCAGCACACATTTTCTCCATCTTTATTCCAATAAATGCAAGCCAGATTTTTCTCAAATCCTTCTCTAACAGCACTGTCTTTCCCTTCTCTTGCTAAACTTAGCACCTATATTGGTTTTTAACCCACTGGTCTCAGATGTGATCAGTCAGGTCCTTACCCAGTGTTACTCATATCTATTGGAAATGCTACACTCAGAAACAAGAAAATGTACTGTTTTTCTGGCAGCTCAGTTTTCCAGCTAGGAAAACTATTCAARCAACCAAAACTGCCTGATACCAAGCCTCTCAACAAGAACTTTGAGTAGTGAAATGTKAGGTGTGTCACAAACTGTGCTACAATTTGACCTCTGCAGAGCCACTGTAACAAAAATAGTTATGAACCCTCTCGACTGAAAGCAGTTGATTTTTTCTCCTGTGATGTTTTATCACAGTAATTCAGATATAAAAGTAGGCATTAAACAAAGGGACATTGAAATTAAGACATTCAATAAAATTTCTAAATACATCTCCCCATTTTTCAAACTCAGAGTAGTATATTAAAACATCCCTAATCTACAGCTGAAGAAAAAAGCAATACCAAAGAAGGAAATTCAGCTCTTAAAACAAAATATGTGTGAACATGCCCATATAACCAGTCTGTTAAGACAAGGATATTTTAAAATCAATTTTTGAATCAAAGACATACTTTAAATTTAGTCTGAAAGTACCAATATTTGTTAAAACATCATGAATGTCTGCTATCATTATCTCCTATTCCAAACAGCTACATGCAATAATAGCAGTAAACCATTCAAAGGAATTCATACTTTCACTAAGAAGGAAAGGGAGAACTTAATAAAATCTGTTCCAGAAGAAGTTCTTGCCAGAATATGAATAAAAATGCATCATAAACAGTATATGAATGGTATGTTACACAGCTAACTACAACCAGTTAGCACCATAGTTTGCTTCATTAAAAAAAAATAATTAATTGCTAGACTACATCATTCATAACTAATTCAAGACCAATATATTTTAAATACTGATTTGATTTTTTCCTGCGAAGAGTATTGAGTAAGAACAGATATCTCAAGAAGAACAGCCCACTATTACCATCTTCATATATATTTCTCAAGTGATTTTACCTTTACAAGGGGATCTAATAAAGAGCAGCCTCCACAAGAAAACACTGAAAATTTAACACTGGAGTAAATACAGACGCATTTTTTTGATCGTCTTAGATTCTTTTGATATTGAAAAGAATAAGAAAAAGAATCTAGAACCATCAGAAGTCTATAAACTAGAATGTAAGGAAGGAATTTGAGATGCTGTCATGGTTTTAATCCCAGCTGGAGATGAAACACCACACAGMCACTCACTCAACCTTCCCTCCTACCAACCCCATCTTAGTAGAATGGGGAGAAGAATCAAAGTAAAACTTGTATGCTGAGAAAAGAACAGTTTAATAATTGACAACAAAGGAAAACAATACTAATAATGATAAGTTTAAAAGAAAGGGAAAAAAACCCAACCAAACAWCAAGTGCACAATGCAAGTAGTCATCACCTAATGACCCATCTTTCTGAACCCAGACTGGCCACCCTTCCAGGTAACTGTCCCTAGGTTATATACTACATACTTCACAGGGCATGCTGTCATTCTATGGTGTGGAATATCCCTTTGTGTGGGAAACCARGTTACCCYTTTGGGGGYCCYTGGGTKCTCGAGACCCCRAGGGTCTTGGGACAGAGCCAAAATAGCCAAAAAAACCTGTTCCTTTGATTTAACTCTCTCGAAAACATWGCCACKCTTGAAAGAGGAGATGCAGTCCACGTGGGTTTGATTGGTATGATTTTTGTTAGCTCACAGGGTGAAAAAATAGAGTTTTTAGATTTTACTATATAGATAGAATGGAGCAAAGATGGAGGAATCAGGGTGTGTTTRTTGTCCTTTTCCTGCTCCTTCTTCCCCTCCATCTTCACAGTGATGGTGCCCTTTTCTTGATCGGGTTTTGGTAAGATTTCATGTCTGACATGGGTCATAGTTATTGGTACTTAGAGGAAAACATTGTTAACGTAGTTTAGATTATAAAAGTTCAGGTGTCATTGTAGGAGGGTCAGATTCTGCTTTTCTGGCTGCCTGCAAACATCACACTGGACTGAGAGAACTTCTAAGACAAGAAAATAATAAACAWTTCTGCAAAAGAACTGCACGACCYCCGGCTCTCCTTTGAACTCTATCATCAACTCTCCAGGTGCAAAAAACAGCAGCAAAACTGAGACCTTTGATCCTCTCAATTCACCTGTCCCAGTTATGCTCCCTAAGTTTGCTTTTAGTTTGACAAATCTCCTCACAGAGTATGAGAGTATGAGACAGGGAAAAAAAAAAGTCCTTGACTTAGAATAAACACAACAGGGAAAAAAACCAAAACATCAGTGTGTCATCAACACCATTCTTATTCCAAATCCAAAAACCAGCACTGTAACAGCTACTGAAAATAAATTACTTTACCCTAGCTGAAACCAGGACAGATGCTCTCAGTATTATTCCCTTAGMTGTTAAAATCAACATTCTCACTAACTCTACCAGTAGATAAATTTTGCATGTTTTTCAAGGGAACCCTTTATCACCTGCAAGGAACAGGAGGCTCACACTGAGGAATATCTATTGAAGAAACAGATTAATGAATTCTTCCAATTTGGCTTAGGCTACAGACAATAAGTTTTATCACAGGCAGCTACTGGTAAAAGCTACAAGATTAGATCTGGAGCTGACTGATGTAATACAATTTATTGCAATCACAATTTTAGTTAGTTTATATAGACTGTAAGACACTTGGATTTTACTGAATTACTTCCTCAACTGGACATTAAGAGCCAAATTGTACACTAAAGTGTTTGAAGAATTGTGAGAAAGTAAGAAGACAGAGAAAACCATTTTWAAAATTACCTGATGTTCCTTTGGAAGATTAAAAGTACTGTTTGCAGCTTTTGCTGGATTAACTAATTCTTATTCATATATCAGGCTTCATTAATTTGTATATTCATCCTCATCATAATAGCCATATTTGCATAAAAATAACAACTTCAGGATCATCTTATTCACAAACAGYCTGCTTTTAATGCCAAACAATTCTTTATTGAGCTAAGGAGAAAKAGAGAGASAGAGAAAGAAAATATCCCTACTGAATATCCCCATGAAAGTAAGTGGTCTTCTTACAAGCTGAGCATATAGGGCCAGGGCTGTATTTCAACAGGTAGGAAWCAAAAACATCAATCATTTATCCCTTGACACAGCCAAGCCAACACACATCCCACGACTCAAATTTGCCCATGCACAGATCAGAATTGAATGTGCATTGTGTCCATCTGAACAGTCAGCCAGCTGTTTATTTCTCTAAGGGGTGAGGGCAACCATTAGAGAATTGCAGCCTCTGATGGTGTCTTTGTTCTCTACCCCAGTGTTTTAGGACACAAATCTTACACAGACCTACTTTCTGTATGTACACACAGCTATAGTCTTGTCTGCTGTCAATAGTTCTCTAACAAGCAACCAAAAAACCCCAGGTATTCTGATATTAAATTCTGTCAGAGACTTCAGGACAAGTTCCTGAATCTAGAAAGGCTGGCTGGTGAACAAAAAAAAAAAGAGAATATAGGTGCCACAGTAAAAACAAGTGTACTGCAAAGTGAATTCTTATAATAAGTCAGCTGAAAATTCACACATGGCAAAATATAATTTGAAGATGCTATAAATAACTAATCTAATAGGCTAGTTGTGTTACTCCTCTTAAATATCTCAAAACCAAGACCTGAACTAAATAAGTTMATTTCAAAATTCCATTAAAACCCCYCTCCATTTTTAAGCTTGTGGGTACTTCTGTCCATCTCCAGCTTTGAACTTTTTTTCCTGAAGCTCAGTTCCGAACTGGCAATGCATTTGCATTTATACATATAAAAGGAGTAGTCAGTCAAAACTCACCAGRCCTACCAACACAATACTTTTCCAAAATGAAAATGAGCGTTCAGAAGCCCAGAGAAAAAAGCAAACAGAAAGAAAAAAAGAAGAAAGCRCCCAAGGTATGGATCTGCAGCACTGAAGGCATATTTATAGAAATTAGTAGTCACAATAGCTGTGGAACTGTATCATTTAAAATCCCACCACACCAAATCATGTCTTCAGTCTCTATTGACCAGCAAATGCATCCAWAGGAGTACAGACATGAAAAACATCTGAAAAGTTTCCAAAGTACATTAAATTTTCTTGGAATACTTGRCATCTTTCAGAAACTGGTTCCATTGATGGATCAAAGCAATAACCACTGCTAACTTTGCCGGAACCATGAAAAAAAAACCCTATTTTCTCCATTTGTTTCAAATTCAGGCAACTTTATTGACAAATGTATTATATCTTGTTTCTAACTGTAACTCAGATCTTTGTGCTGTGCTTAGACCTTGTCACAGGCAAAACCAGAACAGGTAGACAGTGTGACAATAGACCCTTACTTCCATRGTGTGAACATTTGACAAGCTGTTAGACAAGCTTTGGAGCCATTTTAATCTAAATGTCAGAAGGGGAAGGATACTACTTAATTAGGACTTTAATATTCAAAATCAAGGACGCACCTTCATGAAAATGAGTCTTGGGCATCACATCTCCAAAAGGAGTGTTGTAGACTTTGAATAGTTTTTGTCTTAAGATAAAGCAAAAGAGGTTAAAATAAAGATTTCTCTGTTTCAGATGGAGCAACTGCTTTTTGACTATTRATTATGCTTCCACTATCTACTGAATCTTAGCTACTGGAACACATTCCCTGTGAATGTAAGTGCCCCTGGACTAAAAGCAGCATAAGTGGACACCTTTTGGCTTCGCACATATGCGTGGATCACGCATAAAAAGTATCCAAAGTCTAAGATTTAAGCACCAAGCATTTGGGAACTGATAAAACCCACCTTGGTTTAGCTCTTACACAGCTCTAAATATTTAAATTTTTTTAGAATAATGCTTTTACTAATACAAAATTACCACAAACTTCTATATCACAGTTATTTATTTGATCAACTTCTGAACAGCCACTGCAAGAAGAAATGGCAACAAAAGACTGCAGGATCTATTGTCTTTACTACTTATATCAGACTAGATGCTCACAATCTTCATATAGTTCTGCTTGTGAGATTAAATGGAACTGAAAGAATTTAGGAAATGCTTCGCAACAACCTTGTAGCAGACTACTAGCACCTAAAGAAGGCCTTCAAGAAAGCCAGAGAGGGACTTTTTACAAGGGAATGTAGTGATAGGAAAATGAGGAATGGCTTCAAACTGAAAGAGGGTAAGTATGGGTTAGATATGAGGAAGTTAGATATGAGAGTGGTGAGGCACTGGAGCAGGTTTTCCAAAGAGGCTGTGGATGCCCCAGCCTTGAAAGTGTTCAAGGTCAGGTTGGATGGGGCTTTCTTTGAACAGCCTGTTTTAGTGGAAGGTGTCCCCATGGCAGGAGAAATTAAACTGGATGATCTTTATGTGCCTTCCAACCCAAACCACTCTATGACATTCCTCCTGAACAACAGAGTGATTCTATCAGCTTTAAAAATGCACAGCTATACTCYTTTTCAACTAAATCCATTTGTAGACTTCTTAGTGTTGACCTAAAATAGAGAACATATCTATCATAATTTTAGCCCATTTAATTTGTATGAATAAATTAATTTCAAAATAGTTTAAAGTAAATTATTCCTGAACTTTCTTAAGGTTTTGGTTTTGTTTGTTTGTTGCTTTTATTTTGAAGTAAAGTATTTCACCAGGCCAGCATAGAATCACACAATATATTATTAAATTACTTATGGCACAACGATTCACACATTTTTGCCTTTAATAGTACTTGACTTTTAGCCTTATTTTTATAAGAATTGGTGTTCTATTGCATCATAATTCACACCCTGTCACATCCATGGCAGATTCAGAGAATTTGAAGACACTAGGAGAATGGGCAAAGAATGACAGCTGAACTGTAACCTGTGAAAGGCGTGAAGGAAACTGTGATCTTGGGAGTTTTCTGTGATGTGCTAGAAGRGGCAACATGAGATAAAGAGAGGGAAGAAAATATAAGTTTCTAGGAGTAATAAGTAAAGAAACAAAAGAAAGATTTATTTGCAATAAATATGATAATGCAGGCACTGAAAAGCAAACACAATCCTACCTAATTACAGCTGGGACAACAATACAACCAAGAAAAAAGAAAATCCAGATTTTCAGCTTCTGTTCTTCATTACTGCTATATAACTGCAATATGCACCACATGTCAAGACACAATGGTCTAAATATACTATCTTCATTGAACACAGGTGTGCCCTTACCCTCCCATCCTTTCACGTTTTGGAGCAAAGGAATGAATCTCCTTCTTTAAACAACWGACAGAGGAGCAGTCTGGCCAGTTTCACTGACATCCCCATGAAGAAAGCATGAACCATCACAAAGCATGAGGACACAAAAGCACAGTACCAAGTGTGAAGGAAAAATTGAATAGCAGTATTTATCTCAGCCAGAGCTTTGGAGCTCTTTTCCTGTTGATAATCAGCAGGTTGTTCACGCGCCTTGTTTACACATACAGTACAATAATATCTATCAGTTAAATTTGAACATGATGGCTGCTTATTTATGAAATTTCATGCAGTCGTTTCAGCCCCTTTAATAAGGTACAAGATTGCATATACAAAAGTGCCTATAACAATAAAATAATTTATGATAAAAACACTAAAAAACATTCTCATCAAAACTTGGAGCAGAGGGCAACACGGAAGACGGTCTATCCACAAAAGGGTTGATAATTCATAAATCAATTACAGATAGCTATTGAGTTCTGAAAATCTCCATCTGGGAGGGAACAAATGTCAGCATTTCCTAGGATGTTGATCAAGATAATATACAGTTTCAYAAAAACTTGATCAAGAATAAAATTRCTCRGAAAGCAATGGAAAAATATTACAAWGAATATGTAATTCAGTTCGCAGCCAAAAGCTCAGAATGCCAGTGAAAAAATGAACGACGCATTTAGCCACCTCTCTTCTTTGAATAAAGGCAATACACACTAATTTAAGATAAAAATTATTAGCAAGTACTTTAGTTGTTTTTTTATAGTCCCATAATGCTGAAAATATCTGATAAGCATGAATGGATTGATACAGTTACTTACTTTATAATAGGAAAATAAGGTAAAAAAAAAAAAAAAAAAAACAAACAAACCACAAGCAAAGAAAAAAATTACAATACCAGAAAGCTAACCAGCTCTCACAGCTCTGAAGCTCTGGGAAAAAAAATGCAAGCTATACATATTTTTGCATAGAATACTTTCACATTGAACAACTCTTTAGGGCACACAGATAATTCTGCCTGCCTCACTCTTCTTATAATATATGGAACTGATGGATCTTTTCATGCATGCTTAAATTTCTACCTAAAATCATAGCAAGTAATACGTTTTAATTTAACAACTTCTTTTTTAAAAACCTTAACTCCTCCTCTCCTGGTATCCTACTGTTCAAAATGTGTATCATCTTTCTGAAACTATCAATTAATGACAACAAGCTTTTAAAARCATCAAGAGGCAGAATAACCACTGAAGCAGAGGCAGACAGGAGGTAGCAGGAGACAGTAGCTGAGGACAATACCAAGCTACACATGATGAGCCCCTCTTGACCCACTTAATTTCTCTATGTCCCTGATGCATCTGCCGTGTCTGGACTCAACAGCTGTGTCACCAGGAAAACAAAAAAAAGTAGGTAATTTAAAGTATTTCTCTGCGTTCCTTAATATACACAATAAAAAATAACACACCTGCACTGTGCAGGTGATTTTGCGTGTTACAAAGACAGAAACACCACTACAAAATATGTTTCTGTATTCCTATAATCTGTTCCATGTGCAGCCTGCCAGACTGAAAGACGGCCATGTTCCGATAATAAAAAGCTCAGATTGTGATGAGGATTGTCATAAATTTCTCCACACAGATCTAAGCAAATACAACTGCTTGCACATCTGGATCTGTACATGTCAGAATCCTCACAGAGCATCCATTTAAGAAGAAGCATATGAGAAAAATTTCAACAAACTTGGGATTGGGCCTGAACTTACAAATCAATGCTCTGTGAAACATATAGAGTGAGGCTGAAAAGAATACAATTCCATTTTAAAAGTACTAAGAAATTAGATAAATCATACATTTTGTTTCTAATTTTCTTAACATAAAAAGCAAAATAATCTTCAGGGAGAAAGAATTTTCCCATGGAAGTGTCAACATATCCATTTCCAACTGCAATAAAAACATGTATTGGATAAGTTAAAGCATTAAATCCCATCAGTCTACTTTCAGACATATATCAGATTGAGTGGGCCAGGAAATATAAGACAGTTAAATGACATGCTGGTACCAGCACTGATTAAATGCTAAGTCACARAAACATTTTGTAAAAGGATCATCTAAGTTTATGAGGCTTATACAGACTGGGCTGGGCTCATTTAGTTTTTATTGAAGTAGACCAAAACTTTCAGAACCAATAGATTTTTGAAATTGTACAACTACAATATTTATAAGAGGGTCAGGAGAAACCATGAAAAGAAGAATGTTGCTCTTTGCATAAATTTTGAACTCCTGAGGGAATCAAAAGCAATAATACATTAATATAAAAGTCCCAAACTAAAAAAATGCCTATTGCTTTTGAGGTACTGTGACTGTTTATTACCATGGAATTTGTGTTTGCTGGAACACTGACTGGACACATGCTAAGAATGTGATTTAACTATCATTTACTCCACCAGAAATGTGGTATTGGGATGTTACTGCAATTCAAATATACCAAATGCATTCATCATGCAAATCTTTTTCTCTGAGAATACAAAGTACTTGAAGTACTTGAAGGGATTTTTAAAGACACAGAACTCTGCATCATGCAAGTTCTTATATCAGTGTATTAAATAAACCTTCCAAGTCCTTAAACATTAATTAGTTGAATTTCTTTTTACTTATATGGAACGTTATGTACTGTTTTCAGTCAGTCATATCCCCATGACACTTTGTAAAAAAATAAGTTGTAGTGGGTCTTAACAAACCCCCATATCTTACTCATTCACCAGATTTTTTTTTCTGGTGAATGCTCTGTGATACACTTGGACTAAATAATGRAGTCCTGAGTTTATGCTTGTCTTCAGTTTCTTTAGAATTAAACAAGAGAAATCACCTCTAYGTGAAAGCACAAGGATGAAATAAAAAACTTTTTGAGATCCTTTCCAAAGACAGGATATTAATGTACATGATTTGTGACATATGGCAAGTTATTTAACTTCTAATAGTTTTCCAGTGGTTAAGACTCCAAGAAGAAGCCTGAAAAAATAGTTAAACAGAACAGTATTTTTCTTGCTAAACCCTTTTATAACAGTCTTTAATTTCTACTTTGTAGATTTCTCTAGGACTCTTCTGCCCAGCAGACAAAGATATAAACAAGGCTTAAATCACCTTTCCTCCACCTTTCAGTCAGACAACACCCTTATGAAGTGAGTTGCAGTACCAAATAACCTGTTTTTTTCTCTTTCTGGAGGGGAAAGGCAGTTTACAGAAAATACCAGAGACAATATCCACATTTACTTATACTTATAAAACCTGTATCATTCCAAGATCATGTCTTCACTTCAGTGCAACCCCATAGGCAGTWTTTGCTGTAGGCTGGATATTTTCTTTCTCCAAAGAACATGAGAAAATTATATATTTCATCCTGCAGCTTAGGACCRTGAACTGTTTTAGAGACAGGCAAAAGGCCAAGTAAATGATCATTCAGTGTAGCTGATGTWCCTCCTCTGGTGATCTCCTCCAGCTCATGGAGAAAAAACCTGCAAAATGAAGAGGTGTTGAGGGGAGGGGAGCAATCAAGAAGGCAAACTGAGACACGTGTATGAAMAGGAAGAGTAGCTTGTGGTTTTAGTTCCTTCATGAAGAGAGCCTAGGACACTTTAGGTCAATTATCCAAGAAAACGGAATCTAGGCAGGAAAACTTGAAGTCAAGTGCAGGCACTTGAGAGCACTCACTGTGTTTGCAGACTGACTCATTCCACTTTCCATACCTACCATGTAAATAGATTGCAATAAGGATAAATTCACAAGATGATGAATTTCCATTTCTGCTGATCGTTCTACAAATTGTAATCTGTAGCTGAAGACTGGTATGCATGGGRTTTAATGATGATGAAAACTAATAAAAGTAAATAGAAACAATACTTCTTGAACAGAAAACCGAAGACGTGGTGTATACCAATCCTCTGTCAATGTACAGTACAGACTCATAACATCTCAGAGAGTTAGACATACACTCCTTTATATTTTCTTCCATTTTCTCAATATGTGTTGAAACTAAAGTGTMGTTTTCAGCACAAAGAGTTGGTGAATTTAAGGGCATCAGAAAAAATACAAGAGAAACTAAACCACTGTATAGCTTTTCACTGAGTAAAACACTATGAATCATGTATTTCCAAGTAATGAACAATGTTGTGTTTATTAAAAAAAAATTAAAACCCCTTTTCTGCAACTTTTTGTTCATAAATAAAGAATTTTGAGTTTCTTTACACAAAAAGAAACCAAAACTCTTATGTCTGTATATTTCAAATTATTAATTTTGTTACTGTTTACATTTCACTTCTCAAGTCAGGTTTCCAATTTTCCATCTTTTATACTTTCAAAATATGAAATGGCAGCACCCATTGTTTTCCACTGAAAAGTATCCCAGTCATTGCAATATCAGCTTTAGTAAACCACAGACTCACAGCTTGTCCTGCAAAAGGATGCAAAGCCTTTGCAGGGCAAAGGGAGACAGATGGAGACACAAACCAGTATTAAGTTTTCTACAGTTCTGTACAAAGCCAAAATTAGCTAAACATCACTAKGGGATTTCAAATTAAACAAAATATGCGTATTTTTTAAGAAAACACCATAAATTTGGAATTGCATCTTTATGTGTTTTTTTCCAAAAAAGTGGGGAAAAATGTAAACCTTCAGTAGTTTTTAATTTTTCCCTAGTTCATTGTGGCAAATGAATTTATTTCTTTTCTGCTTACTCTGTATACTCTCTCTAGTCTCAACTTTATTCCTCTCCCCATCTTCTCTCCTGCTTTTCCTCCTGGCTTCTGTGCAAAAGAGCTTGCTCCTCCAACAGCAAATTGTGTTGTTCAGAGATAGGCATGTGTGTCTATAAGACAAAAAGAATAAATGTTTTAGAGGATGAATTCCATTACRTGCCAAATGGTCCTTGAAAGTTAATGAGGAGTCCTCAGATTGGTTCATTTTCCTTAAATGTAAAATCATCTATAGATTTTTTATACCTGTTCAAAAGTAAATTTGTTTTTATGATTGCATTGTTTTCAGTTCCTTGAATTAAGCTTACAGAGAATTTCATATCTTCTTTTCCATTGTAGTAAATTGCAAATTTAAACTTATAAAAATCGGGGTGTTATCTTTATCACAGTAAACTAGTGTAAGTTATTTTATTTACCTTGTTTGTCCCATAGTAATAAGAGAAGCCATGAATGTGTGCATATCTTCCAGAAGAAGAAATATGATCACAGTTCCAAATGATCAAAGCCAACTTATTCTTATTCATAGGCTCTTCTTTTTCACTGATTAAACATGCTTCACTATGGCTGGGCAGACTGATGAGATGTTTGCCCAAGTTCAGATGGCTTTTCAATTTCTCTAAGGATGCAGACTCCACAAGTGTCCTGGGTAAGCTGTGCCAGTGCTYGGCCACTCTCACAGTGTAAAAGTGGTCAGTGCCCAGAGAGAAGGTGTTGTATTTCTCTTTGTGCCCCTTGCCTCTGGTCCTGTCACTGGGTACTCACTGAARGGAGCCTGGMTCCATCCTCCTTGCACTCTTCAGATATTCCTAAAATTATTTCCCCTAAGCCCTCCTTTCTCYAGGTTGAACAGTACAGCTCTTGSAGCCTTTCCTTCTATGAGATRCTCCAGTCCCTAAATCATCTTTGTRGCCCTCCACAAACTCTTTCCAGCATGTCCCTGTCTCTTTTGTGCTGGGAAGCTCAGAACCAGACTCAGAASTCCAAGTGTGACCTCACCAGTGCTGAACAGAGGGGAAGGATCAACAACCTCAACTTGCTGTCAACACTCCTCATACAGCCTGGAATAGTGGATGCCTTCTTTGATGACAAGGCATGTTGGTGGCTCATGTCCAGGTTGGCATCAACCAGGACTCCCAGGTCCTTTCATGCAAAGCTGTATTTCAAGCAGTGAGCTCCAGCATCCGCTGGTGCTTGGGGCTCTCCTTCCCCAGGTGCAGCACTTACCCAGAGTAGTAACTCAGTAGGATACCACAAGGCAATAGAGGCAGGAAACACATTCTTCCACAAATGAACATAAACTTTTRTCAGCATGTGTGTGTATGTGTACATGTACACAAAATTTATATTCTTATTGGTTTAAAATAAGCCATCTCTGCATGTAAATTTTCCATACATTAAATAATTTTACATTATTTACAAATGCAAGAACATAAAGATGCCCCCTCATAAAGATATTTGTAAGAGACTGTGTACGAATAGACATATCTCTTCCCAATGAAATTAATTTTAAATTCCTTACCTTCAATGTTATTTGGTCTGACAGCAAGGAGAAATGAACTCCAGAAATGTTTTTAACTAAGGCCAAGAAAAAACTCCATTTTATGAATGTATGATTGGCAGTACAAATGCAGACAGTTGAACTCCATTTGACACAATTGTACCTTGCTTTCATTTTGGTGGCAGGCAAASCTTAACAGCAGACTCCCAGAAGCCTTCCCACCAGTGTACCACAGTTTTATCAGGAGTTCAACTGAGAATAATGGAATCATGGTAATAATTTTTATACATCACACATCATACATTTCTCATAACCATTGATATAAGTAGCCCTTCAGTATCTTGAGTGAGACTGGTCTGTATTTTTTGTTCTGTATTTTTCATTCATGTAGCAAGATGATATAATTTGCCTGAGGCTAGACCAGAGCTAAACTCAGACTTGGCAGAAAGAGATTCCTATTTTTTTGGCCAATTTCCAAATCATATCCTCAGGCAGCAAATGTGAAATTGAATTTTAAGGATGCATTTTGCTCATGATAAGGCTGTCTCCTTTTTTTGTTTGTTTATTTTCAGGTTTCTTTCTCCTTTCTACTATGTCAAAACACAGAAAGAATAAAAGAATGTCCTTCCTGGGTCATCACATGAAGCCATCTATTTCTATGCTACATTCCAATAACAGCTAGGACGAAAAACTGCAAGAAAAGCACAATAAGGAATGTATACAGCACTCAGTGATATATGTGACTGCATGTCTCTTCTCAGCTTCCAGTAATGTGATTCTCATTAATCAGAGGTGACACCTTGAGGTTAATGTCTTCCTACTGTATTTGTGTATCTTTAGTGCTCTCCCTTTGCATCTTTTACCATACCCTTTCACTCTTTTCATTCTTTTCTTCCTCCCTCCCCACCAATGTTATCAATTCTTTCCTAGATCACTAAGTGTGCAATGCCTGCAGACGGTTCACTCCTGCCTCCTTAATTGTTTCTCTTCAGACAAGGCCTTGTCTTGTACTTCATGCAGCCCATGGTGTCCCACTTTCTACAATCAAAGGGAGCAACAGCAGCAGCACTTTTTCTCACTTACTTAAAAGCAGCTGTCATATTGCACCAGTTCTCATTCCTCTTGACAGGCTCTATTGGGATGGGACAGGTGATGTCAACTATTAGTTTGGAAATGTGGATGTGTGAAAGTTTTAATAKACTTGGGAGCCATTTCAACACCTCTAGTTCAGCCAAATTGATTCCCCTCTTTCTCAAATTCATCTCTTACA
This sequence comes from Alauda arvensis, assembly GCA_902810485.1. Taxonomy (NCBI): domain Eukaryota; kingdom Metazoa; phylum Chordata; class Aves; order Passeriformes; family Alaudidae; genus Alauda; species Alauda arvensis. Next base: position 217,963 of record CADDXX010000819.1, read on the forward strand.
TGACACAGATASCAGTATGTCCAATACAATCACTATTTTCACCAAAAAAGAGTGGGACAAAAAGAAAGTTCTAATAACTTTTTAAAAGCATTAGCCTCCCCTTTCCCTAACAGCCCTGTTCTAACATTAATTTTTCAAGTTTCTCTTGGTATTTTTCAAAAAATTCTCCTCAGGCTTAGATTAAATATGCTTTTTTTTTAATAGAGAAACACAAAATTTATTAGCATTAAATATTTAAAACCCATTCTTCCATGAAACAGCAGTTACAGCTTCACTAAGGAATACAGTTTCTGTTGTTTTCCTTTCTCTTATAATTTAAATATTGATGGAAATGAATTTAATTCCTAACAGAACAATACTTAGCCCAAAAAAGCTGCAAAGTTTCTGTCATGCTCAAACACCCAGAAATACTTTCCTAAAATGTGTGACTGCACTAAAAGCAAAGTGAATTTCTGTAACAAGCCMAAAATTTCCTCTTTAAACAAAAGTATCCCATTTTGCTCCATTACACAGACCCACAAYACTATTATGCATTAAATGTTCAGCTGATCATCATCTATTGTAAAAGGAAGAGATTACTACACGGTCACAATCCATACAGAAACACACACCAACACCCCAGGAGTTACATGTGGGTTTGCCCAACAGAATGTTTGGATATTATCTTTTGTCATTCCAAGGGCCATTGCTGCAAAAGAAGAGTCATTCTTGCATCAAATGAGGTAATAAACTAGTAAATGGTTATTTTTTGAAAGTTAKAATTAGCTCAAATTTATATATGCATGGCTTATTCTTTTGCCACTACATTATGACAGTATTTGTATGTAAAGTACAGCTATAATCATTAGTGTGTAATAGTCTAATGTGGAAAAGCTTTTAGGAACAAGGCATTATTTAGACTGTTCCAGTGATATGAGTCAGTTTTGAGTTTAAAGAAACCCCAGAGTTATTCTAGTACTACATCCTGGATGTTGTTGCAAATTTTGYCTGTGCAGTCAAATAAAGGATAGTGATGCCTTWGGATTTAGCTTTTATATTTTTCAGATCCTGTACTGCTTTAGWGTATCACTCTAAAACYCCAYAGCCTGATTGCTGSTGTTCTCCCATTCTATCCAGAAAAAACAGGTATAAAGCTCAAGGAATATCTTATTGCTTTAGGCCTGAGACATGTAAACAGTGAATGGGACGGGGGAGCAAACTTGGAGTAAACTACTTCATTACCTGAAACTCTAATTGGAGGATTAACCCCTGATAACCAAACTTATAATTGTCTGAAAAACTCGTTACTCTTGTCCATCTTGGGTGTAGCCCCTCAGAAGCTTTTGACTGCCTAAAGTGTACTTAGAAAATGCCCTTAATAAATAACTGTTTTTATTCTCTTAATTCTGTCTAGCCTCTGTTTCAGGTAGCCACTCCAAGGCATCAATAGGAGGCTTTACTACATAAAAATAAATGTTTTACACCTGAAGACTCTTACTCACATCATCCAATTGAAGGCCCTAAAACTGAAAAACACTTTATTCCCCTTAACCTGAACATAAACCTTCTGTAAATCATGGATATACACCCAAATATCCTGCCTTGATTAAACTTAAGGTCAGATCTAGGTCTTCCACCAACCATTAAAAAGGCTGTAGCACAGACTTACAGTAGGATGCATTTTCCAGAGGAAACTCAAATCTAAAGTTTACCAGACATATCCTCAGAGGAAACTCTCAGCTCTCACTGAAGCTCACACTTCATTAGGTGTTGAAGGCTTTCAGTCACCTTGATAATAAAGTGTTTTGCAAAAAGTCTTYTAAAGTGATTTGTGAGATTTATCATCTCACATGGTTAGCCCACTGTTCAATTCAGTACTATTTTACTGTATTACAAAAAAAGCCTTAAAATAACCATCRGAATTTGCATTGTTTGTACACAATCTAAGATGACATAAAATAAATTGTAATATAATGCCAAAGATTTCAAGCACTAGTGGTGTCATACATGTCTTAAATATGTCCTCCTTAAATGAGCTCTGATTCTCTTAAAATTCAGAATGAAACATAACATCATTTATTTTAAAAATAAAAAACAAGAAATKAAATCACTTCTGCATATGGAATTTTTATCTGAATKGATTAAATTTAATCACATATTTACRCTTTTTTTWAARTTGAAAATACTTATTTCTGGCTTGAATCTGATGGTGTTTGTGCTCTCTTTGGTGGAGGGACAACAAATGCCATGACATTATCTTTTTTGATGATGATGATGACAAAAATTATTAAGCATTGCTTCAGCTATGTGATTTTGTGTAGAAAAAATGAAAAATACTTTATGCCTAATAATTCCCATTATTTCAGGTAATTAAGACAGRCTTTTCCTTCCAGGTTTTAAAAATCTCAGATCGTCCGCACACAACTATTTCCACGATTAAAAATCTCCAAAACCTTCCTTCAAAAGGACAAAGATAACTCAGAATGACAATAGAATAGAAGTTGCAGGTGAGATTTTTGACCCTTCATTCCCACCACATAAGCATGATGTCATTATTTGCAGTTTGATGTGATCCCACAGACCAGTTTCATACTGCAACCTCAATGACTGCAAAAACTCACCAGGAGCTGCTGGCAAAGGCAAAACCAGCTCTTCTCCTCAAAGTGGCATCCACATTCTTCCTCCCAATGCCACAAGCATTGATTATCAGTGCAATTCCCAAACCAGTCAGCCTGCTCTGCAAAGTTGATGGAAATTCCAAGCTCTTCTATCTGCACAGAAGCCAAAAGAAATTTGATSTGGTCCCTGTCTCCCCAGAGTTCAYGGCCTCATATTTTTTTSCTCCACTTCAGTGCTTCCTGGAAGATCTTTCCTCTGTCACTGCCTCATGACAGCAGTATTGTTCCACCTAAATGTAAATGAGCTTCTGCAGATCTGGTCTGCAGYGCCTGTGTCACTGTTATTTCCCTGTAATGTGACAGAAATGTAATTTAAAAATCCAGGCAGAAAACATACACATCATCATGTTGTTGAATTTGTTCTTGACTCTTCAGCGAGCTGTGTCACACTGAAAACTCCTCTGTGTCACCAAGAAAAAGGACAGACTTCAGCAAYATTTGATACAAACTTGCTGTGTAACATTATCCAATGTAGCTAATTATCTTACTTCTGCAGGCATGCCTATTGAACACACACATTAATAATGCTAATGAACTAATTACTGGGCTTGTATGGATGTGCCATCAGGTCAGCCCCACAWATCCTATAAGAGTCATTCCAAAACAGAAGCCATTAACAGCTATACAAATGGAAAGATGTCTTTCTGCAAAAAACCAAGACAAAGCAGATCTGAGTTACGGTAATATCTTGTTTCAGAATATTGGTGCAAATTAAAAACAAATCCCTCGCTGTGCCTACTTTCTGTGCATTGGTTCAGCACACTGGATAGGCTGGGTAAGCACAAATTAGATTACCTCTTCAGGAAATGAAACTGGAAGCTCTGTTTCAGGAGTACACAAACCAKGATCTGTTCCATACTACTGAGTCAAATACATCATGGTCACACACTTYAGGGGGAGATTCAGTCCAGAAGATGAAATTAAACCWAGTTCAAAGAAAAACCTGGAGTTAYGTACACCAYAGATGTTCTGTGTTGTGTTCTCAGTTCCTGTCTAAAGATCCTGTATTACTTCATGGAATTATATGCTGATGTAGACCTTGCCAAACCCTCTGTCCAATAGCCTGATGAGTCTGAGCTTTACAGATGTAATACTGCTCCAAAAGAGCATCCAGACAARGACATGCTTATCCCAGTACTCAGTCTCCAGCAGTGGCCAATAGAAAATGGCTAGGCAGGAGTTTGGGAACAAAGAAAGGAAGCAGGCATTGCTATTCCCTATGAATACCATCCGATTTGCAGCTCAGTAAAATCTTGAGCCAGAAGCAATGTGTTAGTCAGCATAGGAAGAAAACTTGTAGATTYCTTATTTTAGGAAATTATCTGTTTGTTTTTCGTAAGTCCTAAGTATCARCAATAAGCAAAGGGTTGTAGAGGCTATTTCAAAGCTATGTGTWAATTAAAGAACAATTACTATCAGTTTGTTATGAACATTAAACCTGCATCATCTGGTGCTCTGTATTCTTTCTGTTGGAAACTATTTTACCTCTCTGTGGCCTTTATGAATTTATTAACCATGAATATATGAATCCTTTAGTCAAGAAATAGGTAGCTGAAATTTTTCAAAACACTTAGCAATACCACAATAAAGGAAACATACAGAACTGTGAAATACCTGACCTGACACAGATGCTGTCAGCTCCCAGACACCTCCTGGGTGTGAGAATGAGTTTTCTGCCAACAGTAAAAGCTGTTAGACTGCCTGGTTTATATCAGCAATGCAGTTTTTCCTTCTTGATTTCCCMGTCACAAGAGAGATTACAGCATTTCCCAGCTTCAGGTTTAATCCATTATCATTCACAGGGTGATGTTAACCTGACACGTTGACATAAAACTCCCAGCTGTATCTGCCAATAGCTTTACTTTTTTTTCTGTCCTGCTATGACTTCTAATATATTGAGTTCATTAGAACTCTCAACCAGAAAGCTCTGACTTAGGGCAATTTTGAAGGAKTTTTTCCTTCAAAGATTTTTTTTTTAATTTCCTTGGTCTTGATTTGTAAAAGTTCAGGACACCAGGAAAATGAGATGTATTTCCACACAGATCATGTTGGGATTAGATATATAGTAAAAATAACATCTRTGATTAGATATATGTAAACCTGAAAGTGCTCAATAGTTCTGAAGCTTTGTGGGCTGTGGGTTTTTTAAAAGTTYATTTATTTTGTTCCTTAGTTTTCAAGCGTGAAGGTATTCTGTGCACTRTTTTCCACAGAAAAATATTTCTACTGAAGATGAAATCGTTGAAGAAAAATTGTTCTGGCACCTTATGTTTAAATTATGAGAAAATCATCTCTTTAGATAAAGAAAGCCAGCAACAATAGCTGAAACTGATCCAAAATTCCCAGAGAAATAAAGATTCTTGCTGGATCTAAAGAAGTCTTTGTCTTTCTAATTCTGAAAACTGCCATGTTAAGATTCATCCATTTCACCYTAATCTGTAGGCAGATCTGGTAAAAAAACTTGTCTGCTGACTACTGTCTTCTCTCTCTCTCCCTTCACAACTCTTCCAAAATTCAAATAAGCATAAGAGGACTTTGTGAAGACATATTCTGATTTATCTAACACTTACAGAGGTAGCTGCATGACCCTAATGCACTAATGCATCTCTCAGCCTGTGAGGTTAGGAGAAGTGTTAAATCCTCATGAGATAGGAGCTGAGAAACTAGAAAAGAGGTAGGAGTTAGAAAGAAACCCAATTCCCACTTTTTAATTAAGCTTGGAGCCAAGTAAAATAACATACATTATAATCAAAATAAACTGTTTTAGAGAAGATTTAAGCCAATGAAAATGAACAGGAACAGTACAGCTCTATTTTTGAAGTCATCTTCAGAGAGCACAAGTAATGGGAGCAAGGGCACTCACTGCTCTCTAAAGCTGTGTGATCAGACTCTTGGGTAACAGGCTAAAATAAACCTTCTGGACACAAATAATTGTAAATTCATTCAGAAAAATCAATGTAGGGAAAAGTCAGGTTCTCAATGCAAGGATGTCTAAGAAAAAGTACATGCAGGCAACTTTACCTTGCAGAAACCTTGATTTTAAATATTTGCATATTGTGATAAAAAAACTCTYTCARGTACCACAAAGTTCATATACAAGGCAAGATCAAGTTCTCATAAAAGCCAACAATTTATTTAGTCTGATATAGTGTGGTWATTTAGTTATTTATCATCTGTAATCTAGCATTTAAACAACTTCCCTATTAAAAAAAATAGCTGAGGGCCTGAAAACCAATTCTGCCTTCAAAAGATGCACACAGAGAAAAGAGTCTCCAGAGAGTKATGGGACTGAAATCAACTTCACAGATCCAGACACAATGATGGATGTGATGCTTCTGGAAGATAATTTTTCTGCAATCCATGATCTGTCCTGCATTAGCACTGGTATAGGACATGCTGCCCTGGAGCTGAGCCARAAGAAAAGGGCATGGGCCTTTCAAGAACTGTAACAAGAAATCTGATCWGCATATTGGACATTGAGTGGACTATTCATATTGACATTTAGCAAAGCTATCCAGGAGCTGCAAAATCTCACTTTGTGGATTTTCATAAATACATCTTACTGTCTGATTCTTACTGGCACTTATTTCACTCACTSTTATTACTATTTAGGTAAATTGTTGGACATTTTCTTCCAACTATTACCAAATTTCACTAAGAATATTCCTTCTACTTTTAGCTAGAAACAGGCTGTATCTCTTAATCTGGGAACATTCAAAGGCAATCCATCTAGCAATGTACTTTCAATTACCTTTTATTCATAGCTTAATTCAGGCAGAAAAAATTAAAACCAACCCAGTTTATTGCTTGGTGAAGAAGTAATAATGGATTCCCAAATGACAAGAGGGGTTCAGAGACTTCAAATCTTACCACCTTATACATGAGTCATTATAAGACATAGAGCTTCTGGAAATGCACTATTTGGAGCTGTCTCCTTCTACTGATTAGTTTTAAACAGCACAGTAATCCTACAAATAACTGTAAGGTCCTATTATTGCACAGAAACACAATGGTTAAGTGTGTGATAAAATTACAAAAATAYTGTGCAAGTATAACCTCTAGCTTTCCATAACTGTGATCATGGCTGAGGAAAGGGCATGAAGCTGATTCGGGAGAGATTTATGTTGAATATCAGAAAAATTTTCTTCACACAGAGGGTGGTTAGGCACTGGAACAGGAACAGGGAAATGGTCACAGCACCAGCATGACAGAATTGTCCAAAAACAAGAAGTGTTTGGACAATGTCCTCAGGCACATGGTGTCACTCTTGGGATGTCCTGTGCAGGGAAAAAAGTTGGACACAATGATCCTGATGGGTCTTTTCCAACTCAGTGCATTCTGTAATTCTGTGATAATTACCACCATGAAGGCTGGAACAGGCCTGTGAGGTGGTAGAATAAAAAGAGAATTCCTTAAAAAAAGAAATTCTTTGGGGAGCATATTATAATCTGTCCTTCAAAAGAGAAATAAACCCTCCACTACCACATCACCCAACACCATCTTAATCATTCTATATCATTCTTAAACTTGTTCAATTGCAAAGGTGAGACTGTATAATTCAGATCGTGCCATATTTCACTCAAATTATTTCCAATTTAGCACACAAAATACTAGCTAAACTAAGAATATTTACAAAGACAAGAAATATACAGGGGAAAATGACTTATTTTGTACAAGTGAAAACAGACCAGTAGCCAGTTCGGAGACCTTAGTCAAGCAAAATCTCCAGTGGCTTTCAGCAGTGTTTTGCTTCGTAGAGTCAAAATAGTCAGATCCTAATGTGTGCTGAGCGCATCTGCTGAGGTGCTGAGCACAGCCAACTACAGTCAACTCACCTGCCAAAGTCACTCTCACTGCTGATATAAAAAAGGTTGGCTAAGGCCACGTGTATGCCTACTTCTAGTTCAGCTGGGGAATACTTGAATATATTATTATACCACAGATACAGCAAGTTGTTTTAGCATAGCAGCTCTTGCAATATAACACAGCTCCACGTGGCGGTTGTATTTGTCCAGAAGATTAGCGTTAATTCTTCACACCTTCGTTTTGTACTCAATTATCACATCCTATTTTTAGGATTTAGTCTCTGGATTTATATGCTATCGTGGTATAAGCTTTGAAATAACAATGATCTCATTACCACCTAAATTACATGATCAGATTTTCCTACATGCTCTTGTTGCCTTTACCAAAAGCTGTGATATATCTTGCAACTGCACTGCTCACTGGGGCTTCAGTTTGTTGGTTGGCTTGGCTTAGTTTTTTTTTCCTTCCTAGAGGCACTGTTACTTCGGAAAAGCACAACATAAAGGGCAAACAGTTTTGAATACAGTTTTAACAGTGGATGGCATGAATCCGGTTTGAGTTAAACTGCTTAGATATGAGTGTGTAGYGTCTCTTCAGGCAGCACCAGTACTCTGACAGATGGGAAGGCTGACACATATGGCTGTGAGTAAAAACTCAGCTATGCCAAGAGGAGGGAAGGAAGAAGTGAGAAGGGAGTGAACTGAAATGCAACTTGTCAGCTCTGGAAGCCAAGTGATATCTTTTCCCATATCAAATTAATTGCATCATTATTAGGAATCTCTGATGAATTGATTACAGCTCATACCCTAGGGTATCCATTTATATTTACATGATTTGATAGATATTATTAAAGCTACCTGCTGGCTTCTAACAGCAGTGTTTTATTTTAATACAACCAATTAAACCYTGTTGTTTAAGGGACAAAAAGTAYTTTYTTATAAACYGCACAGAAATTTTATAGCCTAATTTAGATAATAAAACAAGACTCATTTTTCTGTGTCCTCAGAGACCAGAGCAATGCTCAATGCACACTGYTGAAGGACAACTCTCCCTGCTAATAATTTCTTCCTCACTGTGTCATCAACACAGTTCCCAGATGTCTGATGGTAATCTGCCATGATGGACCTCAGAGAGACATTAACAACATCAGTACCTACCTCCTCAGTAGATTAGCACCTTCAAAGCACTGCCATCATTTAATACACCTAAGTTGCTCGGTGTCACAAATAGCAGTAAATTTAGCTTACCCAACAAGGAAAAGTGGTCTATTTTTTGTTGTTGTTTAATGACTTGTCAGACAGCAGAGTGCAGGGATTAGTGCAAATATTTGCTACAGCGGATTTCTAAGGGTTCAAAGAACATTTTTTGCTTTCAAATTATTTACAAATCTGATCTCAGATTCTATATACGTGGAAGAAGTCAATAACTGTATGGCAAACAGATAAAATGATATTGCAGACCCCAGATTAGGACTGTGAGTCAATACTGCTGATTTCCTCTGTTCTGCTTCTATTTTGCAGTTGATGATTTGAAGGATATGGAGGCCTGCCTATGAAAAAAATCATTACTAATCCATGGTAGGACACAAAGAAAAATTATTTAATTTACATTATTCAGAAATGTGAGTACATGATAAGTCAAGAAGAGGCCTCACTTTTCTTGAAAATGGTAGAACACTGAAGACTGAAACCAAAAAGGTTGGTTTCATGTTATRAAACCTAGTGGTAGCTCCTTGATATAACAAAAACATGCAGGAAATATGTGCTTATCTACACAGTTAATCATCCTGTGTCTTTAAACAAGTGATATGGTCAAACCTCGCAAACTGCATGTTCTGAGCAGTGCTCGCATGACAAGCTAGTGCTTGTGCTGACATTTTAAACACACCATGAAAGAAGTGCAGTACCTSACTGGGTACTGGTTGGATGGCTGGGCYCAGAAAGCGTTGATCTGCTGGAAGGCAGAAAGGMTCTGGACAAGCTGGAACAATGGGATGAGACCAATGGCCTAAGTGCCACATTCAAGGTGGAACTGAGTGCCTTCAACAAGTCCAAGTGCCACATCCTGCCCTTGGGTCACAACAACTGCAGCACTAAAGGCTGGGGGCAGAGTAGCCRGGAAGATGCCTGGTAGAAAAGGACCGAAGGATACTGGTCAGCAGTGGCTGAACACAATCCAGCCTGTACCCAGGTGGCCAAGAATGCCAGTGACAGCCTTGCTTTTATCAGCAATAGTGTCACCAGTGGGACCAGGGCAGTGATTGTCCCCTGTAGTTGGCACTGGTAAGGCTGCACCCTGAGTGCTGTGYCCAGTTCTGGGCCCCTCAATACAAGGACRYTGRGGTGCTGGAGTGARTCCWGAGAAGGGCAACAGAGCTGGTGAAGGGYCTGAAGCACAAGTCCAGTGAGGAGTSACGGAGGGAGCTGGGRTTRTTTARCCTGRAAARAAGCAGGCTRGKGAAGACTTTATCTCTACAACCACCTGAAAGGAGGTTCTAGTGAAATGGGAMCAGTTTCATTTCCCAGATAACAAGTGGTCGGACAAGAAGAAATGGCCTCAAGATGTGCCCTGGAAGGTTTAGACAGGATAKTGAGTTTCTTCACCAAAATGGTTATCAAGYACTGGAATAGGCTGTCCATACTTTGAAGTACTCTGGCTCRTATAATTAAACCTGTATATATTATYATACATCACTAGTAAAACCAAAACAAAAGTGAATTGTAACTGCAAGTGTTACATTGCAAGTATGGTCAGCAAGTGATAAGGCACAATTATTACATGATTGTGTGTAGATGATATCACTACTCTCTGGAGAAGATGCTGCTATATCTCTGCTGCTAAACTTCAGTTTTCTATAAACTCCCTTTTTCCAGAAAAAAGGTGTTTAGGGCTTTATTTTCCACCCTGCTTTCATGTTTGTCCATAAAAACAGCCAAACAACAGCAACTAGAATTACTAGAACTGACCTCCATATTTTTTAAGACTCTAGTGCAAATCATACAGGATAAAAGATAGGAAAAAGGATATTTACCATCTTACTGGTGGAAGAAGTGGTTTAGAGTTGGGTTTTATAGGAAACTGAAGAACTGCATATCTGACAGGAACAAGCATCCAAGATTTCAAAAGGAAGCCAGGGATGGCTTAATTATACATTCAAATTGCCAAACCCAGTCAATGCAGGAGGGGGAAAAGCAGCCCCTACACCCTTCAGTTTGTAAGTAATAAAGGCACTGTAATCTAGGGACWAATCAATACAAGTTTTCAGGAGTCTGCCTTCCTTTTTTACAGCGATTGCCATGATACTAACATGACAGTCTCAAGTCTAGTTCTGCTTTSTGTTGTGATGCTCTGGTTGGACAAATGAAACAAATGACAACGTGCAAGTACCTGAATTCTTTCTCTTGGTGAACTCTTCACTGTAGARCAAATCCAGAATGCAAATTAAGATGCAGTAATGTTACAGGATTCTACATATCAAATCTTGTATAGTTACCATCATTGATGATTGAGAAAAAAACAGTCAAGATTAGTACAATTGGTATTCTCTGCACAGTAAATCTTCAGAACTAATCTAGTTTAATATAAAAAAAACCCTTCTCTCCTATAGCACATCAGAAGTTTGTTTTTTTTTATGCCAGATAATTAAMTTCTCTATGAGGCATCTAATTATTCTAAAAATAGATACAGCAACATGATTAATCAGTGCACATTAAATACAAATAATCTCTTTATAAAGGAGCACTCTCTAATCTAGATATAATTATCTAGTTACAACTCTATATAAAATTAGTATCGCCTGAAACAATATGTATTATCAATTATACAATATGGCAAGGTGAATTTAAATTCCTCTGACCTATTTAATGTGAGTGGTTGTCTTGTTTGTGCACATGTGACTCCAGYTTCACTTCTTMTCCAAAGCACTGTTGCTTTCTGCARTTTTGGTTCAAGCTTTTYTACTTCTGCAGCTAATGGAACACAGGTTTATTTTTAAAGAATCTGGAGCATGCTTGCTGAGACTGACTAGGAGGTATTAAATAAAACTTTTGCAGAYCAAGCCTTTCAGCCCAGACTTCTGGATTTTGGAAGACTCCTGATCTACTCTGTCACAGATGCAATATTCAATGGTTCTTTAAGAGCAGTTTTGCAGTTCACAGAGCACATTACTTCTCTTTGTCTATGTTGAACCTTCCAGCTCTTTATCTAGTTTACCTATTTCAACTATATCAGATATATCAACCTATTTCCTATATCAGATGGGGAGATAGGTTGAGTTCATGACTAACRTTTTTATATCAAAACCTTTAATAAGGAACTAAAGAATTATATGGATCCCATCTACTAACATAGGAAATGCAAGTAGCAAAACAACACTGCTCACATGCCTAAAAGRCCTCTATTGCTAAACGGATGACTGTGGAGCTGACTTTCATACATCTCCTCCCTAYACAGTATCCTACTGCATTGATTCTGGATTTGTGTATAAAAACACAYTGCACATAAAATWGGTACGATRTGAGRAAATACATTAAACCTGAGCCCGAGATTAACAGGCTTTTCACTTTTAGCTATTTCCCATGCCAAAAATGATCAGGATCTTTTTCTAAAACCAATGCAACAARTAAAAAAATTCAATAGGCACTACTTTGATTACCCTCAGAATTATGTTGGTTGCCTTCATCCCAGCACAGGACTGCTTTTACATATGTTATGGATTCTAATTTTAAATACACAGGATATTTTTATTCCACTGCTTCCCATAGTTAATTCTTCAGTCCAGGAGAATTATTTGTTACTTAGACTGAACACTGAATTATTTTAACTAGCAAGATTTATTTTCTTATCCTTATCTAATTATCTGCCTTCCTTAAGATTTAAGATAATGTTTGTGTGGACATCTGAATAGCCAGAACATATTTAATTCATGTAATCCTTTTTGTSAACCAGTCTTCCAAGTCTCCCTAATCTAATTATAATTAACCAAGTATTTTAATTGGGTGGGTATCTTGATATYGTGTGCAGGGCTGTATTTTTTGAATTTCTTTTTAAAGCAAAAAATGTGTTTATGTAAATCATCACTGAGTCCTGCAGTCTGACAGCTTCTATAGAACAATTTCAGATGTAAAACTGTTCTTGCAAATATGGTTCAGGAATTTATTTCAGGTGTGAATTTACAAATTCACATCTCCTGTCAAATACACTGCTGTTACCTATCTGTCAGCAATTGTTTCCAGACACTGGAGTGAGACTGCTACAAACAAAATTGTTTCAGTCACACTTCAAAAAATTACAAGGGAGTGAAAGGTTTTTGAATTTTCTCTGAGACATCAAGTGCATACTGCTGCAGTTTGTGGTTGTTTCACATGAGTAATGGAGTTCTATTTTGCTCCCTATGCATTCATTAAAAGAATAAAAAAATCCACTTCCAGTGCAATGTTGTCAAAACTAGATTAGATGAAACAAACTGCAAGACCATGTTTTTGTTGGTGGCTTTGGTTTGTGTCTGTTTATTTTCCTAAGATCCTTAACTGACAAAGAACCTTTTACATTCTCATAGGTCTGAAGATAAACCTTAAGTAATCTATGTCTGTACAATATATCACACAAGCTGGTACAGGTTCCATTGTTCTCTGGTATCCTAGATTATTAAACTTTTATTGCTTCTAACACATACAGAAAARTTTTGAAAGCCAGTGAAAACCTTTTAACATTATTGCCTTACACCTTACTGACCAGAAAGCCTTGCATTATTTAAAGGAGCAAGTGTATTTCTTTTCATTTGATGATAAAATGCTTATCATGATAAATTATCAGAAATAAKTAATTTTAATTATGTAAGCCATGAGTAAAAAAGCTATCACATGACTAACARCATTAGAAGAATGTTCAATACCTGTACTTTTCATTTCAATACTGTGACATTTTCATGGTTTGGCAATGATATTCCCCAATTTAGTGCATCCACCAAGACTCTCCAAATGCACATTCCTGTCTCTTTTTCTTGCTCTCCTGTTTTCCTCTCCACCTTCCTACTGCAGCATTCTCTGCAACAGAATTGAAAGCTAAAAAGGCAAAGATCATGGGTTAAGATACAAACAATTTACTGAAAACAGAAATGAAATAAGAAAACAAACAGTAACAGCAACAATACTAATGACAGAGGATATAGGAAAATTCACACAGGAAAGAAAAAAAAAAAGCCCAAACAACAATAGATAATACTGGGTGGCTCCCTTTACCAAGTTTTGTCAGCCAGAAGGAACTCTTTCTTCCTGGAAGAGAGCCCCTTTCCCTGGCAAGGTATGAGGTGGCATAAGATGACTTCTTTCTCCTAGCCATGCCACCTCCTGGCTACTATGCAGCAACATACACAGCAGAATTTATGAATCATGATGTCTATAGAACTGTTAGCCTGGAAGAAATTTAAAGGATAGGTGAAAGTTTTAATGTAGGACAATTTCCATTCCAAATTATACAAAGTGTGTTTTAAGTCCTTCAGAATACACACTGCAATTCTTCACTGCTGTAGGCTGGGTAAGTCTCTCACCTAGAAATAATTTGTGAATTTACGATAGAACAGAATTGCCATTTTCTGTAACATTTAACTCTCTAATGAGACATGTTTCATATCTCATGGTGCAATCTCAAAAGCAACATTGATGCCTTGAAAATGGTTTGGTTTATCTAYCAATAAACAGACAGCCACCACTAACAGCAATCCCACCCAATCCAAGAAAAATGCTTATTAAAAMATTATTCAATTCTGGATACAAAGATCAGTGACTCATAATATGCTTTTCTTTGGGCAGACCATAAGATTTTGATACCATAACCTTTCATGCATAAACAGAAGTTTCATAAGTAATGCAAGATCAGAAACGTAAAGTCATTCCATTTTCTGTTTTCAGACTGTTTTAAGGAAGAATGTCCTGCAATGTAGAGGTGCACAAACCTCTGGAGAATTACCTCTGTTACACTAAGATTGGTAGCTGTACTGGCAAGATGAAGCATTCCTGGACAATATACAGACAATAATGATATAATGCATATAAAGTTTTATATAGAGATAAAAGAAAAGCAGTGTAAATTTCAGCTACCTATGTACAATGAAAAACAAAAARCACATGGAATATAATTACCAAAWGAGAGAGARCCAGCTCACTGAATTCATGCTGGTTACTCTTCTGCTTGAAAAACCATTTACAGCCAAAGARAGAGAGGAACCTGAGATCATAATTACTCATGAAAATTATATACAATCAAAATAAGCAGAAGCTAGTAGTTGTTCAGAAACCATATAAGAAAAAAGACATTAGCAAACATATTAAAAATACATGAACATGACTGCACAAAGCTGAACAACAGCAGRACAATTACAATGTTGAAGTTTTATAGTGCTTTACAGAAACGTTCCCATGAAATTAATTCTGAGGCTTAGTCTTGGTAACTTTGGTTTGTGAAATGTGCACTGCTGATTACAAGATGGCAATAACAAAGAGAAGTTTTAAATTGTTGGTATTCAAAATTCCAGAAAATCTCAACAAGAAGTTTATGAAACATTCCATAAACAGTTTACTAAATAAATAATTTTCTAACTGGGCAATAGGACCAGTAAGAAAGTTTCAGTGACATCAAAGAAGAGTACATATGAATTTATATTTMTATAGTCTAAATAGAGCATATGTTCAATTACTATACATACTAAGGCCTAAGGGCCTTCAAAGTTAAAGGATAAAACTGGTTCTTGAGTTGAAATTGAATTTTGGATTATGCCATGAATATGTTTCCCCTTACAACTTACAACTGCATGAAAAGGCATTAAGACAACCAATAAAAATTGCAAGTTCAAAATAAATAGAAACTAATTCACAAACAAGCATATCATATTTGGCAGTCACCATGTGAGAAAGAATCCTCCAAAATTAAGTAAGAGCAGTTTGAGCATCATCCAGGGCTAATTTGTACCAATTTGTACATCTTGAAATTGTGTGCAGACTTGAGCTTCTTTCAGTAGGACAAGAGTGTCTGAGCTTTAGACAATTTGAGAAAATAAATGCAGTTAAACCTGGTAGAATAATGAAGTGGATGAACTGGAGAGACACGGAGAACAGAAAGAAAAATATGTTGTGCTAAACACTTCACAGTTTTTAGCTCTTTGGCTCTGTAGCCAAATAAGGTAGTAAGAGAGAAGAGTCTTGTGACTGTGGAGGAAAGTGAAACCAGCAAAGTGTTTTTTGGAAAAGTGTCCCATTTTAGGAATTGTAGTCTCYGATTTAGTGGTCCTGCTAGTAAAATACCCCACGCTGCTGCTCACTCCCCCTCTCTCTCCAGCTGGAAGAACAAAAGGCAAAGATCACAGGTTSAGAGAAGAATARTTCAYTGGAAACAGCAATGAGATAAGAMAATGAACAGCAACAATACTAATAATGAAACATGTAAAACAAAGATATTATTTATACTGAAAGCCCAGAAGGAAATACTGACCAGCTCCTCCCCAACACACCAATCTTTTTCCCAACTGTAAAGGAACCCTCTCCTTGTAAGGAAGAGAAGAAGCTCCTTTCCCCCAACCCTGGCAATGACATAAGATGGTATTGAACAACATAATATCTTTGCCATGCCTTCCCCCACTGATCTGGGATGGAACAAGGACAAAAASGTTTCTAAGTGGAATCAAGAGTATAGTAGAAAGAATTGAAGAGCTGATCAGAAACAATTACTGTGGAAGATATTTGAGACTATCAGAATACAGCAGAAGTTGGTTGTACTACCTGTTCCATTAATCAAAGCAGTAGAAAGAAACAAACCTGATTAGAATGAAAAAGTGGTGTATTTAGTGTCAATGAGAGAAATATGARAAAACAAAGGCTCCAAAACAAAGCCAGAAGGTAAATTCTGGCTTTCATTTTTTATCACAAGTGTGCAAGGATTTGCTGCAGGTAACCTGCCTGATAAGGGTTAATTACCTCTCTGTATTTACATAAATGTGTTTCTGGGCAGATCTAGTAGTGCTTATACAGCACCACCAGCTGAATCTGCTTGCTCAGAGACATGAAGAAATCGTGACTAATCAAACTCTTGATGAGCATGAGGCCTTCTTGCATCTACTGTTTGTTTCCTGGGCTGATTTACAGTGAAATCTAATGAACTATTACTGATGCAGAAAAAAACTACACTCATCTTTGCAGCCAACTATCGACTATTTAAGTGTGTACCAATATTCTCCCTAAACTTTCTTTTTTTATGCAGGTCACAGAGTTTCAGAATGTTGTTTTCTTTGTAAGAGGCAACACACAGCACCACTCTAATACCTACATGTAGGTTGCAGGTTAGATGGCTGTGTAGCCATCTACACACTAAGTGATGTTCAAACTCACAGTGTGCGATTTTTTTCATGTTTTGTATTTACTCAGTTATCCAAAAAAGTTGTCCAGGATCCTGCTGAAAAAAAATGGTATCAGAACATTTTGTACCTCTTTACACGGTACGTGAAAAGGAAAATGTTATGATATAAAAACAAGTTATCAAAATTAAATATTTGAACAGAAATATATTAGCAATAATACAAACTGTAGAATTGAGAATTAAAAAGAGTTTCACTTGTATTGGTGATAATTAATTTTAAAAAAATAATGTCTAAAAGTTTCTAAGAAAGCTTAATGTATCACCAAGGAGAACTAAGTGGGTAACCACAGTGGTTTTATGACAGCTGTACTGATGGACCTAAAAAGAAAGTGAAAGATGGTTTTCATAAATATATGAAAGGTAAAATATACCTTGAAAGGTAACAGGGTGCCCTCTGGAATCCTCTTTGCTTAGCTTAGCAAATCTACTCCAAACAAACATTTGAGAAAATAATCTGTTCACAAGCCTTTTCATTTGATTAAGGCTAAAATTAAGACCTTGGCATGCAAAAGATCCTTCTTATTTTTTTTTCCTAGTGTTTCTCATTCTGCTACAGAAGCTATCCATCTGACACGCCCATTTCTCAAACATGATGTCAGTTCTACAGRAACCAGAAAAAGATAAACTGTGAAGAAAGGCTCCCTATGCAGGATTCCTCCCTGAGAAGGTTTAGGGTGTTGTCAAAACACATACTAGTTGACCTGTTGACTCTTAATCAGTTTTAAAAAAATGTATCTCAAAATAAGAAAAGAGAGAAAAGTATTATTCTCCAGGGGCAGAAAACAGGAGTAGGAAGTGCGAAGTTAAATATAAGACATAATCTAAGCAAATTGGGGCAATCCAACGGAGGCAAATGGAAGGCTTAGACATAATTATRCAGTGCAGAGAGAAAGTCAAATTCATTTGACCAGGCTGAACAGAGAGAGGAGCACCAGCAAATGACCTGGTTTAACATTAACYGGGACTAAGAGAGAGACTTTCAGGTCCTGTGTCAAAGCTCACAACTTTTGAGAGGAAACAGCTCCTTAGACCTTTATTTGACAAATGAATAGAGAAGCAAGCAAGGGAGAAACTAAAAATACTGGTAAATTAAATAATTATGGCAAATGTACAATTCTGGGAAAAGTAACAGAGGGGTTTTTTAACTCTCATAGTGTTCTTTAAGTCCTCCTTGGATATTTTTTTCCCATACATCTCCAATTAAACAAAATAAAGGTTCATTTATTTTCTGAAGACTCGGTAGTACATATCAAAACATTCATGTGTTCTCAAACTTGTTCTATTTCCGATATTCAAATGAATACCACATTAAAACATTTTTATCTTAATCAGATTTGCAGCTGTTGAAGTATATGAAATGTATTCTGGGTGTCTGGATTCTAAATATATGCCCTGATATAATTATGATTATATCTACACACTTTCACGAATAGCAAATAAAACTGTCTTTTAAATTATTATTCTCTTCTGAAAAGGTATTTTGAGAGACAGTTTAYTATTAAGATGTGGTTTAAATTTTACCATCTAAAACTTAATCTTCARTGGAGTTATCTGAGAACTAAACTACAGTAACAAGTAATTCAAATTCCAGACATCCATTTATTCTATATTTCTTTTATCCAAGGATTAAACAATTCCACTACAGAGGGTCGTCTTACTTCCAGGATCCCTACTGATATGCTATGAACTCCTGATGTGCTATTAGTGTTCTTCARCTTCATATTTATGTAAAATCATAATTTGTTTCATTCAAGTATTATAATAAATTTTGATTACTACACCATTATGGAATTCAGACAACCACCTGCAGTTGTACCAGGAAACCACTTCTGAAAAAACTCAAATTYATCTTTTCCATCTTTCTATAGTCATTTTTGTCTTCAACCAAGCTAGAATTGCCTTTAGAATTTCTAGTCATGTTGTTGCATGATTTTACATATTTTCCAACATAAAAATTGGAAATCTTCCTCCTTTCTTGTTTAAGCATTTTATTCATCCAGGTTGTTCAGGGTTTTGTTTCTTTATAATGTCATTTCTGCCAGTCTTTAAAAATTTCATCACCTTTTTGTTTCATAATACAAATGGTTTAACCTTTCTTTCTAAGYTTGTTTTGACACTGTATTTTACTTTCTTACTTTTTTTCCCCTAGCAATTCATGGTTCTTTCCTCAAACTACTCCGGACGTACAATGTTCCAATTTACAAGCAAATAAAGTAGAGAATTCTTGCTTCCTCCAAATTATTGTCTGGCAAAAAGAAACAATTTGTCTTTCTTTCCTGTGGCTTGATGTGAAATTTTGCCAAAATGGATTAACATAATTCTAAATTTGTAGKAGAATAAAACCGAGTATCTACAACTATCAGTAATTAAAGAGAGAAAGAAAACAAATGTGATTTAAAATAATCCCAATACTCATCTCTGCATGCAGGGATCATTTAACCACCAGTCACATCCCAGTCAACAGTTTTCATTTCGTGGCAGGCTGTACTGAAAAGACACTCTGGCCTGCTTATTAATATTTCACTTATTTTGCAGGCTTATTTTGTTGTTGTTACAACAACCTACAAGACCACTTCTGATCAYAAGTAAAACCAGGCTACTACACCATGCAATTAAATCTGTAGGGTACATATTGAACTTTCTCCCATTCTCCTCAGTTATTCTCCTACCTGCAGGACAAAAAGGAGAATGTTTATCCCTATTATTTATCTTCTAACTTCTTTACAACGCATGCCCCTAGTCAAACGTGCCAAACATTCTCCATTTACTACACTTCAATTTTGGGGTCTTACTGGATTTTTATAGATATAAATCTAATTTAAACATATATAATATAGTATATATTATTGCAACATAATATTCCAATATAATATATTAAAAATATATATATCTAATGTTTGTTATACAAAGATAGTCTGCTCACACAAATGTAATTCCATACCTAGTAATTTTCTCTTCTACCCTGAAACAAAAAAAAAAGAAAAAAACTTTTACATTTTTTATAGTCTTTTTCCACCTTCACCTTACTATTACCACTCTTACTAAACAATACAATGTCTTTACAGTGTGGATCTTTCCACTATCTTTTGATATTTTGCATTTAGTGCAAGTTACTACYTACTTCCTTTCTCCTTTGCTTCAAAAACTAGACTAGAACTTCTGCCATATAGCCATGGTAATTGGTAGAAATGTAAGACTTTTGAAAAATCAAGAGAATACTTCAGTGGGTCAGGAATCCAAATGTGAAGAATAAGATTGAACACAAGGTTCCTCTATTTCTCAGAGATTATTTGCTTTCCTCCTTGTACAAGCTCTCTAGCAAGGTCAGTTCCTAACTCTTGGAAAATTTCTTTAATTTTTTTTTTCTTTTTTGACTTAATATACATTTCAACTGCTCTTAATTCTTCTGATCTTTGGGAAATCCCTTAGTTCCAAGTGAATCAAAATTTTTTTCTCCCCCTACATGCCCAAGACATGTTAAAATGTGACAAAACATGTCTTTTTAAAAATATTTATCAAAACATGATGTAAAATCTCAGTTTATAWTTTTCCATTTCCAGATACCAACAATATTGCCAATACATGAAAGGATACAAGGCATGAAAAGTCCCAATGATTATTTTTTCCTGACAAAGTCCTGCAGAAACATTTTCCATTCTTTCTACTAAAATAGGTTTCCTACCATGTGCAAACAGATWACAGCAATTTCCTTTCAATTTTTTAAAGAAAATGGGAAAAACATGAGTGATAGTTTGCATCTTTTACTGTGCATTTCTTCCCTTCTTTTTATTATTCTAAGTGTGTCACTCATTAAATGAATTAATCTAGTTTTTCATCTGTCTATCCATCTACCTATCCATCCACCTGYCCTTGACTTAGAGTGGTGATTTTGCCTCTAAGCAATACAATTAAATGTAAAAATTATTGAGGTACTATGTGTTACAACCTATTTGTCTTTGCTACCAACAGAAAAATATATTACCTCCAGTAACTGTTCACTTTTTTATTAAGCCTAAGGATAACAAATACATGTCCTAAAGTCAAAATATGAATAATACACCTTGTATACTTACTGCTCAAGGAAAAATTACATTTAAAAATTACTTACATTGACACCACATTTAGGATTTAGAAAATACAGGCCAGGCAACTGTAAGTGCCTTAAATGATCTCCAATTCTACATTCAAAGAAACATCATAGTATTGAGTTTAGATGCATTAGTTCCAGGAAAAGAAAAGAAAAAAAAATTATGATGCAACATGTTTACTGACTGAATAAAAAAAAAATTCTGGACTAAGTAGGAATACATACTTCTAAATTAAGAAAAAAAAAAAACTGTTTTAAAACACTCTTTACAACTGGCAGTCTGCTTAACTCTGATCTAAACTAAAAATACAATAAAGCAGGGCTATTTTCCCTGCCCAGGCAGTACAAAAAGTGCCAAGAATGTCCTTGCATTTTCATTCAGCTCTTCAGCCCTAAGAATCTCAATTCCAACTATTTAAGTGAGTGTGGGAGTAAAAGGGACATCTCCAAGACAGGAAGAAAGACTCAAAAATAGCTAGTCAGGACAGCAATCACTGTACTTCCTCCAGGACATGAARAGGTGACAATCTCCCTGGACTAATCTAGTATTTCTTAAAAATRTAATATAATCATGGCAAGCACAAACTTGTTCTAAATTTTAATATTCATTATATATGTTCTAGTGGAAAAGTAGTCCTTTATCATCACATTTGTTTATGCAGTTCCTCAACATCATGCAAAATTTTTACGTTTTCATGCAAAACCATGGGTAAATCACATAGGTAAACTACAAAGGACTTTGCCATTCGGCTCCTATCTAAGCTTTGAATTTCTAATTATTTCAGTGGTATGAGCGTTCAAATACATTTAGGGCTCTGGATCTTAGTTTCTCAGTGCCCCCCTTATTTTCCAATTACAGAATAAGAATGCAGCCAAAACCAACAAAAGAGACACAAAAATTACTATGCATATACATTACACTTTCTTTTATAAAAGMCTTTTTTCCCCACAGATTTTCAAAACTAATGCACAAGAAGTTTCCCCCTGAATAGAAGGAAAACTTTGTTACTGTGCAGGTGAGCACACACTGGAACGGTGCCCAGAGAAGCTGTGGAGTCTTCCTCACTCGAGGAACAGGTGAGAACCATCTGGACTCAATTCTGTGCTGTGTGCTCTAGGATGACCCTGCCTGAGCATGGAGGTTGGATGAAAGGGCCCACTATGGTCCCTCCTAACCTGACCCCTTCTGTAATTTTGTGAAGCCTGTCCCTTTACAACACTGAGGAAAACCTCATCTCTGTTGAGAAGCAGCATTTGTACTTTTCCCAGGAAGTACACTTAGGCATGAATCCAAGCACACATTTGTTAGTAAACTTGCAGCTCTTGACTGACTGTGGCTCTCTGCAAACACACTGGAAACTGAGCCAACCATTCCTAAACTAAAAGAAATCTGACAAAGGTGTYATGAGTTCTCAAGTCCATTAGCAATCCATATGCACTACAAAATGGCGCAGATGGAGGGGTACTCTCTGTGTGGCCACTCCCAGCAAACACTTCATGCAAAAGAAAAATGTTGAAATACAGAATGCCCTATTTTCTATCTTCGAGAAGCAAAAGGGAAGCACCCATCTGTGAAAGCGATGACAGGAGCTTCACAGCCCTGCAGGACCCAAGTTCTGTGACAGCCCCAGATCCATTACAACATGAAGTCCACCACTGTTTCCTGAGAGAAGAGAAATTATCAATTACAGCCTGTAATTTTCACATACCRGAAGATTTCAATTATATCCTTTAAAAAGAAACAAGGTAAAAATAGGACATGTGTTAAGGACACTTTTGCTTAAAAGCTTTATTCTGCTTACTACTGGAAGATTTTACATGAGGTGATTATATTTACTCTCATCATTTCTACTCAGTMTGATCTTTAATTCATATTCTTTTTCCTTTAGTTATTTCTTCTATTCAAAACAAATCATGTTTTGCATCCACCCTCCTGCTCTATTCCTGGGCAGTTACTTTACAGCTCAGACAACTTGAAACCTTGACTGATTGCATAATCTTAGATAGGCTCTTAGTCCATATTTGCACTTCTGACCCCTTCGAGGTCATTAAAACTCAACTAATTTATTTCAAGAKACAACTGAATCTGGACAGGTCCCTTGAAGCTGATTACCAGCATTCCATACTGCTTGCAGCCGTGTACTGAAAAGTACATTGCCCTTACATTTCCCTGTTTTGTCCAGAACACTGAGTATCTCACATAGAAAGCTAGACTATGTCAAAGCTATAAGCCAGATATTCTGACCTTTTGGTACCATAAGTCATTGTGGGAAGACCTGAGGCTCAAAGCAACAGGAAAGGAAGAGTTAGGGCAGGGTGTCCTTGTAAACAAAAAACAAGGAAAAGATATCAGAGAAGTTCATTTTCCACTGAAGCCAGGAGCAAGATTCTGATCCTGGTGAGACAGCTCTTCAACAAACTGGTTCAAAACACAATTTTTGGGGTTATTTTAATATAAGTACACTGCAAGAAATTTTATTGTTAATGTTTAATTTCAATTTATTCAAATATAAAATTACCTTTCCCATTTCTCTACATAATTGCCTGATTGAAAATGGAAGAAGATTTAATTTTAATTGTTTCTATGCTAATGTTTTCTGTCAGCAAAGCCACTAAACCAAGAAAGTTGGATGCTTCTTGACTTGCGACTATCTTTACTGTGAGCTGATTAACTGGAAGAGAAATCTATTTGGAAGGTCTACAGACCAATCAAGAAGTGAATATAAAATTATTAAAGACCCAGTCTTATAGGACCAGAGATGAGTAATCTTTGGTTGACTCCTAGTTCTGTGTCTGGAATAATCCTTCAGAATCCTTTACAAAACCATCCAATACTTTAAGCAAAGCGAGGGACAGGTTGATTTAATAGAAAACGAACTTTCATCTTTGCAATATATTCAGAGCATCGGATCTAAAGGCAAAAAGCTCTAGAAGAACTTTTGACATTTGAAAGTTTATATACTATAGCCAAAATATCATATCATATCACATCAGTAATGGATACTTAGACAGATAACAATGACAAAGMCAGCTAATGCCACTTTCTTTTCAGGATTATGGTTAGACCAACTGGATTTTATCAGTACTTTTGGTGTATATGACACCAAGAGGTTTAACTCCTTATGATAGATGACCATTTTTGAAAAGTTTTAAAACAACTAAAACACCTCTAAACCTCATGAGCATAGAAAAATTTAATTGGCAAATACAAATTTACAAKTAAGAAATTTATAGAATACATGATTGAAGTAAAGACATTTTAATCACATGATAAAATTTGCTGAAATRCAAGTACTAGTATGATATTATACTTTATGTTTTTTATATTCTATRTTATTCTATGTGGGTTTTGCARTTCRGAGTGTAAAAATATTTTTCATTGTSTAATTAGATCSATCAATAATTTAATTTAAATCAAGTTGCTCTTTCTCACAATGCCAAATGTGTAGATTAACATGTTGGCAAAMTGTAGGTCTGGAAGAGCAGTATATGTCAAGACAAAAATGAAGGAACACAAGATCCGTTTCAAAAATTCCTAAAACTTAAATTCAGCCAGCCTTACCTTAGCAGGACACAAAAAGACTCATTAACTTTGCTCATTAAYACACTATCTCTTTACAAAATAGAAATTAAATGAGTCAAATGTCCTCAAAAAGAATCTCAATCTATGATGCATCTTTCCTTCCCTCAGTCTTTTTGATGSATCCTCGGGAATCATTCATTTACTTATAGAACTTCACACGTGGAACAAAAACACTTTTCGATGTTCAGTGCTGGGACTGAAATATTGCTGTAGGAATGCAGTTTAGACCAGGCAGATATTTCCTTTATAGGGAAAATATGYTTAGTCTTACCATAAGACTTAAAAGGAAAGCACCCTGGAMAGTTCTCTACACCCTAAGCTGCCATTGGCTCAGTGCCAGAGCAGAGACGTGGATAGGTCTCTGTCCCTGTTCGGGCACCATTTGATGTAATAATACAYGATGCCAGGGTAGAATAAGCCACGTGGAGATTACATCAAGTTTCTYTCTGAGGGTTGCCTGCACTCYCAGAGATGGCTTATAACACGAGACTACTTCCTTGAGGGGTGCCGTGTAACAGATAAAGATTTAATAAAAGGAGAAAATAATAAACAATACAATAAAAATAAGAATAAGCYATAACAGGTGCGRAGATGTAGCACCRTGTAAACACCCTTGAAAAAGCGCTGTGAGGTTTCATGCAGTGGTTTAAATGCTTACTGGTGGAGGCAGTGCTTTGACACACTGCCCAATAAGGAACAGTTACATTGTGACAGACAGGGACAGAGACCTAYCCACATCTCTGCTCTGGCACCGAGCCAACGGCAGCTTAGGGTGTAGAGAACTTTCCAGGGCACTTTCCTTTTAAGTCTTATGGTAAGACTAAACATATTTTCCCTATAAAGGAAATATCTGCYTGGTCTAAACTGCATTCCTACATATTGCTGCACGGGAAGTTTCTTTTTTTGTTTGGATAGGGGGGTTTATTCTTTTTTTTTTTTTTTTTKTGGGAAAGGAAGAAATAAAAAGCACTGKTTTTTTTCTGTATCCATTCCTCTAAAACTGTATTTCCTACAGATTTCTGTATTTTGTTCACAAAACAKACAGCAAAAAACRTTTTAAAAAGAAATTTAAAAATTRTGGCTATCTAAGAGCAAAAGGGGATAGAGATTACTAGGAAGTGGGAGAGGCAAATCCTGATTCCTTCATTATGTTCTAGTCACCTGAAGAGCATTAAGAAAATGGAAGAGCTTGTGTAGTCGATCATTATCCTAACATTATCTATAGAACAAATATGCCCCATATCAGTCGGTCTCCATGGGGTCCTGTCAAGGGTTGACAGCAAAAGTCCCAAAATTGTTACATTTCACAGTGGTTATTTACAATCATACCAGATCTGAAGCAAAAGAAAATCCCTCATTGATTAAGATGCAATTTATGTGATTGCATAAAATATTTCACTCTTCACAGGTCAATATGAAATACCAGGYCTAACAGTTTAATACACTAAATAAATACGCTGAATATATCCACACATTGTTTTGCTATAAAGAAAGTTTTACTTTGCCTCAATTGATGGCACCAGTCAGCCASTCTTCAACCAGGGATTGCAACAGATCTATTTAAACAGCACTGATTTCTCTAAAAAGTARGGGCAGTCCAAAAAAATAAGGTCAGAATCAGCAAGATTACTCCCTGTGAAGTTCTAAAGAAAAAGAGCTCTACTGAAGACAAAACAGAGGTAAACAGAACTCCTGGAAACTCCAAGGAAGAGCAGCCACAAAAACTACATTCTTCACAAGGTACTTGTTCTGTCATACATACTTTGTGATTTAAGGAAACAGTGCTGAAATGTCCTGATTCCCTGATACCTGCAGCAACACAATTGAACACAGACTGAGGACCACATTTAAGTTTGACCCAAATAAAACAGATTGACATTCTCTCCTTTCCTCTTTATATTTCATGGCAAATGTGACACGGTGTATCAAGTGTTGCAAACAACTATTTTAAAGCAGTATTTTATCTTAAATTGGCTTAACTTACAAATAGTCTGCTCCTAACAGTTCAACATTATTATATTTGTGACCTTCATACATGGTGATTCCTAATACCTCCTACATGTTCCCCAGCTAATTGATGCARAGAATGCAGAAGGTGACAAATGTCTTTGCTCAAAACTACACAGGTCTGAGAGCTTCAGTAATAGGGGTTGYACTGTTTCCAGAAATAACTGCAGAAATACTTGTAAGGTCAGAAATGTGGCCAATACATTAAAAGGCATGAAACCACAWCTTTCAGAAAACACTGAGTTATTTCTGTTGGAGAGATCCAGGGCCAAGGGTASATTATTCAATTATTGTATCAGACTAGGAAGAGCAGGAAGAAAGAGGGAATGTCAACAGTTTCTAAGTTATGTTTTTTCAGTATAATACTAGCAGACTGGAAAACCTTTGGAACAGTATTCTCCAATCTTCTCCACATTCCTAGAATTCGAATTCCCTTCCCTTGTTTTTAAGCTTCTTTATTATGACCTTGYAATTTAAACTGTGTTTTCAAAACTTAATTTAAACGAAATCAATAGAAAACTCGATTCACAGACTCAGAGACCTAGCACAGCGCATCACAGTAGAACTCCTTCAGATTTTAGTTCAGACTACTTCACCAGCATGCATCTCTATAATTTCAGATGATCAACACATTAAACCTGATTTTATTCTATTACTTTRCAAGTATAAGATGAATTGAGAAAAAATAATATGTTTTCACATTCCAAGTGCATGACAGACTAACTTGCCAAGTGTCATCGCCACTGACTTTATTTCCCCTCAAGCCTCATTCATACTGACTTCTTGGATTTTATTCAGGTATAAAATTAGCATTTAGATTGCTCTTCTAGAGGTAAAAAAACCCAAACAAACCCACTCTGAAATCCTGTTATTTCTTTTTACCTTATTTCAGCAACAATCATAGTGATTGCATGTGGCTGGAAACATTTTAGTAAATCAAGCTGCATTTCAGCATTGCCCCTTTAACSAATCCAGAGTTGTTACTATCAAGTATTATTTTATCCTTTCCTTACTCAAATTGCAAACTAGACAATGGTCAAGAACACAYTTGGTGTTAGGAAAGGTTAGATAATATTTCCTTCTATGCTAAATATGTAGTAAAGCCMAATAAAGCTAAAAATAAATGTGTAWCACATAACAAGGGWATAATCTTAAAATTACTGATATTAATACAATTTCAGGCAGAAGCAGATATAAATTTATATTGGAAATAAACTACAGATTTATTTTTATGAGAAGAAAACAACAYGTTTTCTYTTAATTTTTCAAATGTAGACATTTTATTAAAAAGGCTAATAAATATAATATTACAAATGAAGTACATTATTTTTGTAGTCCCTGTAAATTCTGTCTTACAAATCTTTACCCCACATTTATSAGTGGAGGAAGTCTGATAACTGAATGGTTTTTGAGTCATTAACTCCACATGAAAAYTTTATCAGTTAATTCTCCCCAATAATTTTTAAAAACACAAATAAGCCTCCTCTTGGAGTGTACTTCAGACATCATAAAAATAGGCATCAGACTGTAATATCTTTTTTTATCACTTTTAAAAATTCAGAGACTATGACTTCAGCACTTAATTACTTTGCAGATTGAAWTTTTTTTTTAATTATTAGTTGCAGAACAAAAGGCCAACAATAAGCAAGAAGCTACCAGTTAATCTTAGACTTCCACTTAATACCATAACATTTGTTCAGGGCTGTTCACTATTCATTACTGACCTTGTTCTCTGCCATCGGGGCATGGTTGTTGTGCTGGTTTTGGCTGGGGTAGAGCCAATTTTCTTTGCAGCARCGAGTAGGGGCCATGGTTTGGACTTGTGCTGGAAACGGTGTTAAAAACACAGGGATGTGTTGGTTATTGCTGAGCAGTGCTTACACAGAGCCAAGGCCTTCTGTGCGTCTCACCTCACACTACCCCACCAGCAAGGACCCTGGGGATGGACAAGGAGTTGGGAGGGGGAACAGCTGTGACAGCTGACCCCAACTGATTCAAGGGACATTCCCCAGCATAAGACATTGTGCTCAGCATATTAAGCTGAGGGGAGAAGATGAAAAGGGGGGATGCTTGGAGGGATGAGGTGGTGTCTTCCTGTCCTAGGGTGACATTATGATGTTTGTATCCCAGTCGTCTGTTGAATTTGTGCGGGATGTTGTATTCTGTGTTGGGTCCGGGGGAGGGGGAGGCACAGTACTTTTCAAAGGCTCTGCTCCTCTGAGTAACCTTGAACGTCTGGAGTTTTTGATAACAACAAGTATGAGACAGAGAAGTTTTTGTTTTTTTCTCTCTTCACAGAATCACAGAATTTTTTGGTTGGAAGAGACCTTCAAGATCATCGAGTCCAACCCATGTTCCAACATCTCAACTAGATTCTGGCACCGAGTGCCACATCCTGTCTTTTTTTAAAACATATCCAGGGTTGGTGACTCTACCACCTCCCTGGGCAGATGGCTCCAGTATTTAACCACTCTTTCTGTGAAAAACTTCCTCCTTAAATCAAGCCTGAATCTCCCTTGGCGCAGCTTGAGACTGTGTCCTCTTGTTCTGTCTGTTGTTGCCCGGAGAAAGAGACCAACCCCCAGCTGACCACAACAACCCTTCAGGAAGTTGAAGAGAGTGATAAGGTCACCTCTGAGTCTCCTTTTCTCCAGGCTAAACAACCCCAGCTCCCTCAGTCGTTCTTCATATGGCTTGTGTTCTAAGCCCCTCACCAGCCTCGTTGCTCTCCTCTGGACACACTCAAGCATCTCAACATCCTTCTTAAACTGAGGGGCCCAGAACTGGACACAATACTCAAGGTGTGGCCTCACCAGTGCTGAGTACAGGGGAAGAATGACCTCCCTGCTCCTGCTGGCCACACCATTCCTGATACTGGCCAGGATGCCATTGGCTTTCTTGGCCACCTGGACACACTGCTGGCTCATGTTCAGCCAACTGTCAACCGGCACCCCCAGGTCCCTTTCCTCCTGGGCACTGTCCAGCCACACCAACTCCAGCCTATAACGTTGCAGGGGGTTATTGTGGCCAATGTGCAGGACTTGGCACTTGGACTTATTGAACTTCATCCCATTGGACTCTGCCCATCCATCCAACTGTTCCAAGTCCCTCTGCAAAACCCTCCGTCCCTCTAACAGATCGACACACGCTCCCAGCTTAGTGTCATCTGCAAATTTACTAATGAAAGACTCTAAACCCTTATCCATGTCATCAATGAAGATATTGAACAGAACTGGCCCCAGCACAGAGCCCTGAGGGACACCCCTGGTGACTGGCTGCCAGCTGGGTGCAGCATCATTCACCACCACTCTCTGGGCCTGGCCATGCAGCCAGTTCCTAACCCAGCACAGAGTGCTCCTGTCCAAGCCATGGGCTGCCAGCTTATCTAGGAGTGTGCTGTGGGAGACAGTGTCAAAAGCCTTGCTGAAATCCAAATAAACAACATCCACAGCCTTCCCTGCATCCACTAGGTTACCTGGTCTTTTAGCAGCTTGCTTTTGCTTCTGCTTCTTTAGTTAGCATAGCTAGGTAGTTTTTTCTTCGACTTTCTTTTTTTCCTTTTTTTCCCCTTTCCCGGGAATTTTTTTCTAATCTCTCTGGACTGAGAAGACGGGGGAGCACTGAGGGCTCGCACCTGGGACCCCCCAAGATCCACCTTGTGCCACAACTTCTCCCGGCACCAGAGAGACTGAGACCCCAGCCACCATCTTCAGGGGGGACCTTCTGCCTGAATTTCGTCATCTCTCCAGAGCAGCACAAAGCCCTTGTCATCGGGTATTGTTCAATTTATTGTGCTGGGGAGAGCTTGACTTATTGAATAAACAGGTTTTTTTCCACTTTTCTCTGAGGAAGTTATTCCCGAACCAGCTGGGGGGGTTGAAGGAGGGAGAGCCCCTTAGGAGGTATTCTCCCGAAATTGCCCTAACCCAGGACACTTCCCAAGTCACTGTTGTGTGTGATGGAGCCTTGCTTTCCAGGAGATGGCTGAACACCTGTCTGTCCTTGAGGARCAATTAATTCCTTGTTTTGTTTTGCTTGCATGMACAGCTTTTCCTCCTCCTATTAAACCGTCTTTATCCCAACTCATGAATTTTCTCTGTTTTACTCTCCTGTAAAATTTTCTCGCCCTCTCCCATTCTCTCCTCACAGAGTCGCAAAGTGAGCGAGTGTCTGAGAGTGGCATTGTTGCTGTCTGGGGTTAAAGCACAACACTAGGACGAGCCATAATTGCATCCTGGACACCAAAAGGAAAAGGAAAGTTCTGTTGAGCCTAATCAGCCCATTCTCTCTAKATATAATAATTACCAGAAGTATGTAACAACAGTTATATTTAGCTCAGGCTAAATCTGACTGTAAGYAAAACAAATCTATTCAGAGTCAGATAAAACTGCTTTTAACATGTGTCACGTGTTGCTTTTGGCACAGAAGYATCCACAATGCAGCATTCTAAAAGTACTTCTCACTCTCTCAAGAGGACAGCATTTATCAGAAGTAGCAGTCACAAACTCTGAAAGTTGTCAAGAAAATGATAATTTAATCAAGTGCAGATTTCCATATGGTAGAAATGATCTCAATTTGAGTGTTTCAACAGYATTCAGAACTAGATGTAAAATTATGCTGCAAATGAAGTGATGCTTTGCCACAGGTTCATCTTTCAAATAATGCAACACTTTATTTGTACAGTAATTAAACAGAAAAAAAAAAAAAAAAGAAGCAGAGAACAAATGGAACCATGGATATCAATATAGTACTTATGACAGCTGATGGGTGACAACGACAAGACTGCCCAATATTTTAAAATCTGATCTGGGCAACAATACTTGTGTCTGCATACACAAATGCATATACTCATTCATTATTCATATCTAGTACACACACTATTCATAAGTCTTACATTGATTGATTTTATTCTTCATTACTCTCTCCCTAATTTTCTACTACTGCTTCATTTCAGATTACTAAACATGCAGAAGGTGTTCATGCTCTGCAGCCAAAACCTGCAATCCATCACCTGAAGTTTCTTTTCATGAATTTCTATCTCCTATTCATTCCATCCTTTAATCAAATCTGCAACTGCCACCTCCAATTTCTGATTAAATATTCCAATTACACAAACTTTAAAAAGTGCCCCAAAGAGCAAATAATTCCTCCAGCTGCTCTTTTATTACTTTTTCTCACTTGAGCCCTGCTCTGAGCTATTAATGAAATAGTTCATMATTTAATTAACTGGGCTGATTGGCTGAAAATTTTCTTGGTTAATAAGGAGASTGTTCTAGGTGAGCTGACACAAAATCTCTTTCAAGTACTTCAGCCAGTTCCTATGACCACATATACTAACACTCTGTTTCAGTACAGAATCTAAACATGCCAACCTAAGTACCACAGAGGGTGATCTACTCCTACCTGTAAAACAGAGGCAGCTCTAAACAATTTGCACTCCAGAATTCTATGCAGGAAATTTTCATACAACACAGTCCTTGTAATTTGTCTGGCTGAATGAGAGGAACGGGATATTGTTTCTAAAGTCTTTTCAAAAATGGCATTTTTAAAATACATAATGCTATTGGCATTGGGTTTGGGTTTTTTGTTTCTTCTTTTCTTTTCGTTTTGTTGTTTGTTTGGGGGGGGGGTTTGTTYGTTTGTTTTCTGTTTGTTTGAGATTTTTTTATTTTATTTTGGTATCCAAATACATGTCAAATGAGGCAGAAAGCTGTTCTTAAAGACTTAAGCTTACATACAAGTTCAGAAAAGCACGTGTCTTCAGACCTAAGAGGAAAACTTCAAATTAAATTTGTGAACTTCACCATTTTCTTAACACAACGACAAAAATCAAGATCTACCTTACCATATAATATAAAAAATCAGAAAAATAAAAGTACAAACTGTTAATATAGAAAGCCTAAGTCCACATACTCAGATAAATAATTTTATAAAAGGGAAGATCTATGGAGCTTCAGGGCATTATGCCAAAAAAAAWTTAATTCTTAATTCAGCTGACATGAAATATACCCAAATTTGCCCTAAGCAAAACCTTTTGTACATATTGATTAATGAACTCATATTATGAACAATTATTTCCTTCAGAGTTTGGGTCTGACTTTCTTCTTCCTCATATTGGGAATATTTTCGTTTCAACAGAACTTTGATGCAAGAATACAGAAGAATTGATTTGGATCTCTTTTTTAAATTTTTTTTCTAATGTCTAAATAATCAACAGTCTTGGAATGCTTTAAAATTCAGTGTCCTTCAAACAGTAACTTCCTAACATATCAGGTGGGTTAATACTAAAAGCACAGACAAGATATAAATAAGAAATAGTATTTATCTCAAAAATACAAGGATGAACATATGCRTAATAGTTTGCTGCAAAAATTTTATATAAAGTARCACAAATAGCATCAACTTGAGTTTRAATTGGAAACATCTTTAATMTTTTAGAAGAATTTTGTATGTCTCAGTGTGGAGTCTTCTAAATCTTGTAAATAATTTGTTTTTTTAGAAATATATTTTTATATTTATTAGATAGTGCAATCCTGAAGATCTAGAGTACATTTTTTTAAATTCTTATATTTCCTGTTTTACATTAAAGGACAAATATTTTAATTGGCTATGAATTAYCACTTTGTGTAAAATACTGWTATTCTGACAGGGTATAGCATAYTAAGAGACAAGGAGTTAATATAAAATCAGAACAAACTCCCAAGCATGTTTGGTTTTGACTTCYAGTCCTTATTCCCAAATACAAAATTACCTACCCTTGAGCATCTGCAAAGGCATGTGGAGGAGAATTCCTATTGACTTCAACTAGACTTAATTAAATTTTCATTTATTTACTTATGAGATAATATATTTGTGCATAGAAGTCACTCATGGGATAAAAGTTTGCAATAATACAGAAGATAATTAATTTAGAGGAAAATTCCTAGGGGATCTGAATTCTGGAGGTCAGAACTCCTCATATCCACAACAGAAAACAAAATTTGAAATTTCATGTTTATGTAGGGAAATATGGTATCATTGAGGGGAAAGCAACGGTAGACCAGTGATGGGATGGGAACCTATTAAAAGSGAAAAGACAGGAAAAGCTCCTTCCAAGAAAAGAAAAGCTCAAGTAAAGAGTAAGAACAACATTCTTTTATGCAATATCATTTAGCTATCCCAGATGAAAACTGAAAATGCAGGTTTCCTCAAGCCATGTTCCTTACCCMATGTCTTTTTGAATGTCCAGGGGAAGATGCTCAGAAAAAATATATCAATTCTTGTCTCTGCACAGAAAGCCAGTTTGACTTTAAARAAGGGCTACAGAGGATTATTTTTTCACAGAATATGAGAAAAAACTTACCTTCTTCCAACTCTCAGACTTTTCAAGAAACTTCTCAGCGTATTTTATCAGGAGTTCATCTATCCAAATTGAATACAAGTTTGCTACAGAGCAGTCTAATCCTGTTATTCAGTGTGATTGCGACCAAAAAAAAATCCCCAAAAATTATGAAAGAAAAATTTCCATTTGAAGGGAAAAAAAAAAAAAGGAATTAAAGGTATGATAAATGYAATGTTTTACACTCCAGAACAGAAAATCCCAGAGATTTAAAATGACCCAGGGAATATAATCCTTCCAAAAAAGACATTTTAAATAGAAGTAGAGAAAATGCAGTATATTGGAAACTTAATTAAATATAGAGAATATTTCTCTAAGTTTTAGATAAAGTTCCATTTTCATTTTTCATRGAGATTAGTCCACTGAATTGCCTGAAATCTCTGTGGATTACTTTAGACTTCTACAGCTTCTAGTGATTTGCTTTGAAAGAGAACCTTAGAGTCAGGTGATATGCAACTATTCAATAAATAGTGCTTTTTTACATTGAAAAAGCTGTCATAAACTGCAGCGAGATCTTAGCTACTCAAAAATGCAAAAACACCAGTTCTTTAAAGGAGAGACAGMCTCTTCAAATGAACTAAGGATGCCTAGTCCTTTCAAAAGCCATGGATGCCCCTTAAGAAAGGAACAKGCTTCAGGTTATATCATAATTAACWYTGCCTTTGGTGTTACAGTTTAACTTGATCTTCCTGTGGCCAGAAACGTAGATACTTTTGTGTCCAGGCAATCACAAGCTGGGGAACTTGCAGAACTAAACTTGGGTTTCAGGAAGCTCACCAACACTCCTTTGTCCCTTTAACATTTTTTGCATTCTTCTACTTCTTAACCCTCCTTTAGGATGAGAAGCTCTTAGCTACAGTTGCCTACAGGCTARGAAGTTTATGTGAGGCCACCACTTRAGACATCCTT
The DNA here is from genome assembly GCA_902810485.1 of Alauda arvensis. Classification (NCBI taxonomy): domain Eukaryota; kingdom Metazoa; phylum Chordata; class Aves; order Passeriformes; family Alaudidae; genus Alauda; species Alauda arvensis. The sequence goes on from CADDXX010000819.1 coordinate 252,795, forward strand.
CTTCTTGAAAAAGAGAAAACAGTCACCCCCAAACGACAAGCARCTCTATTTTAAGAGAAGCATTTAAAAAAAATAAGACTAACTGTTCCTTAGATTTGCACTGCACACTGAGGAAGTCCAGACAAATTAAATTAAGCTACATATCCAACTTCTTAGCAGAAACCACATCAAGATTAATCYCATCCTTATTAAATTACTCATTTCTTGCAAGCTGCCAATCTACTTTAATCTTTTTTTCTCACGGCTCATTCCAAACACTGGTGCTAAAGACAATCTTCCATGCACATCTCCTTCTGGCTCATTCATGAGCTCTTACAAAAGCTGTAAGTGTTCTTTTGAACTGTGTATTCCAAAATACCTTTTCATACTAATTTTCCATATGTACACTGTTTAATATTATCTCCTCTGTAAACTCACTCCACCTCTATGAATCCTTCAACTACTCCCTTTCTCTGTTCTTGGTCATGTGCCTTTCTGTGACAGTTTCTGAGTTGTTCCACTTTCCATGCATATGTGACTATCCTAAATACACCTAATCAGTAGTCATAGATTCATGGAATTGTTTAGGTCAGAAAAGACCTCAAAGATCCTTGACTCCTCCTGTTAACCTGCTGCTGCCAAGTCCACCACTAAACCATGTCCTGCAAGGCCACAACTACATGAATGATCAGAAATAATCAGTTATTAATTTATGTGACAACAGTGACTAGCTGGGCCTCAATCTAAGAACAAATCTTCAAATAAAGTCTGGTGGGAGAGATGACAAGCTGTTACTTATTTTCTAACTTTGACTAGGAAAAGGATGACATTTGCAGAGGAGCAAGTTTTYTTGAATAGTTCAACATACCTTGGATGTGCTTTTGGTCTCACTTTGCATCCATTCAATTACCAGTGCAACTGCCAGTTTGATAAATCAAGATTCAGCAATCATATTCAAAAATCATGAGGCTGAAATCCAAGTTGCCTAGCCTCCAATTTTTAACTAGTGTCTTCTGTAGAAAGGACTGCCTTTCCTCATCCTGCAGTACTGAGTAGGCTGGCTCAACTCATTTATCATTCATGCTTTCAGAACACAATTGTGAGAAGTTAAATTAAATCCCAAATCCACCTTCAACTCTTTKGAGCCTAGAAGCATATTTGAACTATTCTGCACAATTTGCAGGGACATAWAGAGGGTGGGAATTATGAAGGATTAAAACTGAGAACAAGAATCTCTCCTTTGCCAACAGAAAATTTTATCCTCATATATGCCAAAAGAATGGACCTACAGTCTTATCAAATGGAGCTATATAGGAGAATTGGAATTACAGACAAAAGAAAGGAAAAAGGGTGGAGGTGGGGCCAACTTCAAAAACTGTCTTGGAATTTATGGATTTCATACTACATTAAAATAGAAATATTCCCCTGCTCAACACTTTACCATTTTTCTTCTTTGTTTTGTTTTTATTGTTTAACTTACAGATCTATTTTTAAATGCAAAAAACAAACACAAATTATGTGATGACAAAACACTGAAGAAAACACCTCAGGAAGAAGAAATAAGATGCTAGAAATAACATTTTATTAAAAAAMCCAAAATATGCTACTCAAAAACTCCCTGRAAAATCWACCAATTCATATAAATCATCTTCAYTTTTTGTAATCTGTATTTYTGAGCCCTTCATTTCATTCCTYCTCTTCGCTGTTTTATGAGRCTCCTGCACATTTCTATTATTACAGGATTATGAAAGRAAAGGTCCTTTATATACCACATATCAGCAAATCAAGTGACATCCTGCAGCCATTTCAGATATGTCACCTACCAATCCACTGAAGGGTTTTGTTTTAGTTCTGGGTTGTGGCTTTTTGTTGTTTTGGGGTTTTTTGTTTTGTTTTTTTATTCAAGGAACTAGATAGTTAAAGAAAAAAGTAAAATTATCAGTGGCAAAAGAACACACTGAGTAAGTGGTGAAACTAATACCAACATTATGGGGTTCTTTTAATGGACTGAAAGATATATTCTAGTTTAAAATGATGTGAATAAAAGTAAAAATTAATATTTCTCTATTGTATTTATACAAGGAACAATCTTTAACCAGTAATCATTAAAGCAACTTGTATTTATTCCTTATATTCCACAAAGATATTCAGAAAATTTAATAAGAGTTACATTTACCCATGTTAAAACTAAGAATGGAAGAAAACACCATAGAGTGATAAAACAGAATTTCATTAAAATTTGATTAAGCTCTGTAGAGTTTAAATTTATTGACTTCATAAAGAAAATATCTTTGTACTTCATACAAGAAGCAAGTATTGAAAGACACAAAGTTAATTATATAGTGAAATATTTTAATACTACAGTGAATTGATTATATTGCTTTCAAAAAGACAAGAAAAAATGCATGAATTATAACAATAGAAATTTGAGAAATAAAAACTAAGCCATGGAAATCAGAGTAAGACACATTTAGAAAAATAGAAGACCAAAGAAGCCCAAAAAAGTGACACTGAAAGCAAAGCAGAGTTTGAAATTGTTCAATTGTTCATAATCACATTGACTTAAAGATTATTATTCAGATGAGGTGTGAGTTATTGAAATGGTATCTTATATAAGCATAACAGTATGACTCAGAATTGTTGTGAAAACAATTCCAAGGATTATATCTCTCTTCTTAAAGAAAAGCACTTCAGCTGGGGAAATCTGAAGTGAGCAGCATTTGGGTTTTTTTCCTTGAAACTAAACTTCCATTTCAAAGACTGCACAAATCATTACTTACTGAAAGYTACTCTGCATTTCTCCTATTAGAAGAGGATATATTTTACTAATGAAGCCCTGGACAGGTTACATGGCGTAGCTTCAAAGTGATGGAAGAGTTTCTATAGTGATCACAGTTTACTGTGTGTTTTCCAATGAAGTCTGGTCATGTCTCACTGTAGTAGGTCACTTTTTGAATGTGTGGGAATTACCAAGTATTTTGCAGCTACTCAAACTACAAACAGCTGGAGAAATGCACCATACTTCTAAAATACAGTCAGACCCCAGACCATGTCACTAGCTTACTTTTAAGTGAAAATCATGACTGCATTTTTCCTATTGTATTTGCATTGTGTTCCTCACACAACTTTTCTTCACATTTTTCTTCTATGCTTTCCTCTACACATTTAAGTTGACAGAAAGAAAGTAACCAACTGCAAGACAATGTACTGAACATCTAAAACCACTAAACACGAAATGCGCGTTTTTCAAATTGCAACAAGCAGACTTAAGGAATTAATACAACTATTTTACATTACAGAAAGATGTGACTGGTTGGCAGTAAACATTTAATATTTCTTTTCATGTAAGACAGTAAGTCTGTACAATATTTGGATTATTGCCCTCCCAATTCCTTCTGTCAATTAAAGCTAGCAAATGCATACTATGGATTACAACCAAAAGTTCAAATATTMGTCCAAATCCAAACTATTCTGCTTAGTCAGACAGAACAGTAATGCAAATCTGTATTTATGAAAAATCAGTTTCTTACCTAGCAGATTGGCCCTCACTTGTCCCTTTTAAGTCTTTTATTAATTAAGCAGATAATTTTTTCTGTTTCAGAGATCAGCTGCTCCTCCTCCTTTATTGCAATTCTTACTTTTGGTGTTGGTAAGTGTGATGTTGGTGATGTTGGTAACTTGTGATGTTACCAAGTCCCTAATGAATGTGACACCAATAATTACCCAAAGACCTGGCAGCACACTTCTAGCATACAAGAGCAGATTTCATGATGCAAAAATGAAGATTTGTTAGATGTTCTGTCATTCAGATTGACTTCATGGTAAGAGACTGCACTCCCTTCTATCTTTTGAATATATTAGCCACATTTGAGTATGTTTGAGAAAGGGRGCTGCCTTAAATATATTAATTAAAGTCTTACAGGCTTCATTTAAAAAATAGCAGAATAGATCATTAAAGAATAATTTATAACTTGGGTCTTTGTGTAATCAAGTGACAACCCCAGACATTAAGTCAGCACGTTGTGGTTAGTATCCTGCTGTGGTTTCTCCTCAGTCAAGCATATCAGGTAGAAGGGCTGCAGTGGGTACAAGGAAGGAAAACTAGGGGATGAGGAACAAGTCCATAGATAAGCAGGGATGTTAATTCTGTTACTCATGCAACAGCTTTGTTTGACATCTAACAGCCAGCTCTGGAACATGAAATAGCAAAATCTCTCTTTTGGAGTCAAGAACAAATTTGTCACTCTAAGAGTTTTGTGTCGGACTCTTACCTGTATATTTGCTGTGCTGCCCAAGTCTTCAGATATAATTGTGTCAGTGAGACAAATAGTTTTGTGATAACTGAATACATCTCGTTCTTTTTGTTACCAGTTTTCCACTGGAGTTTGAATATTTGCTATCTGCCTTGGCTGTGCTGATGCTTGGTTGTTCTTTTTTTTTTTTCAGTAACAGGAATGCTTAGCCTCTGCAGTTTTAATGAGAAGTCAGGTATGGTACTGGATTCCCGCAAAGATGCAGGAATCCAGTACCATACCTGACACGGGGTAGTGTGTCAGACACAGGGCTGCTTTTCTGGTTTATTTTCTTTATGCTGTCCAAGAATGCTGTCATGCCAGAGCTCACTGAGTGTAAATGGAATTGTGCTTAGTGGAATTGTGTTTAGTGCAGCCCAATGGCTGCAAAGATGCATATTAGAAAATAGAAAGACATTATGCAAGTCCTAAAACCCAAAGGATACATTGCAGAAGTATCTCTAGTTTATTCCTCCCAGTAAAAAAGCTTGTGAATAACAAAGCTGAAAATTGTGCTGTGCCATTGCAAAGATGGCAGTTGTTAGCACCAGTAACTGCAGCAGCAATCAACCAGCTTTATTAAGGTATTTCAGCTCTACCATTCAGGGTGATTTGCTTTCTGCTCCTTCCTTTGTACTTAGATCTACTGCACAGGTTGAGGAAACCCCATTCTTAGAGCTCCTCTAGAGTTTTCAAGCTGCTCACTGTGTCARCACAGTCACAGCTGTTCTGACAAAGCACTAGAAATGTTCACACATTCATTTGTCAAATCATACTGAAAAAAGAAGCATCACCACCCTAATCAGTTCTAGGTTAGTAGCAACAAGGAAAAAAATCCAAAACCAAGCAAAACAAAASAGAACAGACCATTTTTGACTGTTCATTCAACCAGCACTTGTTCCTCCCTAAACAATTTTTTCAAGAYCATCATCTGCAACTCTGACACATTTCACTTGTAGTAGTCTTGAATCCCTTCTTTGCACTTTCTTCAAAATATAAAAATTTGAAGATAACTCACAATAATTAATAATTGCATTTAATCAAGTGATAAAATTGAGCAGAGAGAAAGGCAAGTGAGGGATAAATGAAGACAAACTTACTGCTGGTGCACTGGGAAAGGGGGAGCTGGTCCAACACATCAGCAGGAAAGGGTTCTCATGAGGCAGGGAGCAGAAGGGTGCTCTGTATGTCAAAATACCTTACTACTGTTTTGAAGCTGAAGCCTGCAAAATCCAGTTGTGATAGGAAAATGTTTTTAAGAGGAATGAAAGCCTTTTGTGAAGAGTCAGTTGAAGGACAAAAGTCCCCTTCAACCAGTTAATGGGGCAAACTAAAGAGATCCTAATGAAACAAGAAAGAGTTCCCTTTTTAACCTTAAGTGCTATATTTTCATCAAGTGCCTAAGAATTGTGAGAATAATAGCAGTGAGCCATGCAGTGGAAGAACAAGAGAGGACAGGTTAATGGTAGACAAATATTGAGAGTGAAATGCAGACTCTAGAAATGTACATTCCAATGAACATATATGCATTTTCAGAGCCAAATTAATTATTGTCAAACTCATGCATGCATACAATGTACAGGCTCTATCCTCTGATTTTTGTAATGCTGAGTATGCAGATTTTTGATAAAAATACTGGTTGATACAGAACTGGCCCCAACACTRAGCACATCACTTCTAGGGAACATYACTTCTGAYCAGCTGCCAGGTGGATGTAACTCCATTCACTCTCACAGCTTGGACATCCAGTCAGTGTTTCACCCAGAGAATGGTGCACCTGCCCATAAGAATCAGGAAGCTAATTATAAATAAGCACTGCATAAAATAAACCATATTTTTTCAATTCACATATTTAAAAAAAAAACCTGAAAAAAAAATCACCAAAATGCTGAAGGAATTAGTGTCTTTAATACTTTCTACTTGTTAAAACTATGTGTTTAATATGAGGGTTTAATTTATTCCAAATTTCAAGAATACATAGAAGCTTTAGCAAAAAAGCCAAGCCAGATACAGCCAGATAAGCACAACACTAAATAACACAGACTATGTATTTCCACCCTCAAATAAGTCATGCCTGTTTTGTGAGGAAAGGTAAACACTATGGCAAACAGTAGGAAAGAAGCCCAGGCCTGTACTTTAGAACATTTGAGAATAGCTTCACCCTTGCAAAATGCCTCTGCCACACGTGGTTGGACTCATCAGGAGAGAATGAAAATAGATAAGAAATTAGTCTCCCAAAGCTCTTCAGATTTGGTCTTCACTGTTTTTAGCATCGAAGTGTGGTACACAGACTTTCTCCCATAGCTACCCCTTGTCCTTTCAAGCATGCCTTTGCAGCACTGCTTCAGCATAATCAGTTTTCTGGATTTCCCTTCATCACATTCTCCATCTCAGCAGGGAACTATTTAGTGCATTCACAAAACACGGTAACAAAACATATCTGCCACTTCTTGAATATTTTACTGAAGTCTGTCCCTTATTCTCTCCACAGACAGCAGAACCTTTTCCAGTAGCCTACAGGGTTTTTTTTAGTTACAGATGTTGTCTGAGGCACTGCAATGTTTCACTACTGAAAGTGCTACCCTATAGATAAAGACCTTGAAACATCCGGTATAAAAAAGAAGGGACTATCTCAGGAAGTTCACTGATTATTGTCTTCCTTATTTACTGACTTTTTCTAGTGCTCTATCTGTGAACATAAACATTGGCCTGTAAAATATATAGTAGCTTTAAGAAGATAAAGGGACAGGTCTTGTTGTCTTCCTTAGTGAGGGATTCTTTTTTTTGTTTGTTTGTTTGTGTGTAAGTTAGTCCATCTCTCACAAAGAAGACAATGAAAAATTAAAGATATAATACTCTTCTGATGTGCTGATACCACTTCCCCATTCCTGACTATTTGCCCTCAGCCAACTCCTGTGCTTCTTCTGTAATGAACAAAAAGCAATTGAAAGCAAGTTCTACTACAAAAGAGACATGTCCATTTCCTTTATGCATGGTAACAAGCTTGAAAACCATATTTTAACTGGAAACTTTTGTGTTTCCAATCCACTGAAGCCAGATTAAAATGTCTATTTTTGTTTGAGTGCCTTCAATAAGAGTTCAGCAGCTTCTGGGCTCTCTCATCTTCTTCTGAGAGTTCAGAAGGTTTGAATACATCTGGGTAAACTTCCCCCTATTCATGCAATGACCCTCTCCTCCTGCAAGAGAAGTTGTCTCTCATGACTRCTGTTCTATCAGGACTATTATCTGRAGAGGAAGAATGCCATTTGTATTAAAAACATGAAGTTTGCCCTCTAAACTTGGTATTTGGCACATTCTTAKCCATTCCCACAGAGTGAGAGCCATGTGGGCTCAGTAARATGGTGATAAGCAATCTCTTAGGCAGGATTCTAAGTGGTTCACTTTCATTCTAACAGCTGGAACCTCAAAATATCCTCCAGGTAATCTGGCAAACCAGCATTTTGTAGTCTTTCCAAACTGAGCCCTACTTGCCTTTTTTCTTACATGGAGAAATAGGTAGGGAAAACACACACAGCAAACAAAACTCCATGCAGAACTCTGATTATTTTCCATCCTCCCCCTGATTAAGTGGGAAGATGCTTGACAGAAAATGGCTCAGATACCTACCGTAAATACTTCCCAAGAAGGGGTTCCCCTCGAAGATAAAATGGTAAACTCAATCTAAAGCACGGTAACCAGATTGAAAAATATAGTTTTATTGAAAACCTTGGTGCTTTAATAGCTAAAAACAAACCTCAAATAAGACCATGAGGAAACCTCTTTGTTAAAGTAATATGGCCAGCTACAATTCCATAAGAAACTTGCACACTTATCATGTTCTTTTTGTTTTCTTTTCTTATCTTTTTCCAGTACTTGCAATAAAATCAAGCACTGCTCTAAAAGAATTCATCCTTGCCCAGCCATTTTCTCAGGCTTTACTTCTTACGTAACTCAATCTATAATTAGTAGCTCTTTTTAGATCATCTGTTTATGTGTAAATAGAAGACTTTTTACTCAAGAATAAACAGGTAAAAATGTATTGGCGAAAATAGCATGTAGTATTACACCATATGGAGTGAAGAACAAGTCAATTATATATTGCTTTGCAGGCTAGAATGCTCTCTTGATCTTATCCATTGTCTTCAGCTAATGGGCTGCAGGTTAGCACAAGCCTTTGGAACCTTATGCTGCCCTTCACAGAAGCTGGCCAAATCACTTCACCATGAACAAGAATTCATTTGGAACTCTGCACCATTTGTCCTCTGACTTACTTCTTTCCCTCTTTCCCAACTCCTCTTGCTCTTGCTTTATTTCCTGATCTACTTGCCATATCTACTGCATTGCATCCCTTCTGGCTGTCTTGTTTCCCCAGTGCCTCCTCTCCAGAGCTGCAGGTCCATACACAGTCAGCCATCCTGCAACCCTTTCACAATATATCCATGTGGCTCACACAACACGTTTAAATACCCCCAAACCTAAAGTTACCTGTGGCTAGACTTGTGCTGCTGATATGCACAGATGTGTCTTCTACACCCACACATTGACACCACTACCATGAACCCTCATTGCCCACTAGCAAGGTAAATATTCCAAAAATCAGTCCCCTTCACGCCTGGTGCCAGCTGGGGTATTTAGGACCACAGTCCAGATTATTCAGACAGAGCAATGTGTAGCAGTATAACTAAACAGAGCATCTAACTTCAACAAAAATAAAGGTTTTCCAAGGAATAACAGTGAACATGAGAGCCACCAAGCAAAGCAGGAAGCTTAGAATGATAGAATGGTCTGGGTTAGAAAGGACCTTTAAGATCATCTTCCAACCCCTCTGCCTTGGAAAGGATTGCCATTCATTAGATCAGGTTATTCAGATCCCTATCCAACCTGGCCTTGAACACATCCAGGGATGGGGCATCCACAGCCTCTCYAGGCAACCTTCCCAGCTTCCCAGCTGTTTATCTGCTGTGCTCACAAACAGCTCTCCGGGTACTCTTCTCACAGCTTGACCTTCCAGACAGCCAGCTTTATTCACACTGCTAGACACAGCCCTAGAACTAAAGCTGCAGATTCAGATAAATGGGCTCACTCATTACTCGCCCTTCAGCATTTTTAGCACCCTTTTCCACTACAAAACACATCACAGAAAAATTTAGATGAAGCCTGCGTGCCTAAAAAAATTCTTTAATCTTACCCTTGTCTGGTTGAAAGCAAAAGCCATGTGTTATCAACATCCTCCTCTATGAGCCCTTCTACCCTTCCTTAAAAATAGCTGCTGTTAGAAGACAAGCTTTGTCACATCCATATGTTGCTCTTCCATTACCATAATCTGCTTCCCACTCAAGTTAAGTATTGAGAACAAGCCTCCTGGCACAGAGTGTGTTGATTTTTCATGGTACAAAGAAGGTTCAAGTAAAAGCAACAGGATAAGACTCTCAGCTTTCCATAGCACAAATACAGAAATTGTATTTCCATGAACTGTTTTGTCAAAACCAACAGAAAAGGTTTTTTAGATTTCTTTTTTTCCATATTGTTATTTGGCTTGTTCAAATCATACTTTTGGAAGTGTCAAGGGCAGAAAGTATAGATTTTGTACAAAAACAAAGTGATCTGCAGCACTAAATTAAGGTTGACATTAGTGAGAAAATTGACAGCAAAACCTGTTTGCTCATAAGGATCTGAGGTATTTTAAAATAACCTGACTCAGATCTGATCCAGCTTCTG
>CADDXX010000820.1:3570-45980 GCA_902810485.1 Alauda arvensis
AAAAAAAAAAAAAAAAGAAAAAAAAAGAGGATAAAACTTAGCTTTTTCAGTAACAGTGATGAAATTTGTAATAAAGACCAGCTGCCAGTGAGTTATTTTATTATCAGCCAGATCAATTGAATGCACCTTCAGTTCCACCCACGTTGTTATTTATATCCACAGCCTGTCAGTGCATGGCTAATTCCCACTGAGGGGAATGTGATTTACTGTGGCTGTGCACAGCTGCAGAGCCAGCAATGCAAGTGCTGGCTCTCCCATGGCTTTAAACAGCCCCTCCACTGAAGCACTCTGTGGGCCTGAAGGTCACACACACAATGCAGTAACTTCAGCACAACAGCTCCCCAAAGTGACAGGAGCAGTTGGAGGTGTGCAGCAGTGAAGGAGAGCTGGAAACCACTGGAATGTTTTTCCAGGCTCACCTCACACTGTGCTGCTGGCAGAGCAGTAGGAGGCTGGCACGATGGCATCAAATGAGCAGGGTTTATTTAGGTGCTTAAGGAGGGCAGGATCAGGCCCACAGAAGGATGCAAGCAAAAATATTACGAGGCTGCATTTCAATGGTGTCATAATTTCATGTATAACCAAAAGGAAATTTAGWGTCTATAGAGCCATAGAAAAACTTTGTACAGAATGTGTGAGTCAGTGCTGCAAACCAGCAATTGAGAGCCAAGATACAGCAAAAACAATCCAAGAGAGTCAGTCTGAACTAATTGCTGGGGTGCACAGAAGCTGGGCCAGCTGTGCTATTTGCTAACTGTAAGACACAATGGCTGGCTGATTATTCAGCTTGTTTGTACCAATATGATGAACTGTTTTGAAATAAAAATAAGACAGCTTTTTTACTACGCAAATCCAAGAACAAGGCAACCCAGGCCACTTCTCCATTTGCAAGATGCTACTCAAAAGCAGAAGAAAGCCAGCAGAAAAAGGGGAATCAAGGAAACTCTCTCCAGTACAAAGTACCTATGACAAGTGACTCTGCAGAGGGCTGTTGGCACTGGTGATATCAACTTCCATGGACTCTTGCTAGGACAGTAAATTAGAGCAGTTTCAACACAAGAAAGCCAGGTTTTGAGGCAACCTCCCAGTGGAACAAGTAACCTAATTAGTTTAAAGATGAAGCCTGGTAGAGTTATGAATGGTCTAGGCCACAAGCTCCCACAAGGACTTGGATTTAACCACACAAGAATCCCTGTTTGGTCCTGCATTGCTGAGTGAGAGGRGAATAATTTATGTGCCTGTGGTTGCTATTCAAGCCTTGCACAAAAGTCAGACCAGTAACAATACAGGTTTGTACCAGGCTGGCTGAGGGGCAAGGATAGTTCTGAACTGGAAAAAATTACTTYTCTTTCCAATGGTCTTTAGGCTCCTACTGTGTAGTCCTCTGCCATCATTCCCAGGCCACTTTTAAGCCATAAACCACCTGYAAATCACACTGTTTCTCAGTAGTARWACTAAACCTRCACATTAAGGTCCCATTTCTGCAAATTTTCTAAATCCTTGGGAGGTGCATTGTGACCTATCCAAACAGCAGTGCCACAGACAGCACAACAAGGCATTAGACACATAACTTACTGACTTACTAGAATTTACCAGGTTTATCAACCATAAAAATTATCCTTAATATCAAGCTGTACAGAAAATACAATCTGTGAAACTTTCCTAGAAGTGTGACCTACTAAAGACTCYCTCTTTAAAGTCATACATCCACTTCCAGATGTTTATCACATGTGAAGAAAACATGTGTTATAAACGTGTGAAGAAAAGCACCAACATCTCTATGCACAGATATAGTCAAGTTTATCCAGACTATTCAAAGACCTGGGTCTTGACTTTGTTGTTGTTTTTTTTTTTTTGTTAGAATTCCCACTCTGAATCATGTTTTTATGTTGATTAGTCATATAAAACAGCACCTCTTTCTAGTGCCTTATGCCCTCATCTCAGGAGAGACATTTCGGACAGAGCTCTGCAAGTGGACTCTGCAGGAAGTACAGTAGATAGTTCACTTGATTTGGTAATTCTACAACTTGCAATTAGGTGCCAAATACATCTTAAGCAGCGTGGGTCAACATCTTCTGATTGACAGTTAGGTTGAAATAATCAGAAACTACAGAATGAACCACAATCATAATAAGCTCAACAAAATGTTACTATCCAGYCCTAAGAGCCTGATCTCAGTAATTTATATATACATCCCTTTACACTTAGTCACCTTGAAAAACAAGTAATTCTCATCATGTTTCATATACTGAGGGAAAATATGAGAAAGCTCAACTTCCTTTCCTGTCCTGTGGGACTCCAGATGTTATTTATGAATGTGAATTTATGTGGTACTCCTGTTCTGTTAAGTGCTGTGCCCCATTCATGCTTTACTGTTGGTGACCCTGCTGTGCTGCACATAATTCTGGCTGTAAGATATTAACATTATCTTTAACCTTCAAAGTGCTTTCTTAAGCACTATCAAGCTTTTCACCATGTTAACTGTTTGTGTTAGGAGGTATTTGATTCCCTGTAAACAAGGAAATAATCAGCATAAATTAATCTTTTAGGTATTAATGTAATTTTACCTTCATTAATTCTTACTGACTTCCCAGTAACTTGGAAAAGCTGAAGTGGGGGATCCAGGGAGGGGTGGAAATAGAGCAGAGAGAACAATGACTGGAATTGCTTTAGCTGGTTTGCAATTCCCCAAACACCACACCACTGTTACTGCACTGAAATTCTTACAACTAGAAAAACAGTGCCAACACCATGTTACTGTATGAAAAAAAAGCTGCTTTTGCTAGAAGGGGGTAAAGCTGTATTATAAAAACATATTTGGGCCTGAACAAATTCACCATTTTTCCCCCAGGGAGAAGTGCAGTCATTTACACTGAGAATAGGAGGGTTGGCTGGCAGAAAAAGCACACTACACTGGATCAGATTGTCACAGACTTGCAAAACTATCAGTTTCCATAAGTGAAAATGGGTGCTCTTCTAAAGCTCTGTTTTCAATAYTCTTGATCACCCTCAGTCCAGAGACCAGAAATGCCAAGGTCAAGAAGCAGCCCCCAGTTTCAGAGTTGAAAGTTCAGAATGACCTTTTCCAAAATAGGCACCTTTTCACTTGTCCCTCCGGGTCTCCTGGACCTACACTGCTTTTTCACAAGGAACCACTTGGTAACACTTCAAATTAACAGGCTAAATTACAGCTCTGTTAAATCAGATATTACAGGTGGAAATGCTTTTCTTCTCACTAACACTCCTAAATCTTCAAAAATTAAACCAAGAGAAAGCTAAATCAAGAATATTTGACTACATAATTTTTCTTACTTGGTTTGCAGAAAATTAATTTGCATGCATTAATAGTAATCTAAAACACCGTGCATTAATTGGGGCCTGACATTCCAAAGGTGCACATCTGTAGCTTGCACAGAGAAGTCCTGCTCATAGAATCACAGAAGGGTTTGGGTTGGAAGAGACCTCCAGGATCATCTCATTCCAAAGCCCTCTGCCATGGGCAGGGCCACCTCCCACTAGACCAGCTTGTTAATGATTAACACTCCTCAATGTTACAGTAATGATATTCATCACAATCCAAATTCCCTCAACACGATTCCATAGAAGACTATAGCTGAGGTTCTGAAATCATGTCATATTGTGGTCACCTCATCACCTCAGTCCTTCCTGCAGAAACATCTTCAAACCTACCTAAGCATACTAAACCATTTTGAGAACACTACAGCTACAGTTCCCTGCAGTGGAGTGAGCTGGTAATTCATTTTTCCTTATGCAAAGCTCAGCTGACTAATACCTCAATTCTTTTCCTTTTGTCTTTGCCTTTATTTCATGTAAGACAGTGAATTAGCCAGGGTCACTATGAAAAACAGTCTAGTGGAGGTGTCCTGTCCATAGCAGGGGTGTTTGAACAAGATGAATTTTCTTGTAGAAAAACCACTGTACTTAGATAATACTGTTTTCTCCATCCATTACCACTTTTATGATCAAAATCTACAACTGAAAGAAAAACTCAAACACACACACATCTAGTAAAGAGGTGCAGAGTCAAATTAGGAGGACTTTTTGTTCCTTGTTAACAGTTTAAAGTCATCCTTTATCCCTGTTGTATCTGGCTCAAGCAAAGAGGAGCAATAGGAGCACTCCAAGAGGCCTGGGAATTGCTGCAGCTTTGTTCCATCTCCCCTCCAAGCTGCCTGTGGACACGAGGCTGAGGAGAAACCAGATGCTGGGAAAGCTCCTCTACTCCTTTTTCAGAACATGCAAACTGGACAGGTGGGATATAACTGAGTAAGGTGCATATACTGTGTAACACTGAATGCAGCTCAGAGCCTTGTTCATCCCAGGCACTTGAASAAGMAGCAGTTGAAACTCCCCGAGTTCTCCAGATGCTCTTTGCCCAAATCCTTCTTTAGAAAGGGATTTACAGTGCTGAATCTTATTTCCTCTTCAGGAATAGGAAACATGGTAGATACTGCCACCATGTTGCCAACTCTCCATTTGAATAACAGGTTTTTCCACAGCTAGGGATGAATAAAGCTTGAAGTTTCATAATGACTTMTCTTTCTTGAGCCATTTGGGAAGGAGGAGGATGATCACATAGTTTTGTCTTTTCTGGTAACTCAGAATTCTCATGCTTCTACTCACCTTTCAGCACTTTTCCATATCTGTCATCTCTGAAAATCCCATCCCTCCCAAATTAATTCTGATCACCTTTTCATGGAGGGTGAGAAGGGTAAGATAAGTGACAGTCCAAGTGAAAAGCCACAATTCTGAGAATTACAAGAATGCTGCCCACAGAAATATCCCATCATACCTGATGACCACTCCAGTGTCCCTGCCCTGCCATAAGGAAGCAATCTTTTACCCTGGGAAAGGAGGTGATGGGGAGAAAGTTTAGCTCTGGCTGCCCTGAGCTCTGGGTAATGCTGGCTCTAACKGGTTCAGCCCTGTGTGTCCAAGTGTGTATGTGGTTTTAACAGATCTGAGCTGCTCCTGCTCAAGAGGCAATATTCCATTTACATCCTAGCTATGAAGTTTTGGCAATGGTCTCCTTGGTTTATAACAATCAGGGACTAGGGCAGACATTCTTCTCCTTAACGGGGAAAAGTCAGTATTTTTTATACTGGTTTTGTGATTTTTATTTTTTTTTTTAAGTCTTGCAAAGAAAGCACTTTAAATCTTTGTCTGTTGCCTGAATGAATTAGGGAATAATATTGGACCACCCTACAAGCAGAGCTGAATGGTTGTCATTTTTCAGTATTTCCCCTCAAGTAGTCTCTGTGGAAAATKTGTCAATGATCATAGATCATTCTTGTTGCAAGTAATTCAAAGCAAATTCCCAAGTCTCTAAGCAGATCCAGTATGAATCCAGCTGGACCTCCCCAAATCAACTTGCAAGTCACTGCAAAGGCCAGAAGCATTGACAGTGGCAGTGCAGGATAACAGAACTCCACRCTTTTGCTGCTAACTGCACTCCAGAAGAGACAGAATGGAAACAAATACCTCCAGAAATAACAATGAAAGTAACTGAGAACTATAACTAAAACTTACCAGCTTAGAAACAAATTCTGCTTGTCTTTAGCAGCTAGAGRAAAAAGAAGTTATTTGCACATCATTAAGAATTTTCTGCAGGAAGCAGCATTTGTGGGCAGTGAAAGTCTTAAGAGCAGGATCTGTCTTCAACTACTTCCAGGGAATAAGGAAGGAAACTCTTGCCCAGGCAGACCTTGCTCCTGGACACACTGAAAGAGAACACCTTGGGAAATCCACTGTGACTTCTCACAGAATTCCTTGAAGAATGAACCATTTCTGGGAACAGACTGACAATTACTGGGCTTTCTTAGCAGAACAGTTATTTCTTGAGCATTCACTTCCTTTTCCTATCAAAGGATAGATCCAGAGACTGGGGAGCACCTTCCCTCAGGAGGTATGCTGTCCCCTCAGCATTCATGTCCAAAAGGCTCTTGCTGGTGCTCTTTTAGCCAAAGTCTATCCTGAGAGAATATCAAACAGTCCTAGGGGAATTGGCCTTGTCTCTTTAGAGGAAAGTGACCTGAGGGCACAGAAACACTTCTGCTGCATTCTTGTGGAGGTCTTGAGGAGCCACAAACAGCACAGTCTGACCTGGCCCTGAAAAGAGTCCATAATATTACCTTTTCAATGGAAGAATCCAGCACAGTAAACTGGAATAAAAATTCTGCATGGTTGTACTTGGAGAGTTTTTTCCCTTGGGTGAGAACTGCTGACAAAGGGGACACCTTTTCTATTTAAAAATATTGTTACACATCTAACCCAAAATCACAAAAACATTAATAAAACCAAACCAAATCACATTATCCACTCGCTTCTTCCACTCTATTTTCACCTGTTTCTTCTTGTTATGGCAAGGATTCTGCTTTCTGTTGCTCTCAGATGTGTGAAAGAGAAAGATCAATTACAGACAATTACAGCTATGCCAGTTAGAGGTTTAATTTCAGATGTGTCAGGGAAAGGCACACTGGTTGCCTGTACTGGTTCCAGAGGACTGATTACCTCTAAGCCTGGCTGGCCTGGGAACTGGAAAGTGTGGCAAGGTAGGGCAATTCACAGTAACTGAAAGAAAAAAGCTATCACAGATGTGCTGGTTCAATGCAAGTTTTCAAGTAGTTTTGAATAGCTGAAAGAATCAAATGAGAGACACTGAACCTACCCCTGTATTAGAGGCTGCAAAGACTCAGTTCCAGGACCACACTGAGGGGGAAAACCAGCAGTCACCAAACAAACCCATGTATGTATTTGCAGGATGATCTGTGAGGAAGCTCAGGACAGACTTCAGATCAAACACCAACTAGGGTAAGAAAAAYAATACCTAACAATGTGTCAGGTTCAAGGACTTGGTTATAACATCACATGCAATTAACTCTGAGCATTTTAAGGAATTGCAGCCCTTCAGTTTTGTCAGCAGTGGCTTGTGCTAGGCTGGCACTTCAAATGGACACAAGTTCTGGGGTCACCAGCTCCTGAATCTCAGTTGACAGACAGCATCACTTGGTTCTGCAGAGGTAACTGTGTTCAAATCTAACTGCACCARCACATCCATGAATCCCTCCAAAGGGGCCATACTAAAGGTACAATACACACACCGTATTTTCAGCTACTGTAAAGTGGCACAAGATCAAATGATTCACCAGGTTAATGAATTTATCATTTTTAATCACAACTGTGCAGGCACTGGTATGTATCAATAATAGAAAAATTAAAAGGTTAAAAACAGTGTACAGTTTAGCACAGCAGGCAACATTTGAATAGAAGCACATAATTTTAATTTGCTTTGAATTTTAAAGCAATCCAAACAAAAAGTTAACTATATAAATACAGAGTAAATGCACATAGTTTACAGCCAACTACATGTATGCAAGAATAATAGCAAACCTCACAGGAGTACTGAAGTATTCTCCATCTGTCCTCTGTGAGTGTTTAGCTATGACTCTGAGGGCATAGTTATGTTCACATATGCAGGGTAGGCAGACTCTTAAATAGARGAACTGAAAAAACTTACATAACTCAGTCTTAACAGACAGAAAGTTGAAAAAGTAGTACATTTACCTAGGCACACTTCAGCATTCAGCTTGTTTTCCAAATCTGAACAGTTTAAACAGGAAGCAACATTTATAAAGGCTCTCCACTCTTGCCTCTGGAAGCATTCTTTTACAATGCTGCMGTCTCAGGAATGTTGCAGATGTGTAAGAAAAACAGATTAGCAGAAACCGTCATTAACAAACAAACGACCCGCTGTCATTAACACCTCAGTGAGCAAGGCAAGAAGCGGAGTGCGTTATGTAAACAGAGACGGGGGGCGGCGTTAATGGGTACAGGCGGTGTCTCAGTTACAACTACAACAACCCAAACATTCCACGGCTCCCGCGTGTAAGCCCAGCTCCAAGCACGCAGAGAAGCGGGCCAGACACAGGGGATGTTCCCTCACAGCAGCGCAGGCTCGGGAGGCACTCCGGGACCCCCGCTCCCGGGCCGGCAGGGGCTCTGGGACCCCCCCGCTCCCGGGGACCCCCGCTCCCGGGCCGAAAGGCGTTCCGGGACCCCCATCCTTAGCCCGGGAGGGGCTCCGGGACCCCCATCCCTGGCCCGGGAGGGACTTCGGGACCCCCGGCTCCCGGCCCGGGAGGGACTCCGGGACCCCCCGCTCCCGGGGACCCCCGCTCCCGGGCCGAAAGGCGTTCCGGGACCCCCATCCTTAGCCCGGGAGGGGCTCCGGGACCCCTGGCTCCCGGCCCGGGAGAGGCTCCGGGACCCCCCCGCTCCCGGGCCCGGCTTTCCGCGGCCTTTCCCCGCCGTGAGGGCCGCGCAGGGCGCGCCCCCTGGCGGCCCCGGCGCGCACCGGCCTCGGCTCCGCTCACAGGCAGGAATGAGAACGGATTCATTGCTCGAGTTCTTCACACGTCCTTTCCTCTAGCACACACAAGTGGGACAGAAATACATCACATCCCATTGCAAATCAAGATGACCAAGTGTTAATGCGCCGCTTTCAGCTCTGTAGTTAAAGGTTTTATTGAATGAAGCGTCTTGTTATTCCTCTTGAGTATTTATAATAAATATCAAGCAAACTATATAAATAATTTAACGATCTTTGGGAAATGTATCAGAGGTAATTTTGCAGGTACTTGTAGTTTAAAAATAATGAAAAATCCCAAGAAATTTTGGGGTTRTGTTTGGTTATGCAAAGGAAGCCAAAATGATCACACTCCTGAAGTTTAAAACAAAGCTGGAACACCATTTAAAGAGGTGGAGTAATAAGCTGATTGTCTGCTTTTAGCTKTTATCTCCCATATTCAACTGTACTTGTTAAAATGTCCTACTTATCAACTCCAGGGCCTCTGCTCTTACCCAGAGAAGGCACACACACAGTACCCAGGGAATAGCCAGGAATGAGRGACAAACACAGAACCAAGGGACAATGTATCCAAACAGGAGAGAAACTCTCCTGAAGCCTAGGCTACTCCAAGTGTTCACGAACTCCAAAGCTGAGTAAGGTCTTGGCCAATTTATGTTTTGGCTATGACTGAGTAACGTAGATAACCTGAAGAGTGACCCACTTTCTACATCAYAAAAATKACAGTAAGTCACTATTCCTGCATTMATTYATCTGAACAAAAGCATCACATGAAGGCTTAGGTCAGTCATAAATACTCCAGTCTTTTCCTAGAGAGACCACTAGAAAAAGCCCACTTTAAAACACAYTTAAGCACTCCTTTCACTTCTTGGAGACAATCAAGTTCACCATGGTCACCCCTCAGACCATGCTATGTCTTTTAAAAGGGAACATTTTCCAAGCAGGAAAGTCAATACAGCACTGTAAGGTCGATGTACTTACTATGGGTGGCTTCTGGAGGATGAGCAAATTAATACAGAGAATTACATGAAMTACTCAAATACTCTGACACTGTGTGGAGAACATGACAAGGGTCAAAATAAAGGAAAGCAAACAAACAAAAAAAAAACGAGACTGATTGTTCTGCAAACTTTTAGGTTTTACACAGAGCCTACAGAACCACTGCCACAGAGATGCTATGGATTTACAGCATAAACTCCTGCACAGTTTACACAGGAATCAAACCACCTGCTTTGTTTAAAACCCAAACTGCTTGTTTCAAACACAGTTTGATTCCAGATAATAAGAGGAAGAAAAGTYATATGCCCTAAGAAGGCCACAAAGTGCATAAGAAGTCATTTTTAAAATAAAGCCATTGCACATGATRCACAGTTCAAGTGTACTGAAGTACCACACTGGAAGAGCTGAGAGCACAGTTCTGTCCATGCCAGTGTAGCAGCATTTATATGGAGAAAGCTATTGACCCCAATTTATAAATGATCATCTTCCTCATAAAGATGATGGATGCAGACTGAGAAGAWATCTGTCTGGAAAGGTGTAAAACTTCCTGTAACATTAAACTGCTTGACACTCCAGTTGTATAATTTTGTAAAATWCTGTAAATTATGACAGAATATACCAGCTAAGCCTCACTGCAAGGCATTAYTTTGCAACTGGCTTACAGAACAAAACCAATGCCTGAATAATCTGACAATGTGGAGGACRAGGCTATAGCTCAGTACACAGGCTCAAGATGACAGAAGTGATCCAGCAATTATCAGGGGGAATGCTTTCAAGGAAATATCATTCACAATTTCTCCATTCCTTTGCACAGAGCCTGTCTGCACTGACAAGATCTAGCACAACTTTAACTGGTTTCTGCTTTCTGCTCACCCCAGCCATGGTGATATGTGCTCTCCCCCAGTACTCACACATAAATACTGGTAATCCAAGGCAGGGTTTGCCAGATACTTAAGGGTAATTCAGCTTGTGCTTAGGCAGCATGAAACTATCTGAGTGAATCCTGTCTTCACAAATGGGAGGCTGGACTAGTTGAGATTCTCATCACATTACAAATCCTTAAAAGGCTATGAAGTAGCATTCAGCAACTTCTTCCTTAACTGTGTGAGTGACCTGAACAGGTTGGCAAGGAAAACTGATGATACAAGGTAATGTTTCATAGGCCTCTCTTACTTAAGAAAAGTTACAGAGAAGAAAAAGRATGATGCAGCAGGACCAGAAGCCCACATACACCAACATTAACAGACTGATAACCTGAAGAGTTGAACAATCAGACCCTCTCTCACTAACCTACAACACTGTTCAAACGTCAAGGAAAAAAAAWCAAAACCAAAAAGCTGCAACAGGTATCACCTTTTGTAGTGAAGAAATAACTGTTCTAGGTCCCTGCACCATATTTTGTCTTGAGGTAGCAACATGGAAAACTTTACACACTTACCACTACCTCAGTCTCTTTATGAATCTYCAGAGCAACTAACTGGAAGTTTCAGGTAGAGAAAGCTATAAAAGTACTGTCTTGCCCATTCCTCCAACAGGTTACTGTGCAGTAAAACAGAACAAAAATGATGTAGGTGAGAGCAATCAYTAAGAGAAGGTAATAGGACTGCCCAGGAACATATTTCATGTTCCCTCCCTTAACCATTGGGTTTCTGAAGATGACTCAATGGCTTTAGCTAGATTAACAGATGAAAAGAAAAGTGTAATTCTGAATTAAGAGATGTATGAAGGCATTCCCTAAGGGGCAGTCCCCATTTGTCACATTGACATGAGACCACACAATAAAGGCAGCAAAATTATTCAGAGTTGCCCACAATCAACCTTCTGTTTTGTCCACAGCTGCTTGCTCCTGATCCAACGTTCCTTTTGCCCACCACATTGGCATTGACATTCAGTGGTCCACTCCAGTCTTTCCATCTTCCACCTTGTCACACTGCTATCCATCGAGTAGGTAGACTACAACTTCATAGGTGGACATCATGATAGCTGTGTTTGGAATCTGTCTGATCAGGTGTGTGGTCAGGCCTCGGTACAGGGAGCCGTACCCCTCCTCCCGCACAAGCAGAGACAGTGTCTGGAAGAAWGATCTGTATTTTGTTCCCTCTTCTCTTAGTCTTGTTCGTACAACCTCTGTACAAAGAAAAAAACAGAAAAATTGAGTGGTTACATTCATCACTTTTCATTATTTTCCCCAGCAACTGATCAGGGAKTTTTACACAAAAATACCCCTCCCCGAGTTCTCAATCTCACAACTCCTCTTTAAAAAAACGGAGGAGGAGGACAAAGTATGTGTAGGACAGCAAGTAGTAGGCATTTGCCTAAACAAGGCAAGTTGATTTGCTTAGCTATAATCCAGAAGAGGACTGTTGCTTGGGCTTACATTTTTAGTTCAGAAGTTGACATTAGTTCAGTACCCAGTTCATTAACAAAATGTATACACAACTACTTTGCAAGAGGATCAAGTACAACCACACACAAACTAGACAGCCTGTTTCCCTAGAAGGGAACAAGAACTTGCTGGCACATTATGGAAAATTGCTGAGTATATGGAAAGATTCCAACTGAAAAAGCACCTCTTTGAGTACCTGGGGATATACCCTGGCAAATCCCTTGGCAAAATAAACATTGCCKAAGMAAAGGTCATGCTGGATATCCACTGYRAAGAACTTCCATCTCTGAATACTATACTCACGTTGACCTGCTAAATCTGGTATTTAGACAGAAAAATATTTCTTGAGGAAGCAAACCAAAGTTGGCTACAAATCTGGCTGAGAAGACTCCCTGTGATGGCTCTGACTCAGGGTCTCAGGTGCACATGCCCCACTTACCATGGGGATATGCTATTGATGTTGCACACGTTTTGGAAGTGGCAGCAGCCATCATCATTCGAACAAAGTCTGATGCTTCTTTTGCTGACTCATCCTCACTGTCCATGGCAGAAGCAGTCTTATACTCCAGTAATCTTTTCTTAATGCTCTCATAGATGACAAAGTGGATGACAGTCTCGGAGATGCCTGCGTAGGACGCGGACATGCCGCGGTAGAAGCCTCGCAAGCCGTCCAAGCGATAAACTTTGCGCACACACTCGACAGCGCTCATCCGCTTCTCCCCACGATTCCTGCCAAGGACAAAACAACAGCAACATCAGCTGCTGCAACCAGCCACACTGGAAAGCAATTACACAGGTTTGGAGTGATGAGAAGACTTGGGAAATACTCAGCACTGATGCTGAGAGGCTCCAGGACACTAGGCAGTCTCAAAGGCCATCAGCACTAAACACAGGTAAAGCATTACACAGAATCCAAGCCAAACTTCACACAGTGACTAAAAAACAAATATCACACAAACTTAGAACAGCTTTAGACCTCCCCAACTCTCCTGCAATAAAGGACTGAACTGCTGGGAAACAGACTCCCAAAGGGGCTATCTGTCAGTGRCTCATGAGAAAAATGACCATTTCCTTTTGCACAATGGATTTGCCCTAATTGTTGCCTCAGTAAAGAGCTCCACAGCATTCAGTGGCTGAGAGCTGAAACAGCAGCCCTCAGCAAACAACTGGCACAGCAACCAGTGCAACACTGGGAGCTGTTATCTGATTGAACTAAGCTACTGCTGATGTCAAGGAAAATGCTTATTAGACATGCCTGTTTCAAGCAGTATTTGGCACATGAAGTTTTAGTCCCATTTTGAGCTTGCTCACTGAATTGAGTTGTGCATACTGAAGTAAAAATACACAACCATGCAAACCCCTGACAACACTGCAGAAGATTTCCTTCACTACAGCTGCAAGTGCAGGCACATGGATTGTGCCAGCAGAGGTCTGAGTGAGCAAGTCACAGAATGAAACCACARATAACCTTCTATGGAGCTAAAGTAACTCATATGGACACAGATCAGTCTCATATGGCATCATATCAGTCTCTCCCTATAGGTTTAAAGAGATGAGAATAGAGAGGTTTGTCTTCCTTCCTATTTGCATAAAATTCTACTTTAATTACAAGTTTCATAATAAACAATTTCTGTAGTCAATTCTATGGTAAGTCCAAACATCCATTATTAGGATAATTCCTGTTTCTATTCATGAAAGAAGACTTTCCCTTTTTATAGGCTAGAACTCATTGTATGTAAAAGAACAGCCGCAACAAAAAAATTCCTGAGGATGTTTAAAGCCTTTTTCTAAACATTTGCTATAATACTGAATCCATATTTCAGGAAGTTTAGGTCAACAGTTAAAGAGAACATATTACTGAATGAAAATGTAGATATATGGTTGGTAGAATATGATTTTAATGAAAGTGTTAACCTTGTAATTAATTCCAAATTTGYTGGTCAGTCTACTACAGTGCCTCAAGAATGTCTCAGAATGGATTAGAAAAGAGAAGAGATGGTGTAACTTGTAGAGAGACCAGCATCAACTTTCTAACTCTGAAATGTTGACTGTTGAAGAATTCATTCTATTTTGGAGTGCAGAACAGATTCACAACACTTGAGTACAATCTGATCACAGCAGAGAGGTTTCCTGTGGTCACTTTACCTCGCATCCAGCTGTAATCGTGTCTTTACCAACCAAATGGGATTAGTTGTTGTGATGGCAGTGAAGCCTAAAAAATGTAAAAAGAACAAAATTAGGTGTGATAATATCACCAGAACAGCTGCATCTAAGTTCCAAACGCACACAGWAAGGTACAGTGGATGCAAAAACTCGGACTATACTGATTTTTCTGAAGTCCCCATTTTACTGACATTCTGTGAATCCAWCCAATGAACACTTAGATTGTTTTAAAATTTTACATTGAGTAAGTCTGATTCTTAGCAAGAGATGCCCCAATAGAATAAGCCAAATTAAGTAGAGTTCTCTGCCTATCTAATACCAACCCTATTTTGACACMACAGAACAGCAATGCCAACTAGACAAATATCAGCCAATTGGGCAAAAAAGTCAGTAAGAATGCATTGCAGAGACAGCAATAGCAATTTGAGATGCTATAAAACATTGCCTCAATTTACTGTGTTACCTGAAATACAATCCGAGTTTAAAAGCATGCAGACTGAATAAATACTACTTTTGGTGCAGTTAAAAGGCATTTATTTCTGTGAATTAAGAGACCTTTTAATACTGAACTATAAAGAGCAGTTATATTTGAGTGCTAATCTTTTATTTAGTATTCAAAGCAGAGATTGTTGGCTGGCCTTGGAATACTTTTACAAGCACATGAGTGTTTAAATTGTTAAAGTAAATACTATGACTTCTAACTATTCAGACAGACAGCCACTACTCAGGTTTGCATAATAAGGGCCGAGGGTTAAAGCTTTGATTTTCAGTCCAATAAAGAAAACAGAAGAAAAAGAAAAAAGGAAACAAAAAAAAAAGAAAAAAGAAAAAGAAAAAAAAAAGGAAACAAAAAAAAAAGAAAAAAGAAAAAGAAAAAAAAAGAAGTAAGAATCACTCTTACTTCTGCACAACTGTGGAGAGAGAGAGAAAGCAGAGTGAAAGGCAGCTCTGAAAAAAATAAAATTAAAAAAATCATCTCAAGCTGTAATACCACACATGCACCATCAATGAGGTGTCATGTCTGCAGGAGAGARTAGGAAAAGAGAGAAGCTGGAACATGGCCAGGCAAGAGATGATAAATTTAGACACTTGCTCTCTAAGTGACACACATGGCTGGTGTAGAACTACAGACACACTGCCCTCCTGCACGGGATGGACTGGGTGTGGGGAAGGACAGAGTTACCTTGTGCAGAGCATGCCTGGGGCACAGGACTTATCCAGCAACAGGCTATTGGTAAGCTCCTTTCTCTGATCAGTAACAGCTCACAAAAACAGATTTAGCAGAACTGGTTGCATACATGTTACTCCTGTTCAATCACAGTCTAGGTTTACATTGCACACAAAGGTCTGCAATACTCAGAAATGCCAGGGGATCTTAACTGTTCTAAGGTTTGTGCCCACCCCCAAAGCTTGAACAGGTCATCATGGTTTTCAGTTCAAGTTCCAAAAACAAATTATCAGATTTGGCAGTRACTAAGATTGAGCTGGTTTTCTACACCAAAAAAATAAAAACAGATTGGAGGCTTCTGTTCAATTTTCTGATTAAACAGATTTTTAAACTGTCTCAAACTTCTTAACTAAGCAACTTCCTGTGGTAGATAATAAAGGTTTGGAGTTGGCTTTTTTCTGACTGACTACTCATTTTTCCTRTATCTCAGTAYTTATATAACCTTCATATGATGGAGTGAAATCCTAACAAGCCAAGAGTTTYAGATCTCTRTTTCATRGAGGTAMATAACAATGTAAAAACTSAAAGCACTGGAGAACTACTCTGCCAATAACAAGGCACAGGGTGTTTTTAAAACACCACATGTGCAAACCAGGCTCTGTAGCTCAAGCAGCCACAGCCTGTCTGASCTGTCACTTAATGTCACAGAAACCCCACTGACTCCAACAGCATTTGAGCTTAACTACACTGAAAGGAAACTTCATTCTCACATGTTTTTATTTCTTTACACTGGCACTAAAAGTTTTAATTTTATTTGACTACCAACCAGAATCTTTGTGGCATGCTAGGAAATGCACAGAAGTGCAACAAAGGCTTTGAAATACGGTGGGGGAAAGCCACCCACTTTCCCTACCAACATATCTTCCAGGAAAGACTTCTCTAAAAACCAAAATCAGTTCTTAAGTCTCTCCTGGTTCTTAATTACAGGTGAACAAAGCCAAAAAGCCTTTTGCATTCCTATTTAAGTTGCACATTTTGGAATTTTGTAATTAACTCTTAGACTGTAACAGTCTTTGTCCTTCATATTCAACCCGAATAAGAGTGTCTGCAGATCCTGAACACGGACCAGGCAGTGCTCAGCTACCATCAGTGGCAGTGGCTGAGTGACAGCAGGGACTGTTCACCCACAGCAGCAGCCTGATACCTTCTGGGCTGCCTGGGAAAATGATACTGAAAATTTCCAGTGAAAAGGGGTTGGCACAGGAGGCAGCCCCTACTCTACTCAAAACTGCACTCCTGGGGTCACTCTAAGCATTTTTTACATCCTCCAGCAGTAGGATCAGACATTCAGCAACATGGCCAATGTTTTTCCCCATGGCTGTCACAGGCCTAAGCTGASAGTTCAAACCAAAGTTTTCAAATGAAAGGGCCTTCAATAATTTAGATTTCAAGGTGAGATGACTACAGGYCAATACTTACAGCTAATGTAGCAAATGCAGGTAGTGAAGAAGAAAAATGAATTAAGAATTGAGTGATGCTGACACCAAGGAAAGCCCTCCAAAACATGAAACCATTTGGGATCCTTGAAAAGATAAACTTTGATTTTTAAATACAGAAAATCTGTAGCAAAAATATTTGGTAAAACAAACTTTGGGGGCTTTCAACAACTGCCAYGAAGCTCCATCAATTGTTTCCTTTTTTCTTTTTAAAAMCTTCAATGATCTTTAYAGTACTTTACAATGCCTATCAATGTGTTGCACCCTCAAGAAAAATCCCAGATTCATGACAAGTACAGATAAATTTGGCAACACTACAAACTCCTGTAGTTTTATTTTATCCCAGTTTCAGACAGAATTATCYCAATCTACTTTTTCAGTTATCCCAGCTACTGACAGGTAAGATCCCAGGTATTCCTATTATGCATCATATTTCAAAGGATAGGGTTGGTGCTTTTTAATCTATAAGCCAATGTAATTGATACAGACACATGTGAATATGGAAGGATGAATTAAAACTTAAAAGTAGTAAAATAAAAACAAACCAAAAGAGTAAACAGAAAGAGACAGAAAGGATTATATACACATATTAAAAAAGAAAAAGAGAAGAGTTCTTTGAAATAAATGTGACAACAGAGAATATCAGCTGCAGCATTTTTAAAGGCAGCTCTGGAACACTGGGAAAAAAAACCCCAAAATGCCTTCTTTAACCCAGTAGGGGCTTTCAGTCAGCCAGAGCTAAGTACAGTAGCAGCTCTCAGTGAAAGGTATTTCCCACCTTTCCCTGAACTGCACAGAAAAAAAAAAACCCCACTCTAAATAGTCAAGGCAAAGTGATGTCTTTGCACAACGCACATCATGTGAGTTCAGGCTAGAAGTGTGTTCCCCTTATGCTGTTTACTCAATAGATATGACAAACCCAGGTGTGTTCTTACACTAGAGGCTGCCAGAGACGCCCAGTTCAGTACTCACGAGGTGTAAGTTAGTCCATATTGCTGCAGGAAGTGACCTGCGGAGGGGGAGCATGAGATGACACGATCTCACTCTTTTCACGGGAGAAATGTACAGTAAATGCCTAAAATAGACACAGGCTGTTCTGTATCATAACAACAAGCAGTGACCTCATCAGACACAAGTGTACAAATCGAATCCCAGAGGAAGGATTTGTCAGTTATTGGGAAATCTAACTGTTTGCAGGTAAAAAGTTTAGGGGAAAAAAAGAACGAAAAATAATCAAAACAGGCCACAGATATTAAAATAGATGTGTAAAATGCACTGAGTACTGAAATTTCTGCTCGTTTGCAGCAGTTTRATTTTACACCTCCAAATACTTACCTATGTAGCAAATTTACAAGTGAACCCCTCCTCCTTCCCCACTCCCTTGAAAATATTACTCACTAAAGCTAGCCTAGGCTTGGGATGGAAAAGATGCCTTATGAAATCCAACTTTCTAAGATCAGTGAACTAAATATGCATTTTATTTGGTGTGAATTAACAGTGTGTACACAACACTRAAAGCTTACAAAGTAATGTATCTGTAAGTATTGAAGTGGTCCTAATTATTTTTAAATAAATAAATAATAATTTTAAAATCTGCATTTGGGTTGGTTTGCCAGTAAAGTTCTAGAAAAAACAGCAACAGCATACAAGGCAAAGCAGTTTTGCAGCAGATTTGCAACCATGTTGTCTGATTGAGGCTGTGAATCATTAAAAAAGCAATCAAGAAAGCCATACAGGAATCAAGTATCTCCTTCAGTTCTCTACAGCTTTTCTTCTCTGTGGTGAGAGAGGCTGAGTGCAGTGAGAAGGCAGAGTTTCTAGTGAATGTGAGAATTTAGCCTAACTTGGAAATGTCCAGAAATCAACTCTCTTCACACAAGCAAACACTCATTCTTGGAGCAAGCTCAGATCTACTCCCTGCCCTAGTTTGCAAAAAGAGAACCACGATCTGCTGAGGAGTAAGCAAAAAGGATTGCTGAGTACTTCTTTATGTCAACACAGATATTTTAGGTATGAGGGGGATGTGCTTTATATGCTGGAAACTAGCACAGCAAGAAGACAGCACTCATGTCTGTTTGCATAAGGCATCAGTTACTAATATGGAGATACTTCACTCTCCTTGGGATAAAACAAACTTAGAAGAATCTTAAACCAGAAATACGTATTTTAAGAATGAAGAATCAGGCCTAAAACCAACCAACAAAAAAAATGCTTAAAATACTATACTTCAGCTTTTCACTCCCAAGAACAYCAMGTGCATAAAGCAATCCTTATTTAACAAGGACATCAGTCTAGTCTGAGACATGTATTAGCACATCATACAAATAAACAGAATTTAAAGTTGACTAAAGTTCACTATTTGCAGTACTTTCATAAAACAGTGTTACAATTGTTTTTTTTCTTAAATGTATTTTTGCATCATTACTGTATTTTGCAACCTACAGGAAAAGCTTTGTAAGTGCAAATCCCACTTCATGCTAATTAGGTATTAGACTTTATAAAYCAGAAAGGTTATATCCAAAAAAAACACCAACCCACCAAAAAACCACCAACAAAACAACAACCCTCATTTAAGACTGAATTACTCAATTCCTTACTGAAACCAATGGCAGCTGAAAAAGAAAAACACCAATACTGATTTTTTTTTTCTTTTTGCTAATTTGGAAGAATTTATCCACCTTGTCATTTTTGAAATCTTAGGTTCCAAAGCAAATATTGCAATGATCTTCTGTATTAACCTGTCAAACAAATAASAGCTCACATTTGATCCTGTCCCTGTTATTTTACCATTTCTTTAAGGTGATTTGCATCATACAGCAATACAAACCTTGCAGGTAAAACTGTTAATAGCTGGTTTAAGTGCATTTTCTGAAATATATTAGAATTACAAAAACAAGGTTAGCACATTCCCAAGAAAGCACTGTTAATTTTAACTGCAGAGTCCTTCTCATATATCAGAATATCACCAGAACAGAGAATTGAAACGTTGTTTGTCAAAGAAGCAGGGAATTTCTGTACTGTACAGTGCCAAGAGTGCAGGGGTGAGCCTGCACTGAGCATTCTGTGCCACTGGCTGGGGTTTAGAAATACAACTGCAGAACCTGGGAAGGATGAGAAAAGTAACAGCCCCAAGAGCTGTTCTGTGTTAAAACTTGTAAAAGTTAAAAAAGGCAGACAGCAATGAAGGCTCAGTCCATTTCCCCAGCCTGCTGCAGCTGTATGWACAAATGCACAAGAGCAACCTTCAGGAAGGGAAGCAGCTACAGAGCTCTGTGACAAACTACAGCCTGAGGCTGCAMACACTCAGGAAAAGGCACTACAGGACATCTCCATAAAAGTGCTTTACAGAATGAGGGCAGGAACTTCCACAGATGAGGAACACTCAGCATCTTCACTTGTCTGCAGCACCACATGAGGTGCACAAGTTGTCTTCAATGAAGGACAGACTTGTTTACATCACCCACACCTTCCCTGCCCCCAAATTAAGGACATGTTTTATTCCCTTGACAAGGACCTGAAGACTTCATCTTTCTTGATGCAATTAACTGATTAGGATTACTCTTCATTAAATCYCCTTCCATCCCATTCCCTATGGTCTTCACCTACAAACAAAAACACTCACTTCTAAATGATAAAAAAACCAAACACTGCATCATCCTTGTCTGACTTGGGCAAAATAAGAGTTCTTCTTACACCTTAAAGATTAAAAACTGTCWCAATATTTCATGTGCCAGAGATGAACATTGGTGTCATTTATGTATAAAGCTAATGTCATTTATATTTTATATGCAATATAAAATCTTTAGATATCAGATTATTAGCAAGCATTTATTATTTATTATTATTATTATTATTATAGAAGACTACTCCTATTCCTTATTCTGCCATCACACCTTTATCAGTCTGTTCCAGATTGCTGGCACTCACATTCTACAGACTGGTTGTAAAWTTTGACAGGACTTAGAAACTTCAACAACTAAATTGTCAGAATTCATCTGTAAAGTGCCCATGGCCTATAAAACACCCTGAACATTTGTTTTTGTGCAGGAAAAGCACAGGCAAAARTAGATAAAGTGTTGCCAACCCAAGTTTTGATTTTCCCAGCATGAGTCCATGACCATACCTCAGTTTTCTTTAACTCCCCCTTGTTAATGATCCCAAAGCACAGAATGTACAAATCAAGCAACAAATATTTGTAGCAGCTGAAATACAAAGTTATACTGCAGATATCAAATAGGAATTATTTCTACAGAGATGAAAACACAYGAAAATTATGAAAAATCTGCTCTTCTCTGACTCTTTAGTGGCAGAGCAAACTTCWCACAGACTGGTATTTGAACAAAGTGGGGAGTGTTAATTATAATTTACACAAATAACTCCAGGCACATTTCTGAAAGACAAACATAARTCAAATATACAAAGCTACAGCAGAAAGTGGTGGCAAAAAAACTGATTAGGAAGAATTGAACCAGAAGTGAGTGCAAACACTGTTTAYAGCTTACAGAGCAACAAGTTACTGYTTTGAAAGGTTACATTTTTCATTTCACAAGTGTACAGCTGAAAAGGCAGACATGCAGGTTTTCTAGAGAAGACTGTTCACACACACTGTTATTTATCACTTAGTGCAGTTTCATGCATACATTCTCCAGAGAGCCTGTTTAATGAGAGGCCAAGGCAGATAACCACTAAAAAGACATCATTCAATTACTGAGCATGTTCTGTTTTGTTGGGGTTTTTTTCCATATTTATTGTCACCTCTCATTTGCAGATATGACTGTAGGATGAAGCTAAAAAGTTACAGATCCTTACCTGCCACACCAGCTGAAATCATGTGTACCTGGGTAGAATCTGGATTGAAAAT
Organism: Alauda arvensis; assembly: GCA_902810485.1. Taxonomy (NCBI): domain Eukaryota; kingdom Metazoa; phylum Chordata; class Aves; order Passeriformes; family Alaudidae; genus Alauda; species Alauda arvensis. The sequence goes on from CADDXX010000820.1 coordinate 25,030, forward strand.
ATTGTTCAACTTTTCCTTGCAATTGGAGTAAGCAGCAAAATATATTGCTCTAAAATCAGAACAAAATCCAAGTTACGTTATGGTTCACAATTCAAAATCCTCAACAAGCAGCACCATTAACCTCACTGACTGAAGATTATCYTGGGCCAAAACTTCCTTCCCCAGTAAAGAACTACTCAAGGATTAACTCTTGCCAAGTAGTGGGACTATTCTAGGAATGCAAATGAAAAATCTAAACATGACACTCAAAGTTTTTTTTTTTTCTCCACACAACAGCTCCAATTATCAATGAGTGAGGGGAAGGAGGACAGATAGTTTGAAATCTGGCAGTGATTTTTGTGACACCTGGAAGTTCAGCCAGGGAAGAAAAACACTGAAAAACTTTCAGTACTCTTCAACATTAATAATAGAACAAACTTCTTCTAATGGACCTAAACTCTTGTTGATAGCAGGACAATCTGAAGAGAACTAGCAAGTATGCAGCTTCTTAAAAAAAACAAACAACATTCTTATTACTACAGCATTTAAGATTTAAATGTTGATAGCTTGACAATATAAATATTTATACTTCAAATGCTAGAACAGCTGTGAAGCTGCAATTCSCATTTTGTTTCCAGAGTTCTGTATTTATAACAGACACTGATTTTTGTCTCTGAATACACAATGAAAAATGCTGTAAACTTGTGCTACACAAGTCTGTGAGCTGGTATCCAAACAAAGCTAGACAAAGTCAGCATCCCAACTCAATATATTATGAAAAATGTTTGGGTTTGCTCATTACAGCTAAAAAACTTATTTTAAGCACATATAAACATCACATTTCAGGTTGCAACTCAGTTGTTTTAAATCTACAGACACCCCTCTGCAAGAGAAAAAAGATGAATGTGCCACTTTYCCCAAGCAGAACATTAACCTCATTAGCTGTACAAACATGTTTTTCTTTATTACAAAAAAGATTAAGTGCTTGCTTTATGGGTGTAATTTCTGAAATGGAACCTGAACTCAGTTAAGTACACTGGGTGTGTTATGAAATATGTTTCTCTACAGCTTATTTAAACAAAGAGCTGATGTTAAATCCACTTAGCTAATGCTTAATGGAAATGAAGCACTGGTTGAAGACACAATCAGCCAGAGGGAAATGAAGACCTGCTTATAAATAAGGTTTACACACTACATCAAGCAGACATTTTTGGTATGGTGGATGGGAGGCAGCAAGCTAAGTATTTCACCTGGGGGAAGAACCAAAGGGAAACAAGATTTAACATATAATTAATTGAAAAGAAACATGATTTTTTTCAGCCAAGGATATTTCAGCCAAGCCAGGGGGGAGAGTCACTTATGCAATGGATCCCATTCCTGGGTAAAAATTGCTATTAAAGTGATAGCAATATTGCAGATTTGATAGAACAGACTGATCTATTGTACCAAAGGCTCTCCAGACYAGAAAGTGCTGATATCCCATCATCAAGAACCAAAATGCTACTGGGTTTATTTCAGCTTTTCCAAAGAGCAGTGCTAAATCRGTGATCAGAAAACACCTCTGATATTCCTAAATCCTTAAAAATTTTGCTAAAAYAATCTAATTCCTTCATTAAGTTTTTTTCTTATTTATGCAGAGGATCTAAAGAACATGGCCTCATCAGATCTAAAGTTCAGTAATATTTCTCAGAAACATCCAAATACCTCAAACCAGGAAAGTTAAGATACTCTCCARCTGAGTGTGCAGGAGATAGGAATGCTTTCTCTTCAAACAAAACAAACTAACAAAAGCAGGGCACTAAGTCAAGGARAGAATAMAACATTTGTGGAATATATTCCCTCTGCAKAAAGGCTCTTCTCTTAAACAGAGAGGAAAAAAACTATGAGCCAGGGAACAACTTCAAGTATCCTCATCCAGGCCTAGGGAATAGATTACTTTTACATGGCTTTGTTTCTATACTCTTGCCATGTATTCTCCTATTTTTGGACTGAACTTCTGCTAACAGTTTTATGGAAGGATAAATTCAAACTCTGGCACACTGTGCTCCTTTCCCTSCCTGCCAGCACCAGCTGAGGAGCTAGAAGATTTGTGCTGATGCGGAGGAAAGACAGCAGCGATACCTCTGCCAACTAGAGCAGATTTACATCCTTGGCCCTGCACTGCCCCAGTACCCTCTGGAGTCCAGTCCACTGATGGATCTGCTTTCTCTGGGAGAGTTGCTCAGTCTCTCATCCTACCCAGTTTCTCACCCTTTCTGAAGTTTCAGAACAAGTTTCCTCCTGCAGGGGAGCAGCGGGCTGTGGCTTCAGCAGAACTCAGGAGGGAAGACCCAGTATTTTGAGTCTAYAATCAGATACTTGCTTCCTGAAGATGGTGATTAACTTAAGTTTACCTTGGTATTTTTCAAGATCCAAACTTACATGTGCAATTCCTTAAGAATTTTTCTTTTTAAATGGACAAAACCCTGCCCAAGGGATAGCACACAACAGTAAATACTGTTACAATGGCACATAGGATAGGAAATGCTGAGACAGMTGGAGCTCTGGAGTACATAAATGGCTCCTCAGGCAAAAAATTACCCAGGAACCAAAGGTTACTTGCTGCTGATTAAGTATTTACAATTGCAGATGTAAGACTTGTTTCAAATACACATTAAAGTCTTTAATGTATTTAATTTATTGTGCATGTTTGTACTTACCTGGAAGGAGCAACACCAACTAAATTAGGACCCAGCCCTCTGAACAGAGAACGAGGGCCTTCATTTTGCAAGATCATCCTAGAAAACAAGAAGACAACACTGTAACACTCAGAGCAAAATTAAGGAATGCACTAAGCACCAAAACTACATAGTGTGAAAAAGTCTCATAGTAACTGACACAGTGACACCCAGCCAGGGACACCTTTGGCAATTTATTATTATCTCCTCCTCTCAAAATGAGAGAAACCTCAGCATGGCTTTGCATGTGCAACCCCAGTGTGATTCCACAAGACTCCCAACAGGACACGAAGTTTCATGGCAGAAGTTTGTCAATAGAAGCTTTCCTATTTGTCCTGCCTCTCTTATACCCATAAAATAATGAAATCCACTAACTATTCAACCATAAGCCCATTCTTAGYTTTATTCTTTAAGACATGATGATTATTTTGACTACAGCAAAAGAAAGTTGCAAACTTGCATGTGAGAAGTGACCCTTCCTCGAGGCTGGCAGGGATTTCCTCCCAGCAGTTCTGAGCTGCTGCTGTGTGCTCCTAACCAAGCACTGCTGCTGGGCTGAGGAGCCAGAGGTGTTTTGGCTTTTAACTCATTCCAGGGAGGACAAATCCTCACCTATGCATGCAAGGTAATTCACTGATGGTAACTGAGACAGGAAAGTAATCCATGCAGTCACAGCCACAGTAGAGTTCTCACATCTCCTGTACCATGTCAGCTATAAACACAGCTCAGGAAAGACTGCCTGGCTGGCAGCAGGGTAAAACCCTCTGCCTCTCAGTGGAACTGACAGGGAAGCATGGATACAAGCAGTGAGCTGACACTTCAAACAAGGCATTATTGGTGCTTTAGTTCTGCAATAGTGGTCCCAGGTAYGTGGATTGGAGGAAGAACTGAAGAGCCTTATGCAGCAAGGTCCCCTGGCAYAGTAAGAGACTAAGCATTAATATTCAGTTCTAGGGAATCAGTCTGCCCCACAATCCAGATGCTAATCACACTGGTATTTTCAAAAGTATGGTAGGACATGGGAGGAGAAACAAGGACTACCTGCATCTCATTACTGGGAATTGCTCTAGCAATTACTTTAGGGCCAGATTTAAAGTTAAGAATTAACTACACTCCCAGATGCTACAAAACAGAACGCTGTGCTTACTGATTTAGAAACACTGCCCAATGTACACAAACAGTTCTGTRTATTTCTTTTTTGAACAGCCATACAGGTTAACGACAAGTCAATTACTCAATAAAGCAAACTACCCTTGCATAAATGGCCATTTTGTTTGGAATTTACTATCAGAACAAACAAGTGAAAGCAATCTATAGCGCTGAAGGGGATTCCAAACCTATTTTGACTTCCAGTAGTTGGTTCACCATTGCTCTGCTGCTAAATCAAACTGAAAGTTAACCTTTGCTCTCACTAAGCAAAAATAAACCAGTGGTTCTGCAGTTAGCACTGCTATTTAGGAATACTGACATACTATGTGTCCAGCAAYATCCCAGCTTTCTGTCCAAAACAATCAGCTATCATTTCACTATGTGGGCAGCATCATTCCACAGCTGCAATTGGAATACTGAACACATACTCAAAGACACCTTGAAATTACAAATTATTTGGACCTGTCTGTCATTCTGAAAGCATTTTTATGCCTTGCAATGATGAACCCAAGGAACATGATTTGTATCCACTTAAACCACTACTTAAAAGTCACCACCACCTATTTATGCATGTAGCACATTTACATGTGTTACACATGTAAAAATGCACATATAGCTATACATGTATTCAAAGCAGCAGGAATCTCAGTGTCTTCAAAACTCAGGAATGAAGTGTAGCAGGTCTATTTGCTTCTTTTGGATCTACAGTCCCAGAATTTGACAGAGCTAAAGAGAGGCTGCATCAGACAGGATTATAATGGAGGTGGTTACTGATGCTCTTTTGCATTCACAGACACCAAGCTGGAGGCTGCACTGAAAACAGGACTTTTGGCATTAAAGAGCAGATCCCAGGGCCTGCACTTATGTACTGAAAGCAGTTAAGGACGAATCCATGGCTGGAGGAGCAGGACAAGTGCTCCACACAGCCTCAACTGACTTATGTCACATGGAGAGCCTGCACTGGGAGGCTGGAGAGATTTCCATTRGCAAGGCCTCAGGTTTAAATTGTGTAAGATGAGTGATGAGAAAATGTAATATGACATGCAACACAGGTATTTAAGAAAAAAAGAATTTGCCTTTGTAGCCAAGAATAAAGTCACCTGTTTTTCTGAGTTTGTTTCCTGACTATGATGCCTTTSAAGTCACCTCTACTGATGCTTAAGATGCAGCAGTGATTCTACAGTCAGTTGACTGAAGTTCTGACATAATTTGCCTGAATCACTCTGCTTTTAGACTGAGTAATGTGAGCCTTGAGCACTGCACCAAATTTGCTATGACACAACCAAAGTCTGACAACTGTAAGTCAAAAAATATCTAATGACAGTAAGGGCAGGACAATGACAAAGGAATGCAGTTTTGTTTCCCCACTAAAGAGCCCTAGTACCTTAACCAACAGTCATTATGTCCTGCACCTATGCATTTTTATTATCACAGTCCATTGCCATGTCATTTGGGCATTTTTTCATATTTACTGTATTTAAAGAAATTGAAACCCAGGCTTTGCATCTCAGCCCTTTGATAACGGCCTGAAAGAAAACACATCTAAGCAAAGAACAAAAGCAGCAGAAGTGACACATTCTTGTATTACAGATAAACAGCATGTGTAAGAGGGCAACTGTTAGACAAACTAACAAACAAAAAAAAAAAGCCCTACCAATAAAGTTCATCATGGACTACACAACCTCAGTCTGAATTTGCTTTCTGGGAATCCCAAGTTATTTTCAGTTTTGGAGATGCATTTAAAACATARCAGGCTTCTAGCAGAGAGGCACAACAAAACCACATCTATTCAACCTGCCATTCATTGATACACATTTCTGAATGGAAAATAAATTAATAACCAAACATTCAGAAAGAAGCTGAAGCACTCTACTTCCATCAAGAGATGGCTGGCCTGAGTCCCCCAGGGTGAGGGGAACCCTTCCTGTGGGCCATACAAGCAGTTCAACTGCAGCCTTACAACTTTCCTGCTGGCTCCTGAACTACACAAGCCCTGCAAACAAGGAGGGGAAAGGCAGCCCCCATTCAGTGAGGCACTACATGAACAATACATCTCAGACCACTGACCTTAGCTATTTCTTACTAGATCTAAAAGAATGTTACTAGTCACACATCCACCAGAAGACACTCAAAAGGCAAAAAACTATATGGGTGGTGAAAAGAGACAAAGAAACCGAGTTAATTTTAATTGCCTCTACATTCAGTAACTTCTATGATTTGGACACAAAACAGTTGAAAAAAGTCTTATACTAACACTTTTTCAGGATGAAAATGGYAGTCTGGCACTTCAGTGTTACACTGCTGCCAGTGAATGCTGGGGATGCAGTTTGGAGCTGTGAGTTGTACAAGGTATGYGTGCTCTGGCTACTTCAACATTCAAACTCAAGCATGAAGGACATTCCAAAAATTAGAAACACAGTTAAAAGCAAAATTTGGAAAGTCATCTCCTGACAGCATCATGACAGACATAAGAGTCTGAYTCTTTTAAACAGATTTTGACCTCCCCCCTCCCCAAAATGAGCCCAAGCCCYTGTGCCAGGTACACTCACTTCAGACAGTGGAGAGGTCCAGGAGAAACTCTGGTCACTCTGTTGACAGTAGCACCATTCACAGTGTTGAGATGAACCTCAGAGATGTAGAGAGTCACAGAGGAGGACTGCAGCCGTGTCTTCACAACTTCCAGTGGACATGTCAGAATTGCACCAACTGTACCTCCACATCTGCAAACATAAACAGGATTTTAACATTTTTAACTGCAAACAAACTGAAGGATACATTCATAGAACTGGCATTATAGTCAGCACAGTCCCACTGCATGAAGAGCCAATGGGAACCTGTGTGACARTGACAGTTATTTGCCCTTGAAGCCAAGCAAACTGGTAGTCTGCAAACCTCATAACCTGAAGTGAAAATTTAAACAGACAAAATGTAGTGAAGGTGCATAGTACATGCTGTTCAAATCAGCTCCGGAAAGTAGCTCACTAGCTTAAATGTTTAACTTCTTATAGTAAATGTTACCTTTTTATTTTTTAATGTTTAGTGCACTCCTGACCACAAAAAAGGTGCCAAAAATCCTTAAGGGTAGAAAAGATTCATGCAGTTTGCACACAGGACTACATGTGAAAACTGGTAAAATCTCTGGTGTTGCAATTTAATAACCTCTTCAAAAACCCGATTGTATTTTGGTCATTGTACCATGGAAGCAGCAACTGTCCAAATGCTTCTCAAGCTCTGCCCACTCCAGCAAGGCAGCCCAGGCACTGCAGAGCAGAACCTGCAAAGCCACAAGAGGTGGCTGACCAGGTGAAAGCCAGGTTTGCTTCATTCTGTGTCTCATTCCTGAGAGCTAACCAAGGCAAGCCATGCACAGCTTGTGCTGACAGCAGCTCCTGCTGTTCTGCTCAAGCACAGTGCAGCCAGGAACACGCTGCCCTGCACAGCTCTGCTCACAGCCTGCCTGGCCTTCTCCAGAACTCAGTTATTGAGATCTGTGCAACTGCAGCCTCGGAGGGGAAAAACAGCAAATCCACAAATCCTGAGTTCCAAGACAGCTTCTTGAACCTTTTCAGAGATCAGTGTTCTTAACATTGCTAAACACCCTTCTTAAAACTATGGCCAGGACACTATCTATCTCATTTGAAAAACAGAAAGTCCAACCCAAGGAAACAAACCTAGATTTCAGTTCAGGTATTATTGCTAACTACAACTCAGTTTGAAATCCATAACACATAAAGACAATTTGTACTAAAGTCAAAGGGCCCATATTTGCCTCCCCTAATAAATATATATAACAATGTATATGTAACTAGAAGAAATGCTTGATTCTGACAAGATTATTAAGATCTGTGCAACTGCAGCCTTGGAGGGGAAAAACAGCAAATCCACAAATCCCGAGTTCCAAGACAGTCCCTTGAACCTTTTCAGAGATCAGTGTTCTTATCAGCTGTTTTTTTCCCTAACACAAGAAGCTCAAAGACCCCTAAACCTTTCAATAAGCCTGTTCAAGTCTTTTTAAAATGTTTTCCAAAATGAAAAGGAGAGTTCTGTCCAAATTAGGAGTAATAACTAAGACTCAAGATATCCTATAAATTTTCATAGGAGGGTAGACTCTGAGATGACTCTGAGAAGAGATGACTCTTTTCTATCACAGAGAATACAAAAAATACAGCACTGCATCCTACAAACCTAATCTGATCCTATGAAGTGAACTGAGAGCAGAGCTGCCAAGCAGAAATTTGAGTTCTCTGAACACTCCATTTAAACCCCATGACCTAGAGGTATCCTATTACTAAACCTAAAGGCATYGTGCCAGTCCCGAGCTCCAACATTAGACTGAAGTCTATTCTCTTTCAAGGTTTAATTGAGGAAAGATATCGAGTTTCTGTGCCAGTCTGGAAAAGAGTGTTATCASAGGATGATGAAAGAGAATCTTTCARTGTGTGCTGCACACAAGCAGTCACAGCCTGACACAGACATTAGAGCAGCCTGCTCTCAATGAGCAATTCACTTGCTTCTAACAGGAATTCACAAATAGACCTATTTTAAAATTAAGAGTTGCAGAAARAGAGTAGGAGTGCTAATATTTATTTTAGCCAGGGCTGCAAACAGTAAGAGCCTGTAAGGTGAAGGTTCAAGACAGCACGTGAGAAGCAYAGGGAGGTCAGCTCCCAAAACAATCTGACATGAAGCTACCACAGCTCTGAAGCTCTGAGACAGACAAACTTGTCTGTGTTTCCTGCAGTTCAAAACAGACCCCACTCCATGGTAACATGCCTGTGCAGGCAATGCAGGAAGTTGGCTTTAGAGTTCACTTCCYTTCCTGCTACCCCCTCCATTTCTGCTCCCCTTGAGCTTACTCTCTGGAAAACTTTTCTGTGTTCRATTTTGGATGGGTTACACAAGAACTTGTTTTCAAGCAACAGTAAYCACATGAGAAAGCAGAAGATATGATTTATATTAATGAGATAAATGCTATGGAAGTAGRAAAGAAATGGGGATGGAAAAACCTTGGCCTGCATTCTTGAACGGGGCTTGGAGTTTGGAGCCCTTAATTGCCCCCACCCCCYACAACATCAGAGCAGAAAAACTTTSTGAAGTTGAAGATTAACGCTGRCCTGGAGCTCGTGCCCTGCATGCTCCCCTGCACCACACCCAGATCACAAGGGATGCCTGAGTGCAGCAGCTCCAGCACACACTCAGGGAGGATGGCTCAGGCTCCCTTCACYCAGCAGTGCATCCATTACTGGGGAACAGGGCTGGCACACAGCTCTCTGTGCTTGCTGGTTTGTCTACAGGCAGGCACTGGTCAGTGAGGGCCAGCAGCTGTAACAGCAGCCAGCACCATGCTCACATGCACCCTGAAGAAGCAGCACATTCACCTGCCTCTCTTTGAGAGCCTTGTCCTGCACCACATTCTGCCATTCCAGTGATTTCAAATAATCAGCACCCTTGGCAGTTTCTTGCTGTTGTGTTTCTTTGGTTAGACTTTTCTTAAACAATTTAGGATGTCTCCACTGAACCCAAGAATGTTTTCGATGTTTTCCGCTAATTGTTGATAGTCTGAATTAAACTTCTCTGTCCCCGATCTTCAAAATCTCAGATTTCTTCTTACARATGAAGAAAGCTGAGAAGTTTAACAGCACTGTGTGGCTCTGTAATGTGAGTCTTGGCAAAATCCCCAATTTCTRCTTCTGCCAAAGTAACACATCACTTTCCCAGCCCTCAAAAAACCCMTTCTGAAACTGAAGGGGTGAAAGAAATGTCTTGATGTGYTGAGSACCCAGAACTGTCTCAATGGTCACAAGATCCACTGAGTTTGAATTAAACGACTAAACAAAGGCAKAATCCAGTAACCACCCTRACTTGTCTGCTTCACTTGACCTTTAAGATAAACACCTCAAGGCTTGACAAAAATCTGTTTATGAAAAACTGCCATTAAACAGAGCTTGTGGGTAAACAAAGAAGAGAAACAATCCAAAAATATGCATGCTGTACAAATAAGCAACTTTAAAGAAGCATAGCAGCTGTTCTGTTACAGCATCAATGACAGTGTATTTAACTTAGAAATGTATTTCCAGCCTTGCTTATTTTACAGACTACTGGGAATACCAGAGACAACTCAGTTTTTGTACTCGAGTCCTGGCAAGTCATTAACAGCCAGCCACCAGCTCCAGCCTACAAGTGCTCTATAAATTGCCAGCAGATTGCTGCCACCTTTCCTGCTCCCCTCCTCACTGGTTCAAATTAAGGGGAATACTTTTAGTTTGTCCTTTAACACAAATTAGGAACTAGGAACAGTTCAGAAAAACATTTTAACAGTTTGAGAAATATGAGATTTCTTCTCAATAATGTAGGGATTTTATACACTACTTCAGAAATTTCTACTACCTAAAACCACTCTGGGCTTGAGTTTCTCCAGTCATGCATGCACCAAGCCCCAACAAGTGTGACWCGTAGGAACATTTACTAATGTGTAACTTTTTCTCCAGGATGAGATGAATTTCACCTGCTAGAGTAAGTAGGTGAACAGACACACTCCTGCTGACACAGTGTAAATGGGAATGAAGAATGGCAAGACCAGAGACACTCCTGTGTCTGAATCCTTACTGCAGTTTCCAATGACTGCTATCCAGAAGGCCACTTGCTCACTTGCTCATCTCATCCATCCTAAATGTGGTATTTGCCTCTAATCAATGTTTACTACAAGSCTTCTTCAGCTTTACCACGTGAGTATAAAAATGCYTGCAAAGCTGACTTTCAGCAGAAACAGCTTGATCACAAAAGGCTACGAGAATCCACCTGTAGGCTCCAAGTCACTTGAAGGGCAGAAAAGCAAGATCAGCCCTGCAAGTACCAACAGGGACAGCTCCAGCACGGAGGAGGGTCTCAAATTCAGCCACTGGGCTGTCTGGAAATGCTCTAAAACAGACTTCTAAAGAAGATTGATATTCCAAATGCCAGTGTAGGCTGACTTCAAACTAAAACTGACAGTGCACATKTTTTAATTCCTTGAGATAATGATGAATTTTATAAAAACAAAAGCCATGCTGCCTAGTGTTAGGTTCAGATTCACCTTTCATGGTGTTTGTAACTACAYCCTGAAAGACTTAGAGATAAACCTTGACCCTGTTATCTTGGGTCTACATTAATTCATCTGTTTTACCAGCTACTTATCTTTCCTGTATGAAAATGGAAGTTCCATGTAAACAGTGGCTGTCGAAGGAAACAGCAAGTAAACTGAGCTCAAAATTCTGTCAAAAAAACTATCCAAGCCACTTGCCAACAGAATGCCTTTTTATCTCCTCATCAGTTACTGCAAGTTCAGGTCCCAAGTCTGTCAGCAGTTTCACGAGATGTCTTACAACCAGAGGAACTTTCACATCGATGGAGTTGCAGCTTTGGATATTATGTGTATAGTATCAGTCATTAGAGAGTGTAGAAGGGCTTTAGCAAGTACAGCTTTCAGAAGCAGCATTCAYTAATCCTGAATTTTCAGGGTTATCCTGCTATCATATTGTTAACTTGAGTACCAGCAGCCACAAACCCTTAATCACTTTACTCACCGATTGTTTCTTTGCTGAAACTTAGAAAGTGTAAGTTCAGCTCCCATCCATAAACTACAAATACTTCTCAAACTTGCCATGTCTAGTGAACAGTATAAAAATAAAATCCCCTGCTGTGCTGCCACATAGAAACTTACAAGTGAAAACAGGAAAAATCAAGCACCAGTGGGTTCCATTATCCAAAACAAACATCAACATGAACRCTGTAGCTTCTATTAGGAGCCAGGGTAAATCAATATTTACAATAACATTTGTATTAAGTAAAAGCAGCTCAAAGCATCTAGAAAGAAATATGAGAAAAATACCAGTGGCACAGTTTCTCAAGTACTGACAGCAATTTTCATGCAATTCACTAACCCCATGGAGCAAACCACAAGCTTTAAACAAACACTGTCTTATTTCACACAGAAATGTATCTGAATATAAAAATAGCCACAAGTTTGGACAGAAAGGCACTAACCTCCTTCTCACTACGTCTAGGGGTATGCTACAAATGTATTTTAGGGCAGAGAGGAGCTGAGTGCTTGGCAATTCAGTTATGGCTCAAGTAGCTGTTTCCTGAAAGGGTGTAAAAAAGCCCCCATCATCACAATGCCTCCTACACATTATTAACAATCTTCTGAAATCAGAAAAGCCCAAGGGTCTCTTGTTTTACTTCATACACTTCAACAGCATCTGATCTTGCTAAGAATGCAAACACTTATGTTAAATACATCTTCTGTACCTTAACCATTTTAGCCCCTGTAGGGATTTGCTAAGAACCTCTGTCAGAGTGATTACAATTWCAGACCAGTCTGAGACAGTTCTATAATCAAGGTAAATAAAGAAGCTCCTCCTTATACTTCCTCACTCATTAAATTAGAAAACAGCCTAAATTCTGCAAGAAACACCAAGAGTCAAGAAAAGAAGCAAGCCTGAGACCATCCAACTGTGAACTCAGAAAAGCAGCTGTCCACCTCCTGACCCAAATCCCTCCTTTTGCTGAGGAAGCAACACTCATGCAAGTTCACTGCTCTGCTGGAAGTTTATATGATACACAATTACTGTCACAAGTCTTCTGGAAATGGAAAATGCATCATGAAAACCTGAACGCTATTTTTGTAGCCAACACCTGAATTTTCACAGTATGGTTGCAAGCCAGTACATCCARAACATATTAATCTTTCCTATAAAGCAAAACAGGAAGGTTTTCTACTACTTTTTAAAATGAGTCTACYAACTAAAAAAGCAACCATAACTTACTACTTGAACTAAAAATGTTAATCTACATCCTACATTTCAATCACATGACTTTTAAAGAATGAAGAATGTTCAACTGCATCCTTGGTTTAGAATAGAAGCACCTGAGTTTACACTAACAACATGTCTACAGGGACAACAGCTGCTATTTGACTATGTGGGGGAAAAAGAGAAGATATACAAAAAACCCCATACAGCCTAGTCAGCTACAGAGAAATCTCAGGATAGCCCCACTTATGTTATTAAACATGCAGTGTCATCTGTCAAAGTTTCACTACAGAAAGCAGGAACTAAAGGATGAACTTGAACACTTTAAAAAAACCCAAAAAAACAACCAAAACAAAACAAAAAAGTATCAGCAGATAGAGATAATCATGTTGTTTCCACAGAGGCTCTGGTGCAACTTAAAGGCAAACAAAGCTACAAAGCTTCCTTCCTCTAAGTTTCACTGAAGACTAAAGATCCCTCAGGTGATCTGTAGTGCACCATGCTYGCAAAGTCATGAGATGACCCCAAAATGTGCAAAATGTGACCAAATGCACAGAGTTAGCACGGCTGAACTAAGGTTACAGGAAACATGTGGCTCACACTCAGCCTTTTCCTCACAGCATAACCCCTGACCCAGCTGGCCAGCACCTACCCATCGACCTGACTGCTCTGCAATAAATAGGAATGAGGCAGCTGAGCTGAGCAATCCTCATCTGCTCTCAGGTTTCAGGTTTACAAACCTGTTTCTGACATAACACACAATTCTGCTTAGCAATCATCCCTATGCAGAGCTGGCAAGAGCTACAATCAGGCACCACTCACAGAATCCTTAGGGCTGGAAGGGACCTCTGGAGATGATACTGCCTAATGTCCCTGCCAAGGTAGGATCACCTGGAGCAGGTAACACAGAACATGTCCAGGTGGRTTTGGAATGTCTCCAGAGAGGGAAACCCCACAACCTCCCTGGGCAACTGTTCCAGTGCTCTGACACTCTCAATATAAAGAAGTTCTTCCTCATGTTAAGGTGAAACTTGTGTTTTAGCTTATGGCCTCTGCTCATTGTCTTGTCGCTAGGCACCACTGCTTTTAGCACGTCTCTGAGATGTTAATATGCATTACTGGGATCCCCTCTCAGTCTTTTCTGCAGGCTGGACCAGAAAATAGGCCCAGCTCCCCCAGTCTGTTCTCATAACACAGATGCTCCAGACCACTCATCATATTTGTAGCCCTCTATTGGACCCTCTCCAGCAGCTCCTGATCTTTCTTGAGCTCCTTCTATTGCTTTTCTAAATGCTTACAGGGATACAAAGTCTGAAGGAAGCAGTACACACTACTACATTTTGGGCCTTCTGCTGCATAACCAGTGCTCTTTAACAGGTGCCAGGAATCAAGGGGATGAAAAAGCCCCCATACAGGCACTGGATCAGGTATACAATACTTCAAAGTATGTACACCTGATCCAGTCCTAAGCAGAGGAAGTACTGACATGTATCCAAGTCACTCAGACTGGCTCAGAATCAATACACTCTTCTTCCACCTCCAACACCTCAGTCCAGAAGCTCAGTTTTGACAGAGAGGGGCACAAAGTGAAATCACAGCTTCAAGCTCTCTCATGGGATGCAAGGTGCATCCTCTCACTTCTRCCCAAACACACTAGCACAATAAAGCTCATCAGAAACCCCAGCTTTCCCTTTTAGGCTGGGGGAAGAACCACAGGCTTCAGCCCATACGTTTTGAAACTTCATTAATACCTGTGAAGGTACAAAAGTTACCTCAAACCTAACTAAAACTGTATCATTATTTCTGGGTACATTCTTCCCTCCTATTTCTTSTGCCTTAGCGGTTGGAGAGCTGCATGACGGTGCCAGAGCCGCCCAGGGAAGCGCAGCACACACTGAGCGTTAAAACGCCCTGCATGGATACAGCGGCCCTTGGACACGAGCGTGACCAGCGGGGCATTCCCAGCCCAGGGGAGTCCGRGCAGCCTCTGCGTACAGCGGGGAGCCCAGGCACGGTGGGCCCTGCGTGCTTCTCCACGCGAATGCCAGAGCAGGGACAGACCCGGGAAGGGCGAGCAGAGAGAGAGGGGACTGGTTTTACTGGAAGCCTCCACCCCGCCTCCCCRAGGGCCCGCGTTCCACCCGCGACACAACGCAACAGCCGGGGCCGGGCCCGGCGGCGCGCAGCGGGCCCGGAAGGGCCCCAGGGCACGGGGCGGGAGGCAGAGCGCGGCCCCCTCTCCAATCCCCAGAGCCCCACGGGCACAGAGCAGCGGGGCAGCCCCCACAGCCCGACMGAGCTGTCCCCAGGCAGCCGTTCCAGGCCACCGCCGCCCCCGCGCCCAGGCCAGCCAGCAGCGGGCACGCAGCGGGGCCAGACCCACGGCCCAGGGCGGAGAACGGGAAAGCGCAGGGTTTCACCTACCCGCCAGCAAAGAGATGCACCAGGGTGTCTCTTTGGCTCATCCTCGTCGCCTGCGCCCGGGCGGGAGGAAGGAGGTGCCGGGCGCTTCCGCCCCACACTCRCGGCGCCGCTCCTGGCAGGGCTCAGCATAAATAGGGGCGGGCCGGCTCCGCCTCCCGCTGCCGGCGGGGCTCCGCAGGCACACGGGCCGCGGCTTCCTGCGAGCGAAGCGGGGCGGTGCGGGGAGGGCCCGGCCCGCCCCTCGCCGCGGCCGCTGCGGCACTCAAAGTGCGTGTCTGAATTTGTATAAATGAATATGCAATGAGCCACCGCAAACAGAGGCTGCTATTGGCTGTCGCGGAGTGACGTCACGCAGACACCGGGCTCGCCTCGTGACTCTGCAACGAACATCCTCGCCCCCCATTGAACAGAGGCCGCCATTGGCTGCGGCATCTGACGTCACGCGCGCGCCTTAAAGCGTCGGGCGGCCGGGCTTGTGTGGTGCTGCGTGAGGCGGCAGCGCCGCGTGTGGGGCGGTGTGGCGGGCGCTGCCCCTGGTATTCCAGAACTGCCGGGTATTCCAGAACTGCCTGGACACCGCGCTGCTCCCTCTGCTCGGGGATGGCCCCGCCTGAGCAGGGAGCYGGGACCAGATSCTCACTGTGGKCCCTTCCAACCCGACCCCTTSTGTTCGGCCSGCAGCCGCTGGGGCGGGGAAGGTCCCGACCGGCAAGTGCAGAAAATGTGGGGAAAAGGGTATGAAAAGCAGGCCCGATGCCCTCAGCACCCCCAAGCAGCAGCCCTTAGTAAGGTGTGTGGGGGCCTTCGTTTTTGTTTGCTTTTAGTGTTGAATTCTGCGTCGTCCCCTCAGCTACTGAAGCAACGCGTCTCCCCAAGGAGGCACCCAAACGCTGCTCCTGGGGTGTTTCTGAAGGGAGCATCCTGGCTCAGAGCGGCTTTCAGCTTGGTTTTCCTCAAAAGCCTAGGATAAGAGATGCTTACGTAACTTAGATTAAAGTTACAAGGTGATTATATAACACGAGTTACATCAATATAACCTAAAAAGTGACTTTTTATATATCTATATAACCTGAATCATAACTTTTTATACAATATAATGGCTAATATATGGTTAACTAGTTGCTTAATGCTGAATAGACAAAAAAAAAGAAGAAAAATCTCCCCAGGTGAATAGCTTTAGAGACAGATAAGTATAGTACTAATGAGAAATCGGCAAGTGCAAAGCCAATTAGCCACAAAACAAAGAATTTAGGCCGGTTAGGACCAGACAGACCAAGGAACACTGTAACTGTGCATGCACCAAAGACAAAGTTGAAATGTTCAGACGTGAAGATGACCTTGGAAGCCTTCATCAACGACCCCTGAAYTGGGGAGGTGCAAGCCCAGTGCAAAAGAACTATTTATATCCATGAGATCATACAGTGTAAACTGGTTCCAGCACGCMTGTGATGATGCTGTAGTAACACTGATCGATATTTACTATGCAAATACACCACAGCACTTGACAAGGGTGGGTGAGTTAGGTGAAGATCTCCCCCTCACCTCCAGTGCTGCAATGAACAAATACCTGCTCTATAGACACTGGTCCGTGGGGATTTATTTATTTTATTTATTTTATTTTTTGGGCATCATAAGGGAAAATAAATAAGGCTAAACAGGAAAACACTTAACATTGTGTAAAATTGTCATCAGAGTTAGTATTTTGAAAACCCAAGTACCCAAAGGCAAATACATGACTTGTTAAAATCTTCATGAATATCCACAAAAAAATACCTCCACARAAATATAAGCATATTTATTAATAAMACAAATTTTAGTAAAACACGACTGCATTTTCAAAGTTATTTAGAGAAATGCTCCTCTGAGCAAATGAGCTCATGTGGAAGACAAGTTGGAAATGCAACGTGAGACTTGGAAAGTGTGGTGGGAGTTAAGGAGGAGGTTGGGTGTGAGAAGGACAGGGGTGAGATGTGGGTGTGATGGTGAAAGATGTTACACTGAACTGACACACGTAAAAGTAGGACAAGGATTTTGTAGCTGGGATTCTGCATTACCATTCCACACAGCACGTAATTGAATTTAATGAATAGATGAGGAATAATAGTTCCAAAGTAGAAAGACAAGCAAGACTTCCACTAGCCTCTAGTATATGTGCATGAGACATGCTCAATTTAATATTTAAAAGTGAGAAAGGATCATGTGCTGCTTTACACAAGATTTCATATGGAAAAGAGTAAATATAYATAGGTTAATTAAAACAGATACATTATTTTGAAAGTATTGGAAAGCTCCAACAGTGATTTTATTAAGTGCTACATGAAAGACAGTCATATGCCAATACTTTGTGTGAGGTCATGGGTCCAAGCTCTTTCAAATTCCTTCAGGAGCTTAAGAGAGAACAGAAGATGGGTTTTCTGCAGGCCATGTGATTCCATCCAGCAAGCACATGTCCCAGTAAACTGAAAAGAAGATTCAATACCAGACACAAGCTCTGCTTTATTCTGTCTCGATATAGGTGAACTCCTAATCTGGGAGTTTTTAACTTCATCTGGCATGCATGGCTTCCACTGTGACAAATGAAAAAATGCAATATGAATATTTTCATGAATAGTTATTGAATAACTAGAATAAGTAAAGCTATTGAAACATTTTATCAAATTAGATGCTTTGCATTTTAAAAAACATATCTTTTAATAGAAAATTTAGATACTCCATTGAAATGTTTAAAAGGCTCAAACTGAAATATTTCCAGCTTTTCTTAGGAGTCTGAAGAACTTTGATTCAAAATAATTTTGCAGTTTTTCTTGAGAGCTGACTTTAATACCACTTCTATTCTTCTTGCTAGGCTGGGCTTTCTGGCTGGATTGCATATCCCATAGTATTTGATGGATATGGATTCTTAGAGTGTATTTTCCTTTTCATCCATCAGGGTAAGTGTGGAGAGGGGATGTCACATGGGATCACACCTGAGAGTGCAGAACATAAATAAAAGAACCCAAATTGCATAAAATCCCATTTTCAAAAGGTCTTATTCACACAAGTCTTTGTAACATTCTACTTTTTCCCATACTTCTATTGCAAAAACCTGGATAAGTTAATATTCTGCCTTTTTTACCTTTTGATTCCTTAGAAATAATAMTTTAAAATAGAATTGGTTTGAAGGTGGTTTGGGCTTAGTTTTCTATTCTGCTTGGTGTAACTAAGGGTGTAATAGAACTCAACAAAGATGTCATTAGGAGAAAATGTAACAAAAAATTGTAGATTGTTTCAGTTTTTCCTAAGTTTTCCTCAAGATAAATTCCCCATCTGAAGCATGGATTTTGTGTAGTCATGGTTTTGTTTACCCCATAGTGCTCTTTAAACAAGCACTTGCTATCTYTTGCCAGTGCCAAGGTTAACACTCATAAAACAACAGTATTTGAGCTAAGCAAGCTGTTTAAAATATTTCACATTCTTAGAGTCTCTGTTTATCTGAGTGATACATTCATTATTCWTTTTCCTGACCAAGCTCATAGAAATATATTTTCTTCCTTCAAGAAATGGGAAAGCTAAGTTGATTTAGTTAGGGATTTTGGTTCTGAACAATTTTAATCCACTTCTTTATCCTTCTATGAAATTTTGCTGACTTGGGATTAATTTATTTATTGATATCATGCAGTAATGGATTTATGCATTATGTGCTYATGCAGACAGAGGGAAATTTTATCCCCTGGGGACTTGAAAGGTAGGTAGGTCCCTTCAGTCCAATAAATTTTTCAAGCTTATATGAATGAATAAAACCCAAACAAAACCAAACAGAAACCTCAAACAAAACCCAACCCCTCTTTCCTGTTGATGAATGGAGCACTGAGGCTGAGGAGCAGCAGACASTGGCACAGAGCTCAGCTAAGGGCCTGGCCCACGGAATACCATGTGGATAAAGCAGGCTGGGTGTCACCTGTGATGCTCCTGAGAGTGGAGGCAGAGTCCAGACTCTCTTTTAARGCCTCAGGAAGCACAACAATTACTATGAACTTGCTGGTCCTGAGTTGCAAGAAATCAGTCTCCCTGATTTAATAAGCAAGTGCATGGAAGTTGCTGAGAGCACAGGAAGATCTTCTTTATGCCTTCTTCAAATGATCATCCCATTCACCATGTGTGGTCATCAAGACAGTCAAAACACACAAAGTGCTTCATTAAAAACTTCCTGAGCATTCCAAGTACCAGGACTTCATTATCTATCAGTCTTTCATACTGACCAGAAGGCTTCACACACCAACACCTTGTTATTTACCAGTCTCTATSTTGTTTCCCAAAGGCAGCTTCAAGCACCTCTCAGGGTCTGTCCACTTATGCCAGTCAGTCACTTCTTCTTTTCTCTTCCTTCTCACAGCACCAGCTCACTCCATCCTGCCCTTGGCCCAGCCCCTGTCCCTGTCAGTCCCTGGTACAAACTCTTACCTGCTCTGTCCCTTCCAGGACCTCCTATCCCTGGTTCTTCACAGCACAGCAGCAGGCTCCATCTGACTCCAACTGCAACTAAACTGAGCCCCTCCCAGCCAGCTCACTCTATCACAGCCAGAGCTGGGAGAGCAAGGCTGTTCCCACTCTAGGATAATTAACACAGCTGCAGTACATTGGAGCCAAGACTACTTTTAATACCAACTTTCTTTGTTTCCTCACACTGTCTTTATCTATCTTACCACAACCATGCTCTGTTCGTCTCCAAAGACCATGAAAAGTAAGTAGAGATGTCTTAAGGTATTCCCTTTAAACACATGCATTCAAGAATGACAAGATGTGGAAAATAAAAAATTATGGATACTCAAAATTCAAGCTTAAAAGTTAAATTTTTATTCATTTTCTTTAGTCTTSCTAATACTTAATACTAAGAGGTTCTAGAAGAGTGAATGAATGTAGACTATTCACAAAACTGTGACCAGTAACTTCATGTTGTCCTCTTTACACGTTTTTTATTTCTAGGAACTCAACATGTATAATCTGAGAAATTCTCAGAGACTATGCCATATTGTCTYTAAATTTCACAAGGTAATGTTTTGTGTAATTGCACTTGGTGTGGGTTATCCTGAGGATGTGTGATATTCTCCTGTATTTCTTTTCCAATGGAATAAGAAGGAGTAATCATGCACTGCAYAGGGAGTGGGGTGGGAGTGGAGAAGGAATATTCCCCCTGGAAGGCTCAGTTTTCCAGGGATTAACATCAATTCTGTGTCAGGGCCAGAATTAGTACTGATAGAAAGTTTYTGTGCCTGAAGAACTACCACAGGTTATAAATTCCAGGGGATTAAGTGTTGGGAATACATCCCAAACTGGAATGGYTAAAGGTAGGTGGTACTGCAGGGGCAGCTCAGATGGGAACTCATTACAAGTACACAAAGTAGATAAAGCCCGAGGGCTTGGCAGCAACAAAATCTGAGTTGGGGCTGTTAATCCAAGAGGGAAAACAGTTGTCTGCTCTCACAAGGAAGTCAGGCTAACATTAGACTTTAAATTACAATTTTTGTGCTTTGGAAAAAGGTGATTTAGGCTTCCTTTTTTTTGTATTATTTTCTGTATTCTATGGAAGGCATTTTTAAAAGCAATTTGATTCAACATTTGTAAGTGGATCAAGTACAGCTTGTTAAACAGCCAGCATTAATTTCCTGATATGTCTGGCTTAGAAATGAGTTTTGAGCTCGTGTTTATTGATGACACTGAGGAWCTGAGCTGCTTCATTATTGCTAATGAAGGTGGAAAGGTTAAATTTAGATTCAGAGTAAGCCTCTGGGGAGAAACTGGATGGGTTTCTTTAGTACATGTSTATGAGATTTATAAGATGGGGTTTTTTTGCTGGAGAGTGGATTTTGGGGTTTTTTACCCCCTTTAAAATACAATTTTCCTTATATTTTATCTA
>CADDXX010000820.1:46070-81992 GCA_902810485.1 Alauda arvensis
AAAACAGGGAAGATGGTGGTTATATTCTCAGATAGTATTCTTTTTCTCTCCTTTAGTATGTTCACAGAGCTTTTCAATGAAGGGAAAAGAATTTCAGACATATAAACCCCAAAAGCTTAAGATTATCCTATAAATAACTTGTTCTTCTGACTTGTGCAACTCAGRCACCAGTGATAAATACCACCAGCATGAATGGTGAACTTGGGATTTTTGTTACCAGGAGTTGGGCACATTTTAAGTTGTGAAACTGGAATCATAGCAAGATATTACAAGAAGTATTTTAGCTCATAAAGTGTACTAATTCTGAAAGTGAACAAAGTGAGTGTGTTTGTACTGCTCCTTTGAAATGATAGAAGTGAATTTGTGCAATGGTGTAAAGTACAAGACATCTACTCTATCCTGGCAAAAGCTGACCACTCCTGAGAGATTTTACAAGTGCCTTGATTTTATTAACACACTTCTATCAATCTGTTTATTAATATATTTTAAACTTCATTTCAAAAATAAGGAAGCAGAATGAGACAAGACAGATGTTTAATCAAAACCATTGGACAGATGAGTGACAGATTTAGAAATAACCTTTTGACCAAGAAAGCCAGCAGGGAGAGTATGATAAACAATTCTCTTTTTATATTTGTGTAGGTCTTTCTGCTTGAGAATGGAGCAGCCTCTGTTCCTTGAARACATAAAMCCCTTTGTAATACACATTTGTRAGTCTATTGYTCWGTTGCTTGTTTATCTGAAGTTTGTAGCTTACATAATATTCAGAAAATAAAGGAAAGAGGACAGGAAGAAAAGATAATAAATAGGGAAAGAAGAAAAGAGGAGCAGCTGATCTTTAAAAAAGGTATTGGGGGTATTAATACCATGTAAATGAGGACTGGAAGAGTGGTATATGGGTTTTACAGTCAGRAATGTGCAGGTACTTACTACAGAGTAAAGGAAATAGTTAATTCCTCATAGTTGGCCCTCATGACAGCCATGGTGAGCACTTTGCATGACAGGCTGTCAGTTTTTACAAGCAGTTTATTCAGAGAATCAGGTGTACAGAAGAGTGATTGAGATTATCTGCAAAATGGATGCCTTATCATATCAAAAACACTTAAAAGATTTGTTTTGTTTAGCCTGGGTAAATAAAGGCTAAGAAAAGGTATGACTTCTGCTGAAAAAATATGTTAGAACAATAAACTCTGGAGACCAGAGCAGTAAAAYACTACATAAGCTAAAGGTCAATATTAGCAGAGTCACCAGGGGTCATGAATAAATTCAGGTKGAGAAGAAAAAGTGAGAGTCTGTGATGTGATTTTGTACAGCCTTTGGAGGATAGAATGAAAGATTTCAAGTGTTTTATGCACCCTATGGCTAGTTGAGTCTCAAACTGTGACAAGATGGGTGGGTTACCTTGTCAAGGCATCCCCCTTTTGAAAGGTGTGGATCCAAGATGCAGTTCTGTTTTAGCTCATCACCACACCGAGGGCTTCTGTCCTTAGCTTACTTTGAGAGAGCTGTGTAAACTATGTCCCTGGCTCACAGATGAATTTCCTGATGTGAAAAACTTCAAATATTGAAGATATTTACTCACTTCTACATGAAACAGAACTTCTACATTTTTTTAATCAAAAGGCAGAAGGAAGTGTGACTCATTTAGAAAAGGTGAATGTGTGACTGCATAGGTTTTGCAAATGTGGAGTAAGCAAATGCAGGGAGCTYAGCAGGAGTGTGCTTACTGCCTGCAGCTGGCTGCTGTGTTTTTTGGGAGAGCTGGGTCCCAGTGCAGAGGAGGGATCACAGCAGCACACACTGCTCTCCTGGCTGTGTTGGCCTTGGGTGTTTTCTATGAGCAGCCTGCTCTGGACAAGYGAGCAAACCCAGCTATCCTGGAGGTGCAGGGGGGCTATGGAAGTGCTTYCAGGCCACTGGCACTTGCCTGGGCAGTCAGTACCTTGCTGCTCTTCCTTGATAAATGTGGTTTAATAATTAATGTCCAGCTGGAGGAGATGATACTTCTCYAGCTTGTCTAASCCTGGACAAGGAATTTGCTGACCCAGGTGTACATTAGAGACAKAAGCTTCATTATTGCTAATGAACCAGTTAAAGAAATAWAGCCAGGAGACTTTGTTTTTTGCARGAGATAATTCAYTGGAAGTTTTGGTGTGTAGCTGCACAGCACAGTTTGTTTCCTGGATCTTATGCATAYGACCCTAAGCTAAGTTAGAGCCTCAATTTTGAAGTTAGAAACCATAACTAGAAGGAAAACTGTTGCATCAGCTGTTGCTAAAAAGGGAGAATATTGAGTTTGATTAACAGGTTGTTTATCCTAATGGGGCAAATATTATTACAAATTTTATTTTCACTGTATGAAGTTTCAATGTTTCCTATAAACTATGGAAATGTCTTCTCATGTTCTGGATTCTTCTGACAGTCTCGTTTACTTCCAGAAATGGTGGGAGGACAAAGTTTATTYGGGTTTTTATTTTAAAGGGTCGGGTTGTAATTGATTTTCTCCCCATGAACAGCCTGTGGAAGTGATTCCTTTGTCTAGAAAAGGCACTTGAAGAAATGGAAAGAACCTTCTTACACTGTAAGCAATGCCAGTTTAAAAGATGTTTAACAAAAAGGAACACTTACAAGTCACTCTATTTTATCCAAGACTTTGTGGACCACTTTACTTYCAAGGATTCTTACAAGGGTTTACTTGACCTTTAAAACAAATCAACAAGATTATGGTGAGCCAGTAATGGCTCTGGGACAGAGCATCAGGTCAAACAGGTGAAATGCCCATTTGTTTTGGAATTTATTCAGCACAAGTAGGCTCATGTAAGTTCTGGGGCTACATCACAGTCTCAGATATAAAGCTCTGGTAACTTTTCATTTCTCAGTRCTGTTATTTCCTCCCTTGTGAAGCACAAGCTCACTTATTTTTTTTAACTAGTTCTCTAATCAAACACAGTGAGTTATTTTTCCCTAGTCCTTTGAAAACACTCTATGAAATCTGTGCATTTTTTGTAAGTTTAGACAGAATGAATCTCAAGTAGTTTCATTCATAGCATGCTGTGTGTGTCTTAGCCTTGATGAAATTGCAGCTTGGATGACTGAATTTATCAGCCTTGTGGAAAGAGAAATGTTTTTTGTGATGTGAAATGAGTGAGATTTGATGGTGGTGGCTTTGACAAACTAATCTCTCAAATTCTGACTGGATTTGGAGTTAGATTGTYAGTCACTGTKGTGGGAAGAACTATATTTARTTTTTTCCTATGCATGAAGTGATGAGGAAATKGAATTTATTATCTTTTCATGGTAAAATATGATGTATTTATCCCCATAAATGAAATAKAAGTTCTGCATAACCCAGTCTCAATGGTGACCTAGATTTCAAGCCCCCTATTTTTAATCAAACCATGAAATTTTCTGTCTCTCTTTTAAAAAAGGGATCTTTTCAAATTCCATCTCTCAAAATATAAGAGCTTCTGCCTAAGAATATACTCTTTATTCTTTCTCAGTTATATTTGAATCTTATTTTGATTTTAGTTTGCCATGTGTGCCARGCAGAAGTCTGTGTTCACAAAGCCAAGTCTGTGTGAGATTATGCAATACATTTGTGCTTCAAGTGTCTCCAGACAGAATCCAATGTTCCTAAATCCAGCTGTGTGGTACAGTGCTGACTTGTTTTCTGTGAAGCTATGAAATGCAGATTAAGAAACATCTTCAAAATATTGAGCAATATATTTCAGCCTAAATGCATTGCARTAGACTTGCCACCATGTCAGAGGGGTTTTAGATTGCACTTGGGGATGTAGTTGAAGTCAAACAAAGTGAGCATAAGTCATCTGCAGTACTTTGAATGCTTCACTAGAACTATTGAACAGAACTAAGTGATCAAACTTTACAAGGCCAAGTGGGAGACTCTTTCTTTCTTGCTCTTTGCTTTGGAACTGCCTGTCCTTGTGTGAGTGTGCAGACAGTGCCAGCAGAGTACCAGTGCCAGCAGTGGGATGTGCTCCTGCACAGCACCTCTGCAGATCCTGCCTTCTCACTTTGTGGGCACCCACACCTTCCATATGTGCACCATCACCCCACATATGAGGTAGCTCTTCAGATTTTAATTGCAGATAATTAGTGCATGTCYCAGAACTGAAAGAAGCCCTGAAGGTTTTCAAATCACCACCAGCCTGTCCATTTGCTCCTCTTCTGTTATTGAGAGGTGTTCAGGAAACAAGGCCAAAATTGCCTTTTTACAGCACTGTGTTAGTGTTTCATTGTGGGCATCAGGGAATGCCTCTGGAGGTAAATGTTGCTTCTCACTAGAAGTGCTCCAGACAAGCASGTTGGAATGATAGTGCTGATGATGACCAGTATTTAAGGTGAACCTCAGAAGGGAGTGGTAACATTTGGAATGATTAAATAATCACCYAAAAATGCATTTGGTATTTGCATTTGAAATACACATCTGGCAAAGTATGTGAAATACTTACATGCTTTAGGGCAATTCAGCTGAGCCATCTTCTACAAGACTAACTCTGCAGGGCAAGACTTTGTCTGGTATTGCTGAAAGCTCCTACAGATACCACAGTTTAAAAGCTACAGCTGTTTCAAGAGAGATTGCAGAAAGGCTGTCATAAGAATTTCCTACAATAAAACAAACAAACACCCGAACATCCCAGAAAAAAAAAAAAAAAAAAAAAAAAAAAAAAAAAAAACCAAAAAAAGAGAGAGAGAGAGAGAGAAGGAATGTGACAATGAGGTTTAGGTGTTTAGGTGCAGGGAGTCTAACCACTGAACTTCCAGTTTTCTGTACAGAATGGCAAAGTTGCTAAATGTTAAATGTTGGGAAAAGAGGAGGATAGCTTTTAGGAGGTTCTAAATTTACAAAGAATTCAGGATGAAGTGGGACAACTAAGATCACACCTGACATATTGCTTATCCTCTTTTCTTGACATTTATTTTCAGATAAAACCAGTTGGATTCAGGAAAGTGGTTCAGTATTAAGTGCTTCCATGACCTGGAACTGGAGCTGTTGTAATTGACAGCAGTTCTCTTTCTTGTCTTTATCTTAATAAACAAAGTAATTTTCCTATCAGGGATGACTGTAAGTTCTGTTAGATAGCTAGATACACTGTTTTCATCAATATCTKTGGCTGTCCTCCTTGGAGCCCTTTGGACTCTGCACCACTCCTATTCACATGATGATCTCACATTCCTCGTGGAGACAAAAATGTGTGCTCATGCAGCTAGAGAGTGGAAACTTACTGATTGTACAGAGCTTGGCAGGAGCTCCTGTTCCAGCCTCCTGACAAGAGCAGGGGCAGGCTCCATTTCTGTAAGTGCTGAGCTGGTTAAAGCCTTCTTGTCTCTGCATTGATGCTTCTTCTCTCCCTGTGTGTTCCCTTCTCCATGCTTATCACAAGTAGGCAAAGCAAGAAAGCTGCTTTTTTCTGTGCCTGGTCAGTGTTCTAGGAAAGGTTTGGAGCAAATGCAGACCCATTGTGAGAACATTTCTGCAGGAGCCCTGCAAGCAGAACTGCCTCCAGCAAGAGCACAGATTATGCTTTATGTCTGACACATCCATCTTTTAACAKATTAGAGCAGAAGATGGAACAGTTCCTTTGGAGACCCCAAATGAATTAGCAGTGCAAATTGGCTTTCTGCTGCCTGGAGCTCTGTCCRTGCTCCTTGTTTTAACTCTTTGCTAGCCACAATCCAGACCATGGAGAAAACTGCAGTGAATGATGAAGTTCCTTAACTGCATGAACAKATGTTTTTATTGTAGTATAAACTTACAGAAGCTATTGCCTGCAGTGGAAGTGTGTTGCAAAAGCAGCATCTATGTGTGGCTATTTTGGAAGAGAATAGCTCAATGCACAGTATTTGTTCCCATTTTCCTTTTTGAAACATTCCTATTCGCAAGCTTTAAGGAAGTGGTTCAGGCACATCTGGTGACCCCAAAGCCATGACTGTGCAGATGCTTTAGGGGAAGGCTTGGTGAGTTACTCCTGAAGGTTCAGAGCAAAGGCAGCCTGTTTCTACCCCTCCTTCCACTGCTTTATGCCCTTTTCATGAAGCCTTCTAAAACATGCATTTTAAATGGGTCATACTATGACTGCACAGTCAGAGCTTCACATTGATTTAATGACCAGCATTAAAGGTATGTCTCCAAATTTTCATCAAAATATCCAACTTTGCTTTTCAACTGGGTTATGATAAATTTTATTTTTCAGGCCTGYATTTGCATCCAGTATACCTGAATTTCTGGTGTAYTAAACCTACCAGAACAAGGACTTARTCAYCTGTAATTGTATTATTAAAACTGCYAATCTGATATTTTAAAATTTAAGTCTAAAAGCAAATATTATAATACTCACAGGTTAGTATGAAGTTCTAAAGAGCTAAGTCAGAGTTTGGCTAAGCTGTAGTGTAGCACTGAGTATAAATACACTGTCAGTAGATCTCTGGTGGTGTGAATGCCAAGGGAGAGAAGGATTAGTGCTGTACCATTAGTTATGTTGAGGTGTGCTTTGAAGAATGTGAAAAACTATTTTTGTTATCAGCAAAACCCATAAGGYCTGGGTTCAGTGACAAGTTTCTGCTTTCACAAGAAATATTTAAGACCCTATTAAACACAGAGAACCAGCTTGCACTTCCAAGAAAATWAGACAGATGGGCTAATAACTTTTCCCTCCCTGTCTTTCTGTTCTCCTACTTGGCTGCTGACTGTGGCCATGCTGTGGCTCAGCAGCTGGTGTGAGTGTGGGATAGTTGGGTGCTTGGAGACTGTCCTTACTCTCACCAGTCAGTTCCTTTCTCCAGGGATTGTGTAGCAACATGGGAACAGTCACTGCACTGCTCTGCTGGACCCAAAGTTCAGCCATGTATTCAGAGAAAGGTACCAAATGTGGTAGRTTTTTCAGCAGGA
Source organism: Alauda arvensis (assembly GCA_902810485.1). Taxonomy (NCBI): domain Eukaryota; kingdom Metazoa; phylum Chordata; class Aves; order Passeriformes; family Alaudidae; genus Alauda; species Alauda arvensis. Next base: position 52,981 of record CADDXX010000820.1, read on the forward strand.
CATTGATAAAACATTGATTTGTTCCAGATTTCCCCCTTACCCTTGCTGCTTTCCCTCTCCTATCCTCACACAGTCATTGMCCTGAGTCCCAGAGCATTTGKTACTGCAGTCTGTGCTGCAGCACTTCTCTAAAAGGCAGTTTTCCCTGCTARTACTTCTGCTGAGAGCCTCAAARCTTCTTTATAGACTGTAGTAATGTSTAAGTGACAGAAYTGCCAGAACATGCAGTGATGAAGAGGYCAGCTTGGCTAAAGTTGKGTAGGATCTGGTTAAAACCTCTGTAACTCAAATAGGAAGAGAGAAATTGTTAAATAGTGAATGGACAGRAAGCCCAACAGCTTAAAGCCCAGTATGCTGGTTTTTTACTAGCATTGAGTATTTTCACTTTCATTGAAGTTTTTTTTCTTATTGGTAAATTACTTTTGCATTGTTTGCTTTTTAAGAGAGGTTTTTTTGTTGTTTGTTTGTTTGTTTTATGAAAGCAGTGAGTGGACTTTCAGTTTTTAACACAAACAAAACTYATTTTATGGAGCCATGACCAGTATGTGAGATTATATATCAAAGTGTTTTCTTTAGCTGAAAATCCTGAGAACAAGTAAAACTCAGAGAAAACGGAGAGCTCTTCTATACAAAGAGTAGCTAGAGGCCTTGTTTTTGTTAACTTGTTTGATTTCAAGATCAAAGAGAGATTTCTGGAGAACAGTTATGCTATGGAGACAGTTGTTTGAACTTTGGATTTGCTAACACTAACTGATATCCTTGAGAGGAAGATCCTTGGTAGCAGTGCAAAACAAGCTCACTGCTTTCATCTGCATTGGGAAAAGCTTGGCTGAAAATATCACTGCTGTGAATAGAGGAGCAGAGAGAAAGAGTGGGTGTAGGGTTGTATGGATGGGCTGCCTGGAAAAATCACAGAGGTGAAGGACAAAGTGCTCTCAGTCTGATATGGACAAAGTTAAGATTAGGATTGATTGGATTTGATTGCCCTGTGGTGTGGTGAGCTCCCTTAGGAGTTAGATTGCATATTTGTGTAAAGMTTGTATCTCACTTTGAAGTTCTATGGAAATGTTTCTCAACAGGAGATATATCTTAGAGTTTATCTAGGAAAAACACATAGAGATTATGGGGAAAAATCAGGTTTTCAAAAAAATTGCAAAATGGGAATTCAGAAGTCCTAGTTTAGACCAGAAATAATGTTAAAGACATACTGTAGTCCTCCCCTCCTTTTCATATGTAGGATTTAGATTTGGCATTTATGTTCTGTCTCTGTCTGACCTCCAAAAGCTCTGAAGAGAACTGTTGTGTTGACAACTCATGATAAAGCAAAGCAGAACTTGTACTGGAAAGAATGTTTTTCAGGCAGTTATCAAATTACTTGTAGCTTTTCATCAAAGCAAATGAATCCACAGCAATATGAATTGAGTATGGTTGTTGGTCCTGAACTCTGAACTGCCAACCAGCACAAAGACACTGCCATATTCTCTTTTGCTGATGTTATTAAATCCTAATGTACTTTCCCCACCCTTCAGCTGTTTGACTTGCCTTCCATCTTGCTTTTGAGTTCCTCTCTGCCAAGCTTTCAGTTGTGTCTAACCCACTTTGAGCCCAGTTTGAGCTGGAAGCAGGCCCAACCTGTGGTAGAAAGGGCCTAAAACTAATTTGTTGTTGCAAAGATGTATTTATAAGATGGTGCTACTGCAGGTTTTTAATCAGAGATGCACAAACTAAGGCAGATGCAACTGCCTTTCAAAAACTTCCTTGGCTTAGCCTGAGATCTGCCCCTCTTGCTCRGTTCTTAACTCAGTAGTTMAGARCAAGGCAAGGAAGAAGAGTAATTKTGGTCGTTCAGAGATGAGCAGCTCRTGCTTTTCCCCTTGAGCCCTGTGGGGAACATGCAGGAAGGAGCAGCTTGSTGCTGTTGATGAGTGCAGGCAGTGTATTTGCTGCTGCTGTTTGCTGACCACAACAGCAAGGAAATGTAATAGTTTAGTTGGATCTCAGTGTTACCAAAATAGATCCACACTTCACTGATCCCCAAGGCACTCTGAAATTGCTTTGGTAACATCAGTTCTGCTTTCTGGTATAATTCATTTTCACTGATAACTTGTTTTATTTCTATCACAAAGGAACTTTTTGTACAAAAATGTGCTGCTGTGATGGCATTAGCTGGCCAGCAGATTGGGAAAGAAGGCAATCCTTGATAGAATGTCAGTATGGGATGATGATTTCATTTCAGTGACATTTTTAAGAGCTTTTTTTGAACTCTGGTTCCCTCCTTTGTTCTGCTAGAAATCAGAAAATATGTTTGAGGACAGGTTCTCTTTTCCCTTGCTCTGATCAGCAGATCTCCTTCCGGAATAAAGACAGTGGCATAAATGGCATGAATGAAAACAACTACCAAGATTTGGGCTTTGAAGCAAACAAATTTGTGTGTGTAAACCCARTTCTTCTTAACTTCCATTGYAAGTGTCCAGCATTCCCAGGTGCTGAGGTTGTCTTACCTGGTTTATAACATAAGTTAATGGAGAATGATTGGAGAGCCACGTTCTTGGCTGTTGCAGATCTTTACTAGATTTGGAAGCTATGCTGAGTTCACAGTGCTGAATTTGGCCTACTCCTTTAATTCACAGTTCTGCATGTTAATTTGTGTACTGTCGAAGTGGGGCTTAAAAACTTAGTCACTGAAATAAATCCAGTTAGGAGGAYAGACATTCTAAAGGCAGGATATGACTGATGCCATGGGCCCTGCAAGCTCAGGGTAATTAGGTTTCATATTTCACTTCTTGCAGCTGAGCTGTTGCCTAAGGGACAGCAGAATTTCCTCTACTGTTTATAAATTTGGTCCTGGCTGCAGAGTCTCTGGACGATTCACTTGGCAACTTCCCTGTATTTTGTTTTCCTGCTTCCTTAATACAGACCCTAAAACCTTACAGATATTTTAATTTACTGCAGCCACCTCCTTTAAATCAAGAAAATCAGTTATGTGACCTTCGGAAGTAATCAGAGCTTCTCAGACTTCCCTGTACTTTTTTTTCCTAAAAGTAAAATGGAAGTGTCTTAAAGAAAGGTTATAAATTTAGCAGAACAATTCCTTTCTGTGAAGGACATTCATCAGGGAAGGGTTCATGGCTTCTCAGTGCGAAGCCACACACTTGGGTGCAGTGTGAAACAGAGGCAGAAAATGAAAGTGCTGCAGGTACAAGGCATTGAGAAAGTCCTGCAGCTGGATCTCACTTATCTGTAGAGAATCCACTTTTCTGGAGGAGAATCTTTCATTTTCAAGACCCAGCTTTAAAAAGTAGAGTCAGATTTCTTCAAATAAACATGTAAAATGCATGCTCTAGAGAAARTGAGAGCAAGCCTGTTCAAAATCAAATCAGTGGCATTCAGTGAGACTTCCATGGGAATGGTTTTCAGCTCAACCAGTTGTATTCTTCTGTCCTTTTTCTATCTGAGTCATTAATATTAAATAGTGTAATTTATTTGAAAACAAACAAAAGGGACACTGTTGGTTCAGGAAAAAAATCCCCTTACTCCAATATTATTATCCCCTTAGAACCACCTGTTCTTTTAAATTGATTTAAGCTAATAAATCTAATTTTCATGAAGCAGCCACACCAGTTGGAATCAATCATAGGCTGTCAGGCACCATCCTTGAAGATACACAACACTGGGGAAGCCACATARATAGGACAGAGAAAGAGAAGGAATTAGCAAAGTTAAGGTCAGTCTTATGCCTGTGGGAAATCTTTCCTTTTATCAAGTAAAGTAGGCAGCAATCCTCCCTGCTAGGTCAAAGAACAGAGGACAGTGGYACTGGTTGTAAAACTGTACATGATCACTGTAGCTCTAGGAATTATGCACACCTAAGAAACATTGCCACATCCTTCTGATCTGTTTAGTTTCCCTTATATTTACTTTCTGTTAATTAATTTGTGTCTTTGGGATGCAGAGACCATAACCATGCTGTACTTAAGATATGGATAAGGTAAGGATTCCTACAGCAGCAAAATGATAGTTTTCCAAATGTTTTCTCTTTATATGCACTCAGATATTAGAGTCCTAGAAAAATGGATGTTTACACAGCTTTATTTCCTCTGATTCAGATATAAGACACAAAATCATGTAAAGATTTCCTCAGATCAAATTAGGCAGCAGTTATGCCTCGTGTTGTAGGGCCTTACATCAGTAATTGCAAGGAGGAGGTGAAGTAGCAGCTGCATTTTGCTGTACTTGGAGTGACTGGTTCCTCAGGAGTGCCAATGCTGAGTTCCATTCCGTATTGCACTGTTTCCCAGCAGGCTGGTCCATCTCATGAGGTGTCTGGAAGATAGTATTTGTTATTTTGGTGCAAGTATCCCACATACAGAGGACACCTGGGTTCACAGCTGCTCTGTGGTGTTGGAGCAGCATCCAGCACTCCAGGTGTGAAGAACTGGACCACTAAAAGTGCAAGTCATCCCTGTTTGCACAGCCTGTCTTGATGGAGCTGGGCATCAATTATCTCTCTGATTTAGGTRTGAGTAATACAGGAGCTTAGTACCAGCAGTTCCTGAGAAATCTGCCGGTGAATTATTAAAACCAGTGTTTAATTAAAAGATGCACTCAATCTCATGGCCAGAGAAGCTCARAGCAGGACATGTGAACGGCTGAGAGCCAGTTCAGACCAGTTTTCTCAGAACAGCACTCACAAAAGCCCTGGTAGGGGAATTATTCTAGCAACACTCTTTGTAAAGAGAAAGAAATCCCATTTTTTTCTTATCAATGCAGGGCCTGTTGTTTTGCAGTTTCTGAAAACTCTTTGACCCTTTTGTGGGACTAACRTATATCTTACGATTAAACACATCAGATAAGCAACATGTTGTTGTTAAAGACATCCGATATACTTTATTTTTCCTTTACCATTACTGCAGGAATCAAATTAAATGGAAAACTTTATTAAGTTGGATTAAACAGGACTTCATCTTMATCCARTCCTCCTCYCTATACTGCTACATCCAAAATTTCATTCCAACTGATCATTCGAGCTCACTCTTTTACACAAGTTGACTGCTGGTGAAGTCATGAGGGAGCATCTGCATCAGTTCCAGGCCACTTTCCTTTGAGCAGGATTCTTCTATTGCTTTTTCAGATGCATTTCAGGGTTTGGGTTCCCAGTCCCTCACAGGGTTTGGGTTCCAGCCCCTCTCAGGGTTGGTGTTCCCCTCACAGGGTTTGGTTTCCCAGCCCCTCACGGGGTTTGTATTCCCGGCCCCTCACCCCTCGTTGCCTCCTCTGGACTCGCTCAAGCCCCTCAAGGCCCTTCCTAAACTGAGGGGCCCAGAACTGGACACAGCACTCGAGGTGTGGCCTCACCAGTGCTGAGCACAGGGGCAGAATGACCTCCCTGCTCCTGCTGGCCACACCATTCCTGATGCAGGCCAGGAGCCATTGGCCTTCTTGGCCACCTGTGCACACCAGGGCACACCAGGGCACACTGCTTGGCTGAAGAAGACACAAGGTTTCCAAAGATAAAATTTTTTTTTGTCTAAGTTTTGGGGACTATAATATCTCTTTCCTATTTTTGTAATCCTCTTGTTTTCAAGACACTTTGTGTACTTCCAAAATTAACGTCTTGAATGTATTTTTTCTCCCTTTTTAAGCAGTTCTGTGAGAACGTTTTGCCCTCTAGTGGTGTAGTGAAGGGAGACTGCTCAGCCCTTGCAAGATTGTTAAAAATACTAAAAGCCATCCACGGTATTTAAACACTGAAAATTCAGCTCTGTAGATCATCACCATTTGTGAGCTATGTTCAAGGGCCAGGAGAACTAATGAGTTTTGCAAATGTTCTAAATACAGTTGATTGTTTTATGTAATCAATTGTGAATGTTTATAAATAATAAGGAAAATGGTTCTAAAGTGTCCAAAGTGCTTCAGTATTCACAGTAATTTGTTTTTCTTCTTTGTTGTAATTCAAAGGGAAAGGCTAATAACAAACACCATTTAACCTATCCTAGAAACAAAACATGCATAATATACCAGTGTTTTAAAAAAAGTCTTTAGGTTGGAAAAAGCAAAATTTAATCAAATTATAGCCAAAAGATTTATAAATGCTTCCTTTGAAAAGCCTCACTCAGAAAGATTAATATGTTAATTTAGAATAAATTTAATTCAGTTAGTCAAGCTCAGAATTCAGCTAATTTACACTGCAATGCTTGTTACTTTATGTGRTATTTTTAATATCTCTTCATAATCAGAGAGGCATTAGAGAAACTCCAGCATTACTGAAATGCTTTTTTGCCACTGATGAAGCTCCTGGCCTCCACAGCATCCTTTGGCTTGTTCCAAAATATTTTCAGGCCTGAACAAGTCCAAAGAATGGGTTGCTCAGGCAATCCTTGCAGGAGGTGATTTCCTCTAAGCTGTGAGGACCCGTTATGCCAGGGCAGCAGTAACCACAGGGAGGCAGGGCAGGCAAGGTTAGTGAGCAGGAAACACTGCAAAATGCCAAGTGTTTCTGCACTTACCACATCCTAAAACACAAAAGGTCGCCCTGTTCCTACTGATGGTGCATTTTGTTTGTGCATTTAGGAAAGACACAGAAAATGGTTGTAAACAAGTGATCAGAGGTCTAATGAAGCAGTGAGATGCTTGATTTCTTCTTTCCCTTTCCCTTTCCGTCAGAGCTGAACAGTAGCTGGTATGAAAAGGAAATGACACAGATGAAGCAATGGTGATGTGCACGGTGGTTTTCAGGACACCACAAAACCAATCCCATTCAGTTTTTCCATGCCATGACCTTCAACAAGAATTTAAAATTTACATGCAATGAGAGGCAATCCAAAGGGAGCTGAGGCCTGGGAAGAGTTCCTCCCTGTGCAAGTTTTTCTTTCTTKTTTAAACTCTTTGCTCAGTATGGTTGAAGCAAACAGCAAGGTTCCCTCTCACACATCATACAAATAACTACTTTTAGAAAGTACAGTTTACTGTGACTTCCCCTTAGCTAAATGAGCTATAGCTCTGGTGTTCCCAGTTTTAAATTGAACTAAGGCCAAGATCTGCAACACATAGCCCACATGACAGTAAATCAGATGCCATTAAAATACAGCCTCTTCCAGAGCAGCTTCCYTCAGTTTATTGGGAAATGACAACCCCATCTAACATTTCTGAGGACAGTTCTGTGCCACAGTGCAACAGGGTTTTTACTTGCAAACAAAGCARAGTCAGACAGAATTCAGCTGCTTCAGTTTCCCTGTCATTTGCTTGCTGGTCTGAGAATATGTAAGTGTTTGGCAGAGGGATGTTGCTTTTGGGAATCAATGCTGGTGGTTGTGACAGGTCCTTCTGCCTATATTAATGGAAATTAMTTGTTCATTTTTTYCCCYTAAGCTTGAAATAMAAAAGKCTTGAGCTGTGGCATTGAGATTTTTATCTCACTAGTCAGTTAATGTCACATATCTAACTTTATTTTATTCACACTGAATGATGGGAGGGAAATAAACTGTTCATAWGAAAGAATCCCATGAAACTTCAGGCAACAGGGCAGGCTGGGTTGTATAACTAGGCATTCAATTTTGATTTACCAAAGGATTAAAGGAATTGTTCAATTAAATTTTGCTTATGTATTCCTTTGTTGCTGTTGATCTCCTTTTAGAGAGACAAGACATACTCTTTTTATGGAGTGGAAAAAGCTATAGGTTTATTTTACACATCCCTTTTTTAAACTTTTACAAAACATCTTGTGTTCACCAAATGTCTTTAACTGGTCAGTAAGAAGCTGCTACTCTGTAATGATTGGTCAGTTCACTTGAGGTGTGTACATGCAAGAAAAAGTTTGTTTTGAGATATTGTTTTTACTCTTTTACTTGGTGGTTGGCTATAGTTGATATAGATGTGAGAAACAGTCCTAATCTGTAGAATTCTTTCTTAGGGAAACAAGTTATTTTTTACTGATGTGTGATTTTATTTTTACAAAGGGCTGGTAACTTTCTCATGGCTTATGTTGGGTTAAGTCACAATTTAGTCTGTGAGGCTTACACAGCCTTGCTCTTTGGCCACTCATTCCTTAGTGTTCAGTGTTTTTCTATAGGCACAGCAACACCTTAACCTGTCTCAGGCACAGTGGGYTRGGGAGGTGTTACCTGAGGATTGCTGTSATAGGGTGTCACTGTCCTCCAAGTCTGGGGGTGTGTTAAATTCCACTGGTAAGGAAAATTTCCTCAACATCTTGACAATTAGAGTACAATTCTTTGAAGTGTTTGGACCTGCTACCTCAGGTCTTTCTGATCTGGTAAGAAGATTCATGGCAGAGGTCTAAGTTGAATGACCAGGGTGCTATTTTTTGTTTTAAATCAGAGAAATTTCACTTCTACATCCTTTTTCTGAAGCTGGCAATCGGCTTTCATTCACAGACTTTAGCTAGCTTGGAAGTAGCATGAATCCTCTTAACCACATTAAAAAACAGTCCACCAAACAACAAAGACCAAACTGACCAGGAAGAATTTAAAATCTTGCCTAAAACCTACTGTCTTTGAAGATTAATATTTACTCCTGTGAAAAAAATCCACTGGTCAGAAGCTGAAAAAACTTCTTACAAACACTGACTGGTGGATTTTTCAATATATGTTTACAATAAATAGTCTTTTTAGGCCTTTCCATACATCATTTAGTTCTAGAAGTGCTTCTTCATGCTTACCTTTGCTTACAGGACTGAAGTTAAAATAGAGTTGCTAGGTGAATAAGATTTATTTTACAATGAAATGACAGTGTATTAAGAGGGCCACAGAAAATATTGCTTTTCTTACTTTTCCTGGTCTGATGACTTCAAATTCCATAGATGTCCATAGATTTTCCATCTTCTAAAAGAAAAGGTGTTTCCCATCTCAGGAGAGGAGAAATAATAAGGAAAAAGGACAGAATTCTGGTTCACACTTATTTTTCTGACTTACTATCTATGCAAATTGGTCTCATTAAGGAAGGCCACCTACATTCCCCTCTTCCATCCATATCCACAGTGCAATAGGGCATTTTTATATTTGTCCTCTAGAGCCAATTTCCTCACAAAAACCCTGCTCCCTCTTTCATCTCATCTTAAAAAGTGGTTACTTTCTCATTTTCCAGAGAATTGTTTCTCTTTGTTAAAGCACAGCAGAGTGGCTTCCACTTTTGGGTAGAGGTTGTCAGACTGAGTAATTTACCACTTTACCAGTTTAGAGCAGTAGCACAGAAGCAGTGTGGGGTCATGGCAGGTTGTCTCCTGTGCTGAAGGAGACTGGGATAAGCACAATGCTGACATTGCCCCAGCTGAGGGAGAGGGTACTTTGGGAAATGGACAGACATCTCACTCCTAGCTCCAATTTTTACTCAGCTTATAGAGCAAGTCCCTGCTCCTCTCAGGGCATTGCTGGTAGAGGAGCAGCTGTTCCTCACAGAATTGTCAAAGAGCAAAGAGATGGAGCACCAGGAGAAGCAGTTATCTTACTTGAGTCCTTTAAAGCCTTCTACAGACCACAAAAAGCTTGCTGATGTCTTCAAGCTCTTGTCTGGAAGCTTATGGGTTGACTCCTGTTCACAGTTCTCAAGCTTATCCCAAGGTCCCAAATGAATGCTTCTCATTTTCCATTTCCTGTTAAACCCTACTGACCATTTCTGCTCCATTGGCTCCTCATTGCCACCCCAGACCAGCTTTATCACAGCACTGAGGCTTTGCTGCTCAAAGGGGTATTTGGCCAGCAAAATAATCTGTTCTGTTCTTTTGGGAAGCTTTGGACTTGCTCTGACCTGTCAGAACCACTGTCTCTTGGAATAACCCAGCTCTGCCTGGGTAGCTATTCAGGCTGTTCAGCAAAAGAGAGGCCATGATGAAGTCCAATCTGTGTTTCTTGCAGACTTCCCATGAGTGTTCACCAGACCATTCTCCTTGCTCAGCTTGCCATTCCTATGGAGGAAGCCATGGCTCCTGTTTTTCCTCACCAGTGGTGTAGCAGGGATGGAGGAGCCTGTGTGACCCATCCAGCCCTGCACGTTACTAGAAATGTGTCACATTCACAGGGCCCTGCTCTCTTCAGGAAAGAAAGGCACAGTAAACAAGGAAAGTACTCCACAGGGCTTTTTCTGCTTCACTTTCCACCCCTCTATTCTCAGACCACTTCTGCCCTAGAAGAAGAATTTTCTCAAATTCTGAGTTCCTCTTTTCTGCTCTGTTGGCCCTCTGAGGGACTAAGACATAACACAACTGTCATTTCTGCTCGTTTCCTGCTTATAGTACTGAGACCTTTCAGGTTCAATATTCACATTTGCCTGAAGTCATTACTGCATCTCCTAAGTAGTGAATAATGAGGTTGCCAATAGAGCAGCACTTTACTCATTTCATGAGGAAAATCTGCACTGACACTTAGCTGGGAGTCTATTTTGAATTTTTCTGGCTATTGATCTACATTCTGAAGTGCACCCCAGACCTTCTTGACCTGACCATAATTTTTAGTCCTTCATTTACAAAGAATTAAAAGATCATTTCCAGTAAACCCAASTATCCCCCTGGAATGTTGCCTAATTTGCTGGAAAGCAGTGTAASTGCTGTTTTGCAGAAAGACATTTGGACTTACAGCTTGAAACTAAAGACTTAGGGCCAAATACTCTCTTCAGTTGTGCCAYGGTAATTCTAATGCAATTATTCTGCTTGTAGTGACGCTCCTCCCTTGTCATCCTCTTCCTGTTTGGGATTTGCAGAATATTTTTTGGGARTAGAAACAATTTCCTCTGAAAGATCTCCAGGAAATGGTCAGTGACAGATCTTACATGAGCCCATAGATTGGCCAGTGAGAAGATGGAGAAATCAAGTAAGTTATTGCTTGGCCTCTGGTAAGTGCTGTGCAGCATTTCTCAGAAACTAGAGAAATATTATCTGGCACTTCTTTAACTCTATTTTYAGCAAAGAGGCTCTTTCTTCATCCTCATTAGRTTCTTAATTCCAAGCAAGAAACTCTGTCTTCTCAGAGAAGGAGAGGAAAAAGGAGAGTTGCAGGGATATGGYTGGGATATCAGAAAGCACTGCACCTTGGCTGAACAGTGATGGCTTAGCACAGATCCTTAGCTGTATGTTCAAGGTAAATAACTGAGTGTGAAGGGAAACAGTGCCAGTGCAGAGGGCACTGACAAGCCAATGCACTCATTAGAATTCAAAGCACTCCTGTGTGCCTTCTGTCCCTTTGAGAGCAAGCCACAGATGGCTTGTAAAATGTACCTCASCCTTTGGAATATGAATTTAGAGCTGCCAGCTGATGCCCTGCTTCCTGCTGGTTGCAGAATCTGGTTGGTGAARATCAGACAATATTACAATGTCAAATTGCCTGATACACCTCTTTAAAAAATACCCTCAAAAAGCTCTGAAGTAAAAGTATCAGCACATATTCCCTAAGCTAAATCATTGCAGTTAGTGAGCGTGGCTAAGAGATCAACTTGAAGGGTTTTGTTTTCCCTGTCAGAAACACTGTTTTAATCATATCTCCTGTGGCTAAACAGCACCTTGAATATGGACATGTTTAAACAAACATGTCAATTGAGGGTTTTTAACTAATGCTTGTGGGTCTATTTTGGCCCACTCCTTGGTATTTAAATGTAGGATTTGTTCTGATGTTCTAAATGACTCAGACCCCAAGTGGGAATGAGTGAGTTTTATTGGGAACTAATAAAAAATCCACAAAGCAAAAGGGGCAGTGCTGGGAGTGTGGCCAAATTCCAGAGGCTCATCCACAAAATGGCAGCTCTGCCTTTTATACCCCTGGTGCTGCATCAGCCAAATACATTTTCATATTCAAACATTTTCCTTATATATCCCTGGCCCCTCCCAAAGTTTGCACTTCCTTTCTTTGTTGTTTTCTATCCCCACAGTCCCCATCTTGCCCCTACCCTCAAAATGCCTGCAGAATGCCAGTTGAAATGAAGAGTACTAAGGAGGCAGGAGTCATTTCTGAAGACACTATTACAATTTTGTGGTGTTGAATCCAACAAAATTCAGCCAATAATGCTGCAGCCTACATTTACCATGGATAGTAAAGTTTAAAGCAAGTGAGATGGTCTAAATCRTGAGCCACAGAAACAAAATTTTGTCCTTTGCTATTTTTCTAGAAAGAATAAAATCAAGGTCGTTTTGGGATGTAAAACTAAATAGCTGCATCTGGCAATTAGGAGAATTAGAGGAATAGTGGAGGGTCTGAAAGAAAGGCAGTTTGATGGTCACGTTCTTTACTGCTCTCATTTGCTGCTGTTATGGAGACTGGAGCACAGCTGTGCTTAGCACTTGTTTACCAACTCAGATCCAGCGGGGGAAATGCAKTCAGTGCTCCCAAGAATGAGAGGTAAAGCTTCTGATCTTGATATCCATTCTCTTTGCTAAGTGCTGAAGGTCTAAAATTCCACCTCTCCAAGGTATTTTCTGCTTTTCAGGTGAATTGCACTGAAGATTTCTGACATCCTTTTGAAGGCTTCCTGCAGGAARGATGAAATTTCAAACCTGTATATTACCTGAACCTTGATCTCATCCTGTCTGCTATTGAAATATATGACCTAAAAGTGCTTCCCTATGAATTAGGCACTCATCATGCATTTTAACCTTCTTGGAGAAAATTATGCAGGTCTCTGAGTTGCCTGCATGAGTTATCTTTTATTCATTAGAATCCTAAATGTTATTGACATGCATGCTTAATTATTCCCTGCTGGAAACAGTAGTGTTCCTGAAGAAGTATTTTGCATTTGTTATGTCCTGCTGCTAGCATAGTTAATAATGTATATAATAATAACATAAGAAACTATCAGAGCAGAATAAGAGAACTTATTAATATGATTCAATATRAGAAAATTGTTACTTCTGGCTTTCACAGACTAGCAACAACATTTTATGAATACTTCAAGCATGCAAAATCTTTGGGATAGGTCTAGCATGGAAATGACACTGCTGAAAGAAAAGCTGGCAAGATGTCACCTGCTGTACCTTCCTTAGTGGAACTCAAGGTGTTACCAAAAGCTTTCAAAAGCAGTACTTGGTCATGTGTCTGGAATTAGTGGTTGCTTATTCAAACAGAAAATCCCRATCCTAAAAATTATATTTGTGCTACAGTGTTTCCCCTGTTTCCTCTTTTCCCATCTCTTCCTCTGTGGACACACTGTTCTTTTGCTTTTTGCTGTATGGAAACGAAAAGGTTTCTAAAAATTTAAAATCTGGTTGTGAAAAGCTGTATAATATTCAGGGGTGCTCTCTGATAGGAAATCTAGAAGCATCCAAAAAGTCAGTAAAAAAATTACAGCCTTTTGTTGTGTTATACACCAGACAGAGTGTGAGTGATTTGCCAGCACATCCACATCTTTTTCCTTAGTAATTTCCAGCTGGCTGCAATTCCTTAAATACATGGCTTTGTGTRGTGTGCAATTAAATATCATCCAGTTTCTCTGCTGTCATCCCAAARACTTTTCAGTTCAGTCTGTAGGATATTTCAGTCTTCTCTGATGCTGATAACATGTCCCACCTTTGACATTGACAAATACCACCTTCTGCATCTTTTTAATGATAATGGCAAAATTAAATATTAAAGAGATGTAGTCCCAATTTCAGMCCTTGAAAAGACCATCTATGAACTAATTTTCAGCCTTCTCATTTTGGCCTGATTTATCAGTTCTTTGGTTTAATCAGATCCCTTGCTGTTTTATACTTATTGCACTAAATGTTTTCCTCAGCCTGAAAAACCTGAAGTGCTATTTAATCACAGCAGGTTCAAACTACCTGGAATTTCTTATCAGAGAAAATACTAGAATGTTCTCAAGGGTGTGCTGCTGGTAGTTTGATATAGGATACCATCTCGTTGTCCATTCATCACTTCATGTTCAGTATTTCTTACCTTTAAAATGTATCCYAAAATCTTAAAACCTTTTAAAGATAGGCAAGGGGCTCATAGTTGATTAGATTGTTTATCTTGCTGTTGTTTTCCAGCCATTTGCAGGTTAACTCTCAGCAGCTCCCTGTAGCTTTTCTTCCTGGATCTAGAAATCATAGTGTCTTAGAATAATTTGGGTTTCACAGTGACCTCCAGAGGTCCCCTAGGCCAACTCCCTGCAAACAGCAAGCCTAATGAGATCAGATTATGGTGGCATCTGTCCAGGTGAGTCTTAAACACGTGCAAGGAGGGAGGGACATTCCTCAGCTGCCTGAGCATTTGAGTGCTTTCATGGTAAGAAAAGTTTCTTTCTGTCTAACTGCTTTCCTATGTTCCTCCTTGTGTCTGTTGCCTTTATCCTACTGCTGTGCACTTCTAAGAAGAATCTGACTCCATCTTCCCTGTACCCCCTGATCAGGAAGCACAGACTGCAGTAAGGACATCTTGTGTTTTCCAGGCTTAATAGGCCCATTTCTTTCTGCCTCTCCTCTTCCATCATGTTCCTCAGCCTCCCAAACCATCTTGGTGGCCACTCCCTGAACTTACTCCAGAATGTGAATATCTGTCCTGTACTGGAGAGACCAGTACTGGATGTTGCATCCCAGAGTTGCATCTCACAAGTGCCAAACAGAGGGAATGATCACTTCTCTCAGCTGGTGGTCACAAGAACACAGCCCAGGCTAAAGCCTCCTGGGCTCCTGTGACCCAAGGATGCACTGCTGATTGATGTGAACTTGTCCACTTGGACCTGCAGGTTTTTTCCCAAAGAGCTGCTTCCCAGAGATTTGGCTCCAGCCTGTCTGGGCTGTGAGGGGTCGTTCCATCCCAGATGCAGTGATCTGTATTTGCTTTTGTTGTTTAACTCCCCAGGTTCCTCTCAGCCCATTTTGCCAGGCTGTTATGTCCCTCTGATGAGCTGCCCTGCCATGCAGCATGCTGACAGCTCCTCCCAATGCTGTGTTATCTGCAAAACTGGCAGGAGAGCTCTCTGTCCCATCWTCCAAATCATTAATGAAGACATTAGTGCTGATCCCAGAACTGATCCTGRGGGACACCAGTAGTGCCTGACTGCCAGGCAGACTTTGCATCAGTAGTTATTATTGATGATTTCTCTTTTGACATGCCAGAAACCAGCAGATCTGGGGGAGATTTGTGTCTCTGACATTTGTAGTGAGAGCACCAGTGGAAAGACAGACACAGTTCACAAAAAGTACTGGTTATTGGCAGTTTCCCAATGGAGCTTAGTTTGAGTACAATGGGAACACCATTCAGGTTATGCAATTTATGTTGTGAATAGAAAACATTGTCTAAAACTGAAGTCTTTGGACTGAAGAAGTCTTTCCAACAATGATTTCTCATATTCCATGCATCAACATGAGTTTTTTCAAGCAACGTATGTAAAATTAAAAATATTTCCGCACAATTCAGCTGGAAATCATTGAAAAGGCCATTAAAATAAAATACAGCAGTGGGCTGAAAACAAAGTGTTTTTGTAATTGGCAGTACCAAATGATCCTCTTTACCATTGTCTTGTGAAGAAAAACAAAAGGATTAAATGTAAGATGCAAAAMTGAAAGCAGAGCATGTTGTGTCCCCTGTGGGCACTTAGGTAACTTCTGAGATTTATTCTCACAGCCACAATAACTGGCTGATGCTGAAATAATCCCTTGCCAGAGTAACAAGAATCACTAGCCTAAAAATTTTTTTTTACTGCACATTTTAACATCAATATTATTGGCTCTGGGACTTGTGTTCTGTCACTGATTTTGACAAAGAAGAGAAAGCAATTATATAAAGCTGAAACATGTTTGCCATCAGCTGTACTTGAAAAGCCTTCAAGTTAAAAGTGTGTGTGACACCAGATTGGGTAATGTGTTTAAAAGATGTTTAAAATGTGCAGGAATAAAGGCTGAATTAAGCTCTATTCTTACAACATACTTCAACTTCAGGAAGCAGTCAAACTAATCCAGACTTGATATTAARTAATATTTCTGTTCTGCATCCATTCACAAAGTACCTGAAGGGAAAATTCTTCAAGATGACATAGACAGGAGGAGTTTGATGACCTCAGAAATTCTGGGTTAACATAACAATGTCTCAGCTGTAAGCTGTATCAGAAGAGTGAAATGTACAAAGAGAAAATGAAATWATTAGAGGCAAGGCTGAGATAGTAAGGGAAGTCTTTTTTTTTTACACTGCCTTTTTAAAGAGAAAATTTGTAGAACATCTGTTTCAGAGGTACTACCTSGAATCTTAAAAGATGAAACAGTAACCTTGTGGGCAGATCTGTCTGACCTGACCGTGTTCAGATTTTTAGAGCAGTCAGACAATGAATGTCTTTCTCTCCAGGCAAGACATTCTTCAATACAGCACTCCTGTGCAAAGTTCCATCTGTGTTTTACCAGGGAGCTCACTAATGAATGCCTTTGTGCCCATCTTCTGTTGACATTGAGGGYGAGAACTGGACATAACCACATGTGACAAACAGGCTGCAATTCCAACAGGAGTTTGTCCTGTAATAACAATGGTTTGGTGAGCAAAGGCAGAGGCATTGTAATTCAGTCTCTGTATTTGCTGGGTTGAAGTGTGATCTTTCTTCAATTTCTCCTACGTTTGGGTTGGTTTGTTGTTGTTGTTTGTTTTGAGGGGGGAGGGAGGATGTGTGTGTGTGCTGGTTTACATAAACTGTGCAACTTTAGACCCACTTTGCCAGACTGCAGTTCTAATCTTTATGCAGCACTGCTGTCTGACACAGAGCAGTCTTTAGGGGATGAGATGAAACGCACCGTGAATCTCCATTTCTGATGAAAGCTCCATGGGAACTCCGCTGGGATCCCTGCTACTTTGCTGCAGTCAAACTTGTCTGAGCCCCTGTGCCATCCCTTTGTGCCTCAGGGAGACAGCAGTATCATGGATACAATGGGCATGTTCTGCTTTCATGCTTTAGGGCATTCAYTGCAAAGAATAGCAATGCTTTCCTCTTGGCCTCAAAGCCACTTGTTTACCCACCYCCTTTGTTCAGAACTGAAATATTTAGCTTTAAAACCTGAGATGAAAACTGTCATTTTTTTTTTTATTTAGTATCTGTAGGAAAGTCACACAAAATCACTGTCTCTTTTAATCAGCTTATTTGTTTAAGCTTGCAGGGTGGTAAATGAGCTTTCTCTTCTCCATAATGGGTGGTTTAATACCCCACCCATCTATTGGCTGAGGACAAAACAGGCCATAACTCAGTTTTGCCTGCTCTGAGAAGTGCCAAGATTAATYAGATCTTAAAGGCCTGAATCATGAGATTCAGTATCACAAGGACCTAAAGTGTAGTGAACCCCATACTGACTGGACTGTGAACTGCACGTTTGTCATAAGAGTGAGTGATGATATACATTTGAGAGGGAAAACAATACACCCAAGACTGTTAGTGCTAGATGTTTGGGAAATAATCTCTTTTACCAATTCTACTGCTTATTTAGCAATTTCAGTGAGGAAGCTGTTAATRTACTGAAGACTGCTATAGTTAATTAACAGTTTGTTCAGTGTAAAAGTTTGAAGGTGCCCTGGTTTCAGCTGGGATAGATTAAACCACATCAGAAGGTTTATGAAAAGTCTATAGTTTAATATTTTCACTGCTGCAGAGGGTTTCTAATCTGTCAGAGTAGAAAAATCCAAAAGAAAATACACTTACAATGCACTGTAAATAGGGGCCTCTAAACATTCAACACAGATAAACACTGATTGTTTCATAGTCTGCTAAGAARCAAGCATTTGCTCCTGGTGTGCAAGACAGCAAATAAAAAAATCCACATACAAATAGTGCCATCTCATTTTACTCAGAGAAGGTTTAACACATAAACCCAACACTTACACAGTGGTTTTACTTCTATAAATACAAGCAGCCAGAAAAAGAGAAACTAAAGTTTCATAGCACACCCAGTGCAGGTTTTAGTTGTTCTTTTTCCCAGCTGTACATGGTCCCTCTAAAGGGTCATAAAGTCTTAAAAAGATTTACTGGATTCACCTGGCAGGGTTGATGTGTCAAGTCTTGATTGTTTTTTTGAGACACCTCAGGTCATGTCCATAATTCCCACCTGGCTTGGTTTTACTTCTCATGAAGGGAGGTGGAGTAAAAACTGAGAGCAGAATATGAGAGACAGCTTGCTTTATATCTGAGCCCATTTAAAGGATTAAAAAACCAGTCTTTAAACATGTAGCTAATATTAGCAGAATTCAGTAGAACTCAAATGCATATTAAATGTAAGAATGCTTTCTTCATTCAGAACTTGCACTTGACTGTGGACAAGAGGCTTGCATTGCTATCTTGCTTTTTAAAAGGGCTAATTCTCCTCCTCTTACTCATGCTGATGTAAATCTGAAATAACCCCACTGAGGTCACTGGGGAATGACAGAGCTCTTTTTGTGACTCTGCAATCAGCCTGAAAAATAAGCACAACCAAAACAGACTACTTAAAAAACTCTCAGAATCTACTAAGACTGCCATTGCGTGGGGAAAAAAAAACCCATAAATGTTGTTTCAAGTTCAAATGCAATTTTAGAACTTCAGTTTTTGGGGGAAAAAAATAGACAAATTTCAGTGGCTAATATTACTTTCAAGCTTCTGAAAAGAAATATCAAACTACTAGGAGTGGGGAAAGGGTAGTGAAATTTTCAAAATAGAAAACCCTCTTCACTTGAAGGCTRTCAGGAAAACAAGCCCCCAGTTTCCTGCAGCTGCAAAAGCASCCAGAGCTCACTTCAGTGAGAGAGAGGCAAATTGCTCTATTTTCTCCACATTTGGGCTGCAGTTTCCAATGTATACAGATGTTTGGTGTTGGGATACACATCCAGTCCCCAGCTGTCCCACAGCACAGGCAAGGAGAGGAGGTTCCACACTGGGASATGTCTGTAGACCTTTGTACAAGTGTCAGACTGGGAGTATCAAGCCCTGCCTGTCTGGTTGGTGAGGCCCCTGGCATGTGTTCCTTACCATGCTATCTGTAAGGAAGTATTTTGGTGGATCCCTCAGGTCTTGATCCTTAGGACCTGTGATCTCTCAGGTGGGTTCCCTAATTCATTTTTGAGGGGACCTGCAGCTTTTTCTGCATAGCAGTAGTAGTAGTAACATTCTCCCTGTGTGTCCAATAGCTGAAAATGAAGCTCTTCAGTCTGCTGCAGCTGGGYCACTCTTCACTTGAGATTGTGGGATTAATCCTTCCTGACATCTCCATGCATATGGATATGTTTGTTTTCAGACATGTACTTGAGCTAATGAGCATTTGGGCMATTGCTTGCCTAATTCTTTTCATTGTGGGCAATCTGATGCTCATCCACAGGACTTGTGCTATTTAGCTACTCTCTGCAGTGCCTGTGATCAAATGGTCTCTTTTTATCATCACACACTGCTCAACATTGTTTGCCTCTCTCACATTCCTGACTCAATACCCTCCCATCTTTGCTTCATCTTGTCCTGCCCTTGAAACATGCTAGTTATCTGTATGCAAAAACTAACGAGACAAAGACATCAGTTTCTCTGAAAAGGAGAAAAACAAGTGAATCCTCAGAGTGACAATGACAAATGACTGGCAGGCACTCTTCATTAACACTGAATGCTGGTAGTCTGCATTCAGCAAGACAGAGGTGACCTCTAGGACCATCATTTAGCCTGATATTTGTTCATTCAACCTAAAAAAAAATTACACAGTCTTTMATATACTAAAAATATAAAAATTACATTTCCCCTCATGATACAGGCAATAAAGGGTAGTTTCCAAGTAGTCTTTTTAGCATCTATAATTTTACAGAGCACTCTTAAATTACAGTTTTTTCCAGCCATCATCAGACCCAGTGAAGTGAACTTTGCTGCCATCACATTGCACATGCTGGAGCTTAAGATGTGGGAAAGTGCCATTCTCCTGACCCAGCATCACATCCCAGCTCAGCATCCTGGCYCTTGCTTCTCCTGTTTGTGTTTGCCATGCTTCACACGTATATGAACTCTTAGTGAGAATTGTGTAAGACCTGATTGTTGAGAGCCAGGGATGCTCTTTGTGGAATATTAAGAGAACTGATTATTACACCACACAATTCAGTAAGGAAGGTGCCTCTGTGAATGGCTGTAAACAAGAAATGTTGCTCACATGGAGAGGAAATAAGTGCTGTGGCCCTAAGGGTGCTAACAGGCCCTAACAATGCTGCCCAACCTCACTGGTTACCCCCACCCAAAAGCACCAGAAGATTTAGGAATTAACTGCCTAAGGATTTAGAGTAGAATGGGGGACTTTCTTTCCTTCACAGAATTTACTCAGCAAAGATCTGTAAGAACAGGAGAAGCTGAAAGGAATCAGACAGTGCTACAATAGCAGTTTTATGGATATTCTGGGAATACTGTCTGTTGCCTGCTTGTWACTGCTGTTCACAGCAAGTTCCTCCAGGCTGAATCAAGTATTAAAATAAGGCTTTTTCACTTCCTTGTCTGAAAGCTAAGACTGGATCTACTCTTAAGGTTGCTGGATTTGTTCCTCTGACAAACCTTAAAGTAGTGAGGAGGAAATTAATTCTTGAAATCCTCACCATATGTGGGTATAAACCAGAGAAACCTGGCTTAGCCWGACTGACTGTTTTTCCTCTGTCACACTGAGAAAATACTCCACAACTCATTCATCTCTCCATTCTACACATTTCCTTATTTGTTCCTACACACTGGGGYGGTGCCTTCTGTGTGCTAATGCAGAAGAATTGAACCCTAAAAGTGAAGTGTAGTCTACATGAGTATCAAATGCAGCTAGAAATAAACTCTATTGAAGTGTCTGGCTTTATAACTGCTTAGCATGTTGCTATTCTTGCCTTGGAGCATGTGTTCATACTGGAAGTTCATCTGGTACACCAGGATGTGCAGGTACGTGTGTGTAAGTCTTCTGCTGATTCACAATATGCCAGTCAGTGTTAATTATAAGCAGGAAGAATTAAAATTTTGGGAGGGTGAAACTTGCAGTGCTATTTATCTCTATTTAAATTAGGACATGGCTCCAGACTATATGTGTCTTGCATTCTCAGCCAATGAATTTGTGCACAGAAATAGGATGCTGAGAGACTCAGATATCTAGATTTTTCACTGTTRTTCCTATTTCAAGTAGCAATAACTTAATATTCTTATTTGAATGTCTTTTCTTGTACATCCACCCATGTTTTCTGTGTTCCTGTACACATTGTTTCCTGATGGAGCATCAGCTCTGGATGCCAAATGGAGCTGTACCTGCTGGCTTTGATGCAAAGCAGTGTTGGTGCCTACAGCCTAAGGAGACTGACATTCCTGTTCCATGTAACTTCTTTGCCTCTCTGGTGACAAAGAATACAGTATGAAAAATATCTGTATGTCACCATCAACTTCTCTCTGTGTGTGTATGTGTCCATAAAGTATTCCAAGGCTTTTCCCAACTTCACATTTTGGACGTTAGTGTGGGACATACAAGTGCCCTCGATATKGATTTTAATGGAAGAGCAATGACTCAGGAGGAAACAGCCACCACTTTTCATGTCTGGCTGGGGTTCCTCATGAGCTGGTTTGATGTGTGTCAGAGAATGGGGTAGTAAGGAAGCTGAAAGTGATGTTGTCCTTGCTAAAGAATACTTTTCCAGGTAGGTTTCCTCARTTTTTCTCTTCAAGTTAGTTTTTCCTCGAGAACTAAATACAACAGGGAAATAATACCATGTGCTTAARATTTTCCCAACTTTATGGACAACTCTTTAGTTTTGTACTGCCAGAAGGGTCAGAATTCTTTCCCAGCAAGATACCTGGGAATTCCTCAGAAGCCAGGAGGCATTCAGACACTAAAGCCACTTTTGCTGGCATCTCACCATCTGATCCTAACTCACCCAGCAACAGAAGGGCTAAGAGCTGYCACTCTGAATAACTTTACTGCCTACATCTTTGGCAAGTTGAGCCTGAATTTTACTCAAATCACAGCTTGCAGCAAGAATATTTATGAACTAGGAAACCCTCCTGTAAGCGTATAAGGGCAATCTTTTTTATATATACATATATATATGTGTGTGTCTGTATATATATTTATATATATTCACACCCCCTCCCCTTCCTCCTATCTTCATGTTAGCAGCCAGCAATGTGGCCATTCTGGTTGCCTAGGAAGCTGATTGCTGCTCCTAAAGGATCTGTTTAAAATTCTGATCTGGATTCTAGTCAGGTATGTGAGACCCTGGGAATGGAGCTCCTGACATGGTGGGTACTTTCCATTTCCCCCTCTCCTCAGCTCCTCTGGACTGAGGRAAGGCAGCTGTGCTGCTTTGTGAGACTGAGCAGCTGGACTTGGTTACCCCTAGAACCAATTAAGTGCTGGAAGAATGGCTTGCCTTATTCCAGGGAGACAGAAGGAGCTGTTTGGGATCAGAAATGACACTGGAGAGTAGCTGTGGATGTATGCAGTTATTTTAAGGGTTGTTTGTGAGGCTTTTTCTATGCACCTGCTGCCTTTTTGGGCATTTGTACTTTCATCTGCATTGTTTGAGATGCAAATAAAAGCAACGATACATACTSAGACAATCTGAGACCTGTGTTTCAGAGGACTGTGCTGAACCCTTTGTGGAGTTTCTTTTCAGAAGCTAATTCTAGTGGAAAATTACTAAATGGAGCTTTAAATAGGTGAAATAGTAAGCTGGCCAATAGTGCACCTATCAGAGAGGCAAAGGAGGCTGCTCTCTCCTAGTTGGTTTCCATCCCACAGCTCTACTATTTGGAGAGACAAAGCAGGGTTTCTAACAGGAAAGTTCCTTAATATTTCATTTTGGCCTAAGGCTGTCCCAAAAGTTGTCTTTCACACCTCATTATATGTGCTGTTCAAACCTAGGTAGGCATTCAGAATAACAGCTGGATAAAAGTCTATGAATACAATTACTGATTAGCAATGCAACAGATATTCATTAAGAGAKATCTTAGATGGTAGCAAAAGCTAGAGTTTGAGTCACTTGTTTATGCTCTTAAATGAGTGTAAGATCTCATTTAAAACTGCTTTGAACTGTGAGTTATAAACAGGAGCCCTTTGATCAGAACTSAAGTATGATGTGTCATAAGGGGTTATGCCAAAATAAAGAAGCCATCTAATCTTTTTCTCCAGAGACACTGAGCAAAATGAGAGCTATGGTTCCCCTACCTGTGTCACATGCTAGGAAATCCATGCTGGAGAAATTGGGCTGTGACRATTACTGTTGAACCTCTGCAGTGGGAAATGGCATTTGGTTTTCTGCTGGGGAGAAATCAGAAATGCACAATATAAGTGTTTTATTAGTCTATTTATAAAGCCTATTTCTATTGCATACATTCCTCCCTGAGTGTGGTTCTACATACTCCTCTTTCAGAAGCTTCAATTTAAWTTTGTGGTTAACTTAAAATTAAATTTGTGGTTACTCCTGCTTACAGCAATTTCTTCATAAAGATGTGACAACAAGCTCTTTTCTTCAAAATCTGTCACTCTGCACACTTAGAAAAAGCACAGCTGGAATGTGATGGGCAACACTGCCATGTGGTGATTGCTGTCCCATGAGTGCTAAACTAACTTTGTAGGTAGCTGGCTGCACTGCTGTTGGGTGACTTCACTGGTCTTTGCCATTCTGCCAAGCACTGGCAATGCTTTTGTGGCTCCTGCTGGGATAAAACACAGACCTGCTGGGATCAGAGGCCTGTATTTTAATCCAGTGGTTGATCTGCATCCAGCTTCATGGCAGTGGGATGTGGAAAAAGTCAGGAGGAGGAAATAATAGGCCAGACTAACTGTCCAAGTTACATTGGCTCAGAGGTCTCCTAATTTATTTTTTAAGTCCTGCAAATAAAACAGTGATTTTTCAAATTGAGGGGTATTAGATCCTCCAGGACACAGAGTCATGAGCTAACAGCACTCTTCTGTTCACTCTGGAAAATAAATGGGGTTTTCTGTGATGTTATCCAGAAGAAAGGGTAATATTGGCATGTATGGCCAGATAAGGCATATTCTTCTGTTTCTTTCTTCATCTAGGAACAATGTRGAATTTGTAATTATTATTTGGGATKTAATCAATCTGTGAAAGAGTAGAGGAAAATAATGAGGTATGTGGTAATATTTCTAGCATGTGCTTTAATTACTGACTTTGATTGCTGCTGAAACTGATGAGGCTGAGTGTGATGATATTATCAGGAAGTAAGGCCTGATAGCAAGAGATGAAAACATAACATGATCATGATATTCTGCAAAATGGCATCTTTGAGGATTGGATTGAGTGACTCCCTGCAGAGATAATTTAAATGCTGTAAAGCCATATATGTAGAAATGATGATGAATAAGATAATAGACAGCCTCTAAGGAAAACAGAAGATCCTTTAATGCAACAGAAGACTTACAGAAACCTCTGTGAGTGTCTGTGGCACCACATCTAGATCAACACTTACAACATTATTAAAAGATTCCAAAAGAGCCWGTGAGACTTAGAGACTGGTAATTTAATGGGTAATGATATTTTCATCCTAGGAAGTTACAGGAATATAGTTTGTAAATATACATGTCACCAAGGCGCTCAAAGCTATAAAGTTAGAGGTAACTTTGTCAGGCATTGGACAGATACACCACATGACACCTGGAATGACACAGAAACATGCACAAAGCAGCTGAAAAAGGTGACATTAGACTTSAGGTGTGTGGTGGCAAAAAGAGGCATAAATAACTTTCAAAGTTTTCAAAGGGGCTTCCTTCCAGACCTGGATGTCACACTGCTACTCAAAAGAATGAAAGAACGGCACRACACAGCAATCATGAGGGAAAATAAAAGAAAGAGGAATTTATTGAAAAYCAGGGATATTTTATACAAAAGGAAGAAAAGATTCTAATTGGGTGAGAAAATTCTCACCTCTACACACACACTGGCTAATACACATGCTTGTCAAGGAAATCCATTCCACTAAGAAGAATGTAAACATCAGGATATTAACAGCTAGTTAGAAACAACACCTGTTATTTACATGAAAAACCATGGAAAAACTGACTCCAAACTACAACTTACCAGAAAGCTTAAAAATTCAGGGTGACACCTGGAAGTTTCTGTAATGTACTTAAAAGCAGCAGGACTGTAACACAGAGCATCTCAGCCAGTAGTTAACAAAATGAAAATAGTGCTTACTAAGAATGTCACCTTTTACTAGATGGAGAGTGAGGACTCTGAAGCATCCAGGCGTGCAGCTGAGAAATCCAGCCCAAGTCAAACAATGGAACTGAAAGAATGCTTCAGATCACTGAATCTCCTCTGTTCCTAAAAGAAGAAAAAAACCCCACCCACAGACTTAGAAGGTCTGAAACCGCTAGTGAAGAAATAACACTAGAAGTGAAACAAGAATATGCAAATATTAGTTCATATAAAATACTCTCACACGGTTCAAGGATACAATAGCTTAGAAGTGCCCCAAA
This sequence comes from Alauda arvensis, assembly GCA_902810485.1. NCBI lineage: Eukaryota > Metazoa > Chordata > Aves > Passeriformes > Alaudidae > Alauda > Alauda arvensis. Next base: position 78,320 of record CADDXX010000820.1, read on the forward strand.
CCTTTCTTTATGCACAAAAATGGCTGTAAACTTATCTAACAAGCAGTACATGGGATCTAGCTGATATTTTAGGTAACATCTTTGAGCTTACTCCATGATTCTCATTTCTTGCAGAAGTGTTAGCTGTTGGGTTAAATAGAAAAAAGAATTATCTTATGCTGTGAAATCTAATTAATTGYGTACTATGTGTGTTAGAATTTGTCTGCAGGACAGTTATGAACTAACCCCTTGCTTCTCCCAAGGATCTCCAGTTCCCAGCTGGTAAACAGAAAGATGTGGAGCTGCTATGACTCAGTGACTAGAAGCAAAGGAGAGGGAGAAAAAAACCTACTTAACTGTTGGAATAGTTAAAAAGATGGCAAAACAGATGGCAAAAGGTCCTTTTTTTGGTGAGGTCGGGTCTTAATCAGGTCCAGTACAATGGCCGCTCTTACGAGCAGCACTCCACTCATGGTAGAAGGAAGCAGAAAACAGAACCCCGCAGTAGTGCTGAATTCTTCCCACAAGGGCTGCAGCCTCCCTCCCCTCTGAATGCCCAGAGAGCAAGAGAGATAGGAGCTGCACACAACCCCATTTTCCCAGTCCTATTCTCAYGGTATCTCTGCCCCTCAGAGAAAAAAATCTCAGGTAAGAGAGTAGCCAGCCACACCTTTCCTAGGGCAACTTCTTTTTTCTCTCTCTTAAGCATTGATAGTTATTGCATCCTAGCAACCTATGGGACAAAAATCCTTGAGGGAAAAGAAACAAAAGGAAAAGATCCTAACCTTCAACATCTTCCTGTCTGGTGGGGCTGCATTTCWGCATGACCTATCATTTCTAACTCAGGTTGTCAGTTTTCCTCTTGGGATTGAGGTCAGCCAGAGGAACACTGCAGTGCTCTGACCATGTGTGTCAGTGGATGGGCCATGGTTCATTGATGGCAGTGAATGACCACGCTCTTCTAACATCCAGACACGCTCAGTGCTACTTCTGGTTAGTGCAACAAAGCTTCTGATAGTTTGTAGCTACTGAAAGGACAGAAGAGCAAATCTTGACACTAATTAAATGTTATTTGCGCTATCATTTGATCCATAATGGTATATATGGCAGAAAGTAGATCCATTTGACCAGAATATCAAGTGCAGTGATATGGAGGGGCTGTGAGTAACTCAGAGTCTGCCTCAAGGACAGGAGCTGCAGTTGCTCTGCCCTGTGAGTTCAGTTTGTCTCCTCTAATTTTGTCTTTAAAACCCACGTGTATGTGGTTTCTGCAGAGAAATTTTCAGGATATTAACAACTTTGGAGGACACAGTAWTTTGTTTTATAAATGTCATAATGACTATCTCTAAGGAATTTGATTTCTTTTGTGTGTATAAGCAAGCGTATTTTATTTTTCCAAAGCAAAAGCATCCTTTGAAGAAAATTAAACCCTTTTATTCCATGGAGAACAGATTGACAGTTTCTGAATCCTAAATCCTTTTTGAACTGCACTTTGCTCTGGAGGGATGTGGAAATGTGACTGCCCTGGCAAACATTTGTCATCAYGGCAAATAACTGTTTCCATAGAGAGATAATTGCTCTGTAAAGTATGTCTTCTGCTTTCTGGGTAGGGGAAGACCAGATTTCTTTGTGCTRTGGTTGGGCATTTTGCTATCCTAACCTGCCCTAAAGTGATGTGGTGAACTGCAGTCAGAACTCACTGTCCATATCTAGGGGCCCATAGTTTGTCATCCACTCCTCTCCCAGCCATTCTTTTTCAGATGGTTGACACTGGTTTTATACAAAATAAGAAAACTGTTGTGATCAATTAGCTCTAATCTGATGTGATGCTGGTAGCAGGGAGGATCAGCTGYGCCTCCATTTGATGTGCAGCAGTCGTTTGCAGGCTGCTGAGCAGCTCTGGGGATGGCTTTTGGAGAGCAGCAGTGGGTAAAGGCTCCATTCTTCTGATCTGCAGCYGAACAGCCCCTTCCCACACTCCTCTGCAGTCTGTTGGTTAAAACTAGATTAATTGTACTTCTTATCCCAAACAGAAAGTCAGAGAACCTCAGCACATTTCCAGGTGAAATCATACCAGTTATGCARAAGTACAAATGTAGCCAGGAAACCATGCCCAATCTTTTTCCTGGATATGCTGACTCTGTGGATGTGCAACATCAAAGAAAGGAAATTTGGCTGCATGCTGCTGTTTGCAGGGCTGTGGTCACCAGTCACTGTGACCCAAGAGCAGAGGCCACAGAGATAAGTGTGTCTGCTGGTGTGACAGAGCAGTGTGACAGCAGAGCTGGAAGCTGGCACAGGTATCCAGGGCTGCACGTGGAACCACGGGAGTATGAGAACCACACACATTCTTTGAGGTGCCTCCTTACTGCAACAAAAGACGCTGGTGCCAAATGTTTGGTGACCGTGCATTGCTTTTGTATGGAAAATCACTTTGTGAAAAGCCAGTGTCCCAAAATGASACAGAGGAGTCCTGCACCTTTACTCGAATAAAGGGAGAGAGCCCACTGGGGCACACCTCTGTGCAGTTTCTCTCTCGAGGTTTCCGAGGGYKCAGCCTCMTTTTATCCCAAACTCCCGGCTGCATGTCKCCCTMWTCCTTTCCCCATTGCTGAGCTGCTGGGAAGGTGCAGCCTTCCCCAACTGCTCACCCCAYATCCCCCCCTGAACCTGTCATTTTACCCCARAGTTCGGAGCTCAGCCTTGTGCAGACCCTTGGCTGTTTCAGGAGCCAAGCTGTCTGSGCCCGGTGACAAACCTGCTTTTTGAAGTCAGCAGAGACATTARGACCCRTTTCCAAGACGTTAACAACCGTRCCTTCACACATCSAATTGTTTGTGAAGACCTTAGCAYTCATCTTTTCTATCACTTTTGATCACCCAGCATTCACATAGGCTCTGCATCCACATGCCAGAGTAGGTGTGTAGAGGGAATTAGGGCATTCCCCAAATCTGTAGAATTTATTTTAGAGCCTGGTTTAGGGATACATGAAAAATTGGTGTATTTGAAAGGTGATCAGCTTGCAGGATTGAACAAGCACTCCTGCTAGTGGAGGAGAATTGGCTCCTGTGAGGGGACAGGCTGGTTAGCTGGGAACTGCTTTGTCTGGAACAAAATCCTGGTGAGTACTGTGCAAGTTATGCAATGAATTCAMTTTTATCAGCTGCACAAGAGAATGTGCTTGTTATATCTTTGCAAGGAAATTTGTGGCATTTTTTCCGAAGGACCATGGCAGCTTCCAGCCGTACTCCCGGTGAGTCAAACATCAGCAGAACGTGCCAGCGGAGTCAGCGACAGTACCCACCTCGCCCAGCCGCGGGAGATGTTCGTGCCTCATCTCCGGGGAACTGACAGCCATCCACTCCAAGGCTGCAAGCTAAAAGCAGCGGGAAGTTGAAAAACAGGGCTAGGGCGTGAGGAACTCCGACTGAGTGCCGCTGCTGGCCCCGGAGCCTCTCGCTACTCTCCGCAGCTGTGGCTGTGAAAGAAGGCGGCTGCAGAGGGCTGACGCTTCCCGGCTCCTTGGCGGGCGGGCCGCGTATGCAGCGTGAGGCAGCGGGCGCCCCGTCCCACATCGGCTGTGGGACCCGCCCGTCCCGTCCCGTCCCGTCCCGTCCCCGCGCCGTGCGGAGCCGCTCGGGCGGTGGCGGTGGAGGCGGCCGGCAGGGGGCGCGGGCGGGCGGCGTGGCCGGGG
>CADDXX010000820.1:82480-132387 GCA_902810485.1 Alauda arvensis
CGGGGCGGGTCAGCCCTGCCGCCGGACGGGACCGCGGGCCGGAGCGGGGTGTGCGAGACCCGCTGCCTGCGARCCGTGTGTTACTTGGGGTGTGCGAGCCGCTGTGTGTGACCCGGTGTGTGCGAGCCGTGCCGGGCAGGGGCTCGTCCCCCTGGGAGTCCCCGCGTCCAGAGTCTGGCTCGCGTGTGCCCGACTGGGCTGGGAGCGGGGCTGGGAGCGGGGCTGGCTCGGGGCCGGAGCGGGGCTGGAGCGGGGCTGGGAGCGGGGCTGGCTCGGGGCCGGAGCGGGGCTGGAGCGGGGCTGGCAGCGGGGCTGGAGCGGGGTTGGCTCGGGGCCGGAGCAGGACTGGAGCGGGGCTGTCGCGCTGCTCTGGTGCCAGGAGTTGTCATCCATTGTTGGCGGATACACTGTGGCCGGAGTGGAGTTAGTTAACTTCGTGAATTCACCTGTTTCCTGATGCCTCTTGTCTTYAGCGTGTCCCACAGCATCCTTTTCATCACACGTACTTAACCTATATATTTGTAGGGCCTTGAACAGACTTCTTAGTGTATTTCTGTGCTGCAGGTTCCCGAAAAATAACCCTGAACGTTTTGACAAGCACAAACCTCTCTTGGAAGTGTGTTCTGAAATGGACATTGTTTTGGTCTTCGTGCAGAGTGTGGCCCTTAACAAACAAAACAAAACTCTGGGAAAGTGTATTTTAAAATGCCGGGAAGTAAAGGGTAAACATTGCATTTGTAAACACTGTAACCTGAATTTCTGGAYTGATCACTTTACATAAACTCTTTGGCAGTGGAAATGACAGGGTAAGAAAAGCATGTGTAATGACTTTRTAAGCCTTTTGTTTTGTCTGGCATCGTAGTCTCAGATGAGCACCTGTGTACTGATCYTAARTTTTCTCTTCTACAAATTTTACAAAGATTTTTTTATGTGGTGATAAAACCAGTACTGAATAAGTGGCTCTGTCTTTGACTAACTGCAAAAGCTGTCACGTATAATAAGTTATTGTGCCAGTATTACAATAGTAATGGGATATTAAACCAGCACATTTTGGCAGTAAGTAGCTGTAATACTTATGCCTTGTTTTGAAGTCTCTAGAAGGAGGATTAGCTCAGACAGARTTTGTAGTGGGAGGATGTGAGTGAGATGAAAAGCAAAAGCTGCTTAATTTTAATCTTCTCAAAAAGGTAACTACAAGTAGTGCACATGGCTGAAACRCATATGCTCCTCTCTCTAATGGCTTTTAATGGTAGTATCTTGGATATGTTGTGTAAACTCAGTAGTGCTGAAATACTACTTTTTATGAGATTCAATCCATACTGAACAAGCTCCTGTTCAGAAGCATTGAGGGATAGCAGGGTGTCATAGGAAGGTCTGACAACAACAGAACTGGAAAATGGCTTTGGTGTAACTGAGGCTGTGTCTGTACCTGTGYAGAGGTGTGCCTCAGGCTGCAGGCATTTACTTAAGTTGTTTAAKTCTCATGATTGGGAACTTCATTTTCTCTAGCTGCTTTCTKTTGTCTTCTGAGCTTTTTTTGATCTAGTTTTAGAGGTGGGCATCTTGGAGTGAAGAAACAGAAAAAGCAATGCTTCATGGTGTGCAAAACCACTGTCCCCCATGAAGTGTGCTTCCTCCAGTGGTTTTACAAGGGGCTGTATATTTTTACACACCTACCATAACCTCCTTAGACAAATAAAACCTGAAGTGTCCTGTGAGGTTTCTTATGTACTTCCTTTTTTATTTTCACAATCTCATAAGAGACCTTTGAARCTAGACTTCAGTTGAATTGTTTCGGATGCTTTTTCTAATGAAGTTGCAAATATTAAAAAGAGAAAAAAAATTCTTTTACATATAAAGGCTTTGGGTCTTAGGTGTGTCTGCCTGTTGTTGCCCAAAAAATGACTATTTGATTCATGTGGTTCCTAAGTGTGGCTTTTATCTGGATTTATGGTCAGTTCTAGTTGCATAGTCTCATCATCTCCCCACAATTTTATCTTCTGACCAACAATAGCATGTTGGCAATTAATTAAGTGGAAAACCACTGTGAGATATGTGTTGCTCACAAGCATACATCACATGAGCATAGGAATTAAATGTTAAGCCACCCACTAACATATGCTTTATCATTTAGATTTATGGTTTGTGATGGAGGCTACAGGGTGGTGGTGGTACTTTAATTGTCCAAGAGGGAGGAGTATTCAAGCCTACCTCTGCCAAAGGATGAAGGTGCTCTCTCTAGGAGCTTGGGAGTGTGCACAAAATACACAGCTATTGCTTTGGCTGTTAAGAGAAACATTTGGTGAAGGAGGTATGAGAAGATTAAAGAGAGTAAAGTTTGTTACAGGGAATACAGGAAAGTTTTGGGAGTTACTGGTGGAGAGTTACCACCAAGGTGCAGGAAAAGATATTGTGGCAATACAATGCTATGCTTACAGGCAGTGGAGCAGCACACACACAAATGTTACAGACAGCAGCCTCAAGGGTGAGAAAAGAGCTGCTTWAAACAACCTCAGTGGTCCAAATGTTGGACACTGTTTGGGAGAGTGTAGTTTGGGTCAAAACTGTCCCAGCAGTGCATCACGTTTGGGAARCRTTTGAACAAAGCCTTTAATCTTGACTCTGGGGGAGAGGGAGGCAGTCAATGAGKGGTTCATTGATTCACATTCAGAAGGGTGTATTWAAAAAACTCTGGCTCAGGTGGTAAATTATATAYCTTTATTATATCTCTTAAAAAGGAAARCTTAAATTTTGCAGCACAAAGGGAAAAAGTGTCAGATGCTTAAATGTAGATTCCATGCAAGATTTTTACTTGCATGGGTTTGAGTGTCAYGGTAATTGTTATGGCCTTGTGTTAAAATATTGCAGTACTGATAAAATATTGTGCTTCAAAATGCATATTTTCTTACTTTCTTTGAAACGCTTTTGAAAATTCTTTCTGTAACAGGGAATGGAAATTCAGGCCAGTGTATRGCATAAATTACACAGAAACAGAATTAGAAACAGTTGGTCATWAAGCTGTGTAAAGGATGATGACAACTGAAGGTTTCTGTAGCAGTTTTCCAGGATGATACTAGGAATGCTGTACAGACTGTGACATGCTTCATATTCTGTTAAAATCAGGCTCCACTTTGGTGAATCCCAAGGTGAGTTCCCTGAAGCAAGCATTTAGATTTGCACACTATTTAGGCCAGAAGAATTTGGGAAATTTTATTGCCTACAATTTGTAGGGGAGGATACATGAGTCTTGACTTATGTCAATGTTGGAGCACGTGAGGTTTGCCATTATAGCTTGTTTTGTGCCATTTGGTYTAGGTTACAAGTCAACATTCGTGTTCTTGTTTGTCTTGAAAACATTAGATGTTCTCTGATTACAGCTGGGTGAGGCATTTTCTTGTTCAGTGAAGAAATATAAGAGTGGGAAGGTGTACTGTGACAAATGGCATTTATGATTCCTTTTAAAAAAATAGATAATGCCTGAATCATCAATGTAATGGTTCATCCTAAGYAGCAAGAAAGAGCATTTTTTTTGCATTGTGCAAGCTGATAATAGAAACATTTGCCAGGAGGGCTACAAAGGTGGATGGTAAATGTGGGATTAGGCAGTAAGTGGTTGTGATGACAAGCAGAGGATTCAGAGCATGATTGACAGGCTGTTTCATATTGATTAGGGAAGTAAACTGGGTTTTGAAAAGCTAGACAGCTGGCATATTTCTTAAAAGTGACTGATTTTTGGAAGCTGGAATAATTAGGCTTATTTGTTTGTGCCACATGGTGAACAYTTTCAGAACAGCAGTCTGGAAATACTAATCAGTGTTTTGCAGCTGATCCATTCATGGTTTCTACAGCCACCTAAAACTTTAGCATGAACCAAGAATGAAGCCAGTTTCCCCACAAAATTGTCACATTTCCCTTGTAAAAATGAAAAAACCAGACACCACAGCTTTGTGTCAGTGTGTGCAGTGGGAAATGTCACAGTTGTGCASTGGGAGATGCTGAACTGTGCCTTGCTAATGCTGGCAGTGGCTGACTGGGGACCCTGCAGGCAGCTGCTACCCTCTGTGGGTAATCATTGTTTAAAAGGACAAAGCAATGCTGGCACTGGCTCTTGCACTTTGCCGTGTGTTTCTCATGCTTTATTCACCTTCCCTGCGTCTGTGGTTGTGGTGTTGGTTTGATTGCTCCTGAGTCTGAGCACAGGCTTGTGTTTGTCTCTCTGGAGACCTTTGGGTACCTTCATGGGAGCTTCTGTGGGCTGATAAAATGTGAAACCAGCTAAGCAACTAAAGCAACAAAACTGTAGCCAAAGGGCCTTTCCAAGGAAATGCTGGGACATGATGTTTAATGCCAATGATGTTTAATGCCAGTGCTGTTTACCTAAACCTATTTTTATTTTGCTTTTTGAAGCACCACCTCTCCTGCCTGCACCTGTGTGTTCAGCTGTCTCTGTCTCTAAGAGGATGTGTACCTAGGGCTTGGCTTGTGCTGCTGCCAYGAGGATCCAGGGAAAAGGCAGGCATGCCCTTTTGCCAGCAGCATGGCAGTTTTCCCAGCATGTTGCCTGTGGTATTCCCCAGCCAGCTCTCCAGCAGCCAGGCAAGTTGGCAGTTGTGCAAAGTGTTGTGGGGAGGAAAGGGGCAGCAGAAAATGCTGACTGTGTGCTAATGCATCTGTGTAATCACCATYCTGGGGTTAGATTGCAGGAAGATGACAAAACTGCTGAATAAAATGTGTTTAATCTTCTTCATCCCTCTCCAGTATGAGCTGCAATGGGTAACAGTAGAATGTGTGGAGAAGCAGAAGTTTTCCATTCGGAACAGAAGTGTGTATCTGCCCTGTAATTTTGGATCCTTGAGATTTTATGGATGTGGTTGAATATGGAAGTTTTGGCTGACCTGACTTATAATAATAGGATGGACCAGATCTCATGCAGGGCTATAGGCAGAAGAAAAATCTTTTGGGATGAGGGTCAGGATATAGCTTGAACACAAGGATAGGGTAGAGTAGAAATGTGATGAGTAATGAAATCAATGTCATCCCTTCTATCCCTCTTTCCCAAACACTTACCAGGTTGTTGCACTGCCATTTTTCACATCTATAATTAAGCTAATTTAGTAAAATGGTGTTTTACTACTAGCTGTAAAATGGTGCATTTCAGGGTGAGCTGCCAGCTGTGGGGGAATTGCTGGGGCACTGGGTTTCAGTTCTGGCAGCTTTCCAGAGGGTGAGGGATGAAGGACCAGGTGAAGATGGGATACAAGATAGGATGGTGAGTGGGCTGAAGAGATAAAGTCTCCCCAAATCCATTCAGTTTGGATTTGTGAGCAAATCAACCTGTGTGAGGACTGTGGGTGTGTAACTTCCACCAKTAGAATATGTATGTGTGAGATAGGGTATAAACTGACCCAGTACAAGGGCATTTGGAACCAAAAGTGCAGATTTGGGAACTCAGATCACATTCTCAAATCCAAACCTAACCTGAATGGAAGAGCTGACAAGCAGTGAAAAATACTGTCCTTAATACTAACATCATCTTGAGCATTACATGGGATAAATTTGRTTCAGTGTGGGAAAATAAGCATTTTTCTGTGTCTATGAGCTTTTGTCACTGATCTGTTTATTCAACTTGTCTTCCCTAGTTTTGAGTGCATCCCTGCAATGTCTACATGCAAAGTTAGTGCCAGAAGAAGGCATTTGCCTCAGACACCACCCCTGACACTGGGGCAGATTCCTGCTCAGAGGAAACACATGCACAGGGGAGTGTTTTAGCAGGAGATGGAGTTGTTCAAACAATTAAAACTGTAAAAAAATAAAACCTGAAATTTAAAACAAACCCCAAAAATCATTTAACAATTCAGACATGTTAACTGCTCTGCCTTTGTGTGCTTTTTGGAGCTGTGATGTTACCTGATCAGCCACTGGCTGTRATCTGAGGGTGATTAGGGTCTATGCTTACAGTTATGAGCATATGGTATATGGTTTTAAAATTGTAAGTTTAAAATAATTACATTCTGGTGCTGTCTTTTAAGAATTATTTAATTATCTCTATGTACTAGAATGGTTTTGCTGCCAGTTAATATTCAGTTCTGGCCTGGAGCCATCACAATCATAAGGTTTCCTTCAAGTTTCATAGTGCTGTTAAAAGTGGGTTGCTCAGTTTCCCTTAAGGAAGTACAAGAACTTCCTTTGATTTTGTTTTTACTTTCTCTGCATTTCAGAGGCTTGYATGACCTTATTGCATAGGAAAAAGGGGTAGGAATATGGGGACATTCCTGAAGTGGATAACTGAGAGTTGGGCTTGTGACAGATTTTCCTGAATTTTAAAATTTGGTTCAAGCAGAGCCTCCAAAGTGATGTGCTGGACTGATGGGTTGGGACTGACTTCAAGTTTTTTAAGGCTTCTACACAGTAGTGTAGGACATTGATCTTATTTCCAACCCAAAAGAAGTAATCAAAGCCAGACCAAAACACTTCCTGAAAATTTTGTCTGAACTGAAGAATCTCTTGAACTGAGGGTTTACATGGACCAAAGGAAACTGAAGTTAAGGACACCTACTCCTGGAACTATTTTATGATTTCACACATTTGCTGTTCAAATGAGTAAACCATGTGAGGCCTATAAAGTCAGAGTTGGAAAACCAARGGCCAAAGCATGAAGACTTTCAACAATTCATAAAAGGAATATGAAAAGAAGAGATTTTAAGCTAGCAGAGGAACTGCAGTGGTCTCTTCAATACTTAAGATTTGGGTATGCTGTGAAGTCCAACCTTTTAAAAAGGGGAATGGCTTTTGATCTGTCATTATTTGAACTCAGTTGAAAGCTTTGTAATTTGACAGATTTTATTATGGATTGGATTTTACTGGTAGASTGTAAGACAGCAGTGAAGCTTCTCTGTGGTTTGAGGGAAGCAGTCCATGCTGGATCATGTTCTGTCAAAAACAGGGGCTGTGCTGCACTCTGAGCCCTTAGAGCAGTGTTGATCTGCCAGACAGACCCCTCTGCTGAAGGAGCTCAGAGGTTCCTGGGGGTGYCTGGTGGAGCTTCCCTGTGTGTTTTCCATGGTGTGGAGCAGAACTCAGATGTGGAGGCTCCTCTGAGCCCCCTGAGTGATGTGGTACACAGCAGCAGTGATTACAAGTAAGAATCCAAAGGGAGGCAACGTGTGAGCTGGCAAGTGGGAGTTCTGCTGCTGACCACTGTTTTGTCCTCTGGTCTAAACAGATGTCTAAATCTGTGAGAAAGTAGAACATAAAGACAGCTTGGAATAAACATTCCATAATTGTTTCTGTGTGCAGCGCTGCTTTTTCTCTTTGTTTACTGTCAGAGCTAATTTAGACTTATGTTAGGTTCCTCCAGGCAGGGGCATGCCATCCCTGTGTCCTGGCTGATGGGAACACTGGATATTCTCTGTAAATAGAAGTTGGTAGGAACAAAAATGCCTTTGCTGTCAGGGTGCTGCCAGAGCCTGGGCATGAAGGCAGCAAGCTGCTCCTGGCTGAGRCTCTGAAGGGAAAGTGTYCTGGGAGAACAGGAGACTGAATTWATAGTGGCTTTATTTATTTATTTTTAATGGAAGGATGTGTAGGATGTGGAAACATTATTTGAATTGCTACTGCTGAGAACTTCTCTCACATATACTGATAATTTTAGGGATAGTAGAGAACATGGAGAAGGAAAAGAGTGTTCTTGGGCAATGATTTCATCTCCAAAGAACCAGATATTTATAGTACCTTATATTTTGAAACYATGATTTTCTTCATCTCTAAATTAGTTCATGTCTTTACTTATATTTTTCTTATTAATATTTATAGGAACATTGATTCTGTAGAAACTGCAGTACTGATCCCRTTGGGTGATTTAATGACAGATATTATTGTGCTTGGTCTTAAAAAACCCCTGTTTTGTTTTTTAAGTGTTTATAAGGGTATTTACAACTCACAGTTATGGTATTTCTTCCAAAAGTACTTGTTGGAGTTTACAGAAGCATTTTGTTTTAGAAGTGTTTCCTTGCAAGGTGGTTAGTGGTCAGAGTCCAGGGAAGRTAAGCTGACACACCTAAATGGTGTGCTGTGCAAGGGTGAAAAAACCAATTAAAATCCTRCACTTAATGATCTTTTCATGCTTTTTTAACAGTTCCCATGCTTATTCATTTATTTATTTTTCACTCAGTTATGTTTGTTCAAGATAACTTGGGCATAATTTCATTAGGAAATTGATGTAAGGAAATTACAGAAACTGAGAGATTTCTGTCTGCAGAAGAAGTCAACTTCCAAAACTGTGAAACTCATAAAGAATAGTTGTAGTGTTCTAATGTCACACTGCATTAACTGTAACATTAATGCACAAAACTTGAATGYAGGTGGCTCTGCATGACTGTGTTTACTGCCCTGTTTCAGGAGATTCATACACTGGTAGGTTCTAAGTTCAATAAAACAAATACATTCTAAAGGATTTCAAACTGGAAAAATCAAATGCAAACCTGAACAGTGCAAACACTTGTTCTGCTCACATCTCTTAGCATCTGGTATCTGCAAGAGGGCAGCTCCTAATAGAGCTGAGTGGGACAGGACTGAGAAGAAGGAAACAGCCCTCTGAGGGATGGAAGGTGGAGGTGGCTGTTCCAGAATTTCCAGTGTAAAACTTTATGAGAGTCCTGCTCAAACTTGAAAGCTGCTTAGGAGAGAGAAGTGTTTAATATGCTCACCAATTCATGTGCTTGTGCACCTTGAGGTGTAAAAGCTCAGATGTTGGAGTCAAGAGAACTTTGTATTTTGAGAGCAGTGGATTATGTTTGAGGTGTCAGTGTTCAGCCTGGCTGATGGTCCCTTCAACACTTGTGTGTGCTCAGCACTCGTCAGGCTGATTAAATTCAGGGGTAGATCTGCACAGGGCAAGTGAGTGCTGTTCAGAGGGGCAGAACTGTTCAAGTAAGATCTGTTTGATCCCTTGGCTTCTATGAAGTGGGAGCTTCTGCTGCTTGCTGGAAAGGCTGGGCASTTCTGCTGGGCCACTGCAAGAGCTTTGCAGGACCAGCTGTGCCAGCATGAGGAGTTTAGAACTGGCTAGGTGAGGAAGAAACTTGMAAACAGAAGACAAGAAAAATTTGGACGTGGACATTTTGATGTACTAAAATACTAAACGTCAGCATTTTATTTGTTTTTCTTTTAAAATCAGATACTTGTTGGTAAAATGTTAAGTMGTTAAAMAATARAAGTTTCTTATGAGTAACTATTAGTTTTTACAAGTTAACATGTAGCCATGGTTTTTTGGACAGGCACTGTAGCTGAAAATCGCTGTGCCCATGCCTTATTTGTGGAGTGGTGCATGTTGCCTTTTTTATCGTGGCTTTCCTTATCTTCACTGAGGTGTTGGGGTTTTTTGGTATTTGTGGCTTTTTGTGTGTTTTGTTTCATGAGSCTGCTGACCTGTTTGTACTTCCAGTTGAGTTTTGCCTGTCCTGTGGTTACTGACTTGCAGCTTCACTCATGGGATGGGTGGGCTAACRCAGTAACACTGCTGGGCAGGTTTTRTTCAATRTTTGTAATGATGAGGTAGTTTTAGTCMTTTTAGAAATGCCTTTATTTGCACCAAGTGTTGTGACCTATTTTTCTTAAATGCTATTTAAAAAAAAATTAAAAAGTATGTTTCTTGTTGTTTTTCCTGTGGGAAAATGGAGAATTGTGCTGAACAGTACCACAGATGCTGTGCAAAATGCACCCTCAGTGTTGCAGGGATCACATGGCCAATTTAAACTGCTGCTGCTACAGTGGCTGCAGGGGTTTTGTGGGGGTTTCCTCACCGTGACAATTACAAGCATCACTAACTAAGCAGGTCATGCTGAGCAGGGAATTGGTTCTGCTGTGTGTTCCCATTTTCACTCTGTTCTGGTTCTTGCCATGGATCTTTATAGCACTGGGCCATTTGGTCATGGCCAGAAAATCCCAGCCACTATTTTGCCTTCCTGCAGGAAAAAAATGCAAATTGCTTGAAGTGCCAAAGAAAAGGTTTGACTTGTGCCATTTGCTGACACAAGTGTTTTCTGTAGTTGCTAATTCAAGAGGATGAACTCACTGTCTGAAGTTGTCTGGGGGCTGGACTTGTGAACAGATGAAAAATGTGCCTGGTAGGCTGCTGCCCAATGGCTGGGGAGTSATTGGTGGAGCAGCACAGGTTAAAATGAAAGCCAAGGGAGAACTTTTCATTACAGTTGTATCAGGAACTGTCACCTTCATTTCAGATGCCTTCACAATAGGCTTTGTCAAAACATAAGCCTACAGATGTAGATGAAATGCAAAAGATACATCAAAAAGAAATGATAGAATCTCTTATGCAATGTAGAGATGGTGAGTCCCTGTGTTATTCTGTGACCTTTTCTAAAACTATCTATGAATGTTACTCCAAACCTGCCTTTTGCTGTCTGTGGAATATTTGTTCTCCCTCCTACACTCTATAAGCTTGCTCCAAAATATACTTTTCTCTGTCTTTGGCAGATAGTTATGTACAGACTGAGCACTACCTTCCTTTTGGGGCAAAGTCTCAATTTATCTTTGCTGGTTTTTTCATTGTGGCCACTTCTGCTCAYTTGTGTTTCAGTAGACAATGTCATTTTGATGCAGCACATCACATAAATACAGTAWTTTTATTGAGGTAGACTTTGAGGAGTACTATTGATTATTTATGGAGACATGCTGTTTTAATCAAGTAAATTCATTTAAGCTGTCATGGTGAGTCAGTATAATTCTGTGCTTGTGCTTCGTGCTGGAGAGGTTTGTATTATGGATGGATGCTGGTGATTTAGAGGATGTAACAGCATCAGTCRATTGGCACAGGAGTTTGGCAGTGCTGGTTTAGTGTCACATCTAATCTCACAAGTGCTTTGAAAGCACTGATGTAAAGTTATTTTCAGGGCCTGACTTAAACAAAAGAAGTTTAGCCAGTCAAGAATTGCCTTGTGCCTGGTTTGCTGGGGAGCTGGTGCTGCCAGGGCAGGCTCGGTGTGATGCCCTGGCTGGCAGTGCCCCTGCAGTGCTGAACAGAATGCAGGCTAGTGCTGCCAGCTGCTCTGCCCCAGCTTTGTGCCTCACCTGGGCTCAGGCTGGCTGCCTCTCTCCCAGCATTTCTAGGCTGTTACTAATTTTTCCTGACTCCCTTGCCTGGCCTTCAACTGTCAGGCTGTTTTTCCCTTTGTGTGAGCATGCARTAACACCTTGCACCACCACTTGTATGCTGAGGGTGCTCTGAATGCTGTGAGTCACTCTGGCATGTTTTAATGAGTGGAGAATTTGGATGGTGTTTAAAAGGAAAAGTTACATTCTGTGGATAGGTATGCTGCAAAAGGTGACTGAGAAGCAGCCTTTTACTTCCCTGCATTTCAATGTAGGACACTTTATTAATGACTGTCCTGATGAATTTCTAAACTGTTTAAGTATGTCACATTTAAAATTAGTGTGACTGAAATGTTTGGAGTTGTATAGGTCATCTTTATCAAGTACTGTGTTTATAGAAACAGAATTGTGGARTTGTTTAGGTYGAAAAARGTCAAGTCCAACTGTTCCMCCAGCAYTGCCCWACCCACCACCAATCCCTGTCCCTGAGCACCACATCCACAGTCTGGTAAATCCCTCTGGGGTTGGTGCCTTCACCACTGCCCTGGACAGCCCTTTCTGTGAAGAAATTTTTCCTAACATCCAGTCTGAACCTGCCTGTCTCAGGGATGAGCATCAATCTGCATTTTGGGCACTTTTTGGAAGCTGCTGCTCGTGGCACTGGGTTCCACCTCGGTGTGGTGCTCACTCCCCTGTAAAAGCAGGAAAGCTTGCCTGGCTCAGAGGCACAGAGCCAGGCCCTGTGCAGCCCAGCCAGGTGCTGCTGTCAGCTGTTGATGGAATTGCCCTTTGGGAGCTCACRGAGGAGCTGCTGAGGCTGGGCCAGGAGCTGCACTCTGTAAACAGGTCAAGGTCAGCAGTGCCTGCATGTCAGGTCAGCAGTGGGTGCTCTGCAGGGCTCTGCTCTGTGACAGCCTGTCCTGAACACCCCGAATGTTCTTTGCTCTGTGCTTTGTTGCTTTGTTTCATCTGCAGGTAGGAATAGTTTTGTGGGAAGATAAGGTTGGTTTGTTTTCATTTCTCCCCCCTCCAGGCTTAGTTTTAYCTTTTTCAGCTTAGCAGGGCTCACTTCAGTGAGTGCTCGCAATTGTTACTGCACTGCCTTCACCTCACAGTGCTGGCCAAGCACWGCTGTGCCCTGGGAGCACCTTGTGTGCCAGCCTGGAGCAGCASAGGCTTCAGGACTCAGTCTCACACACCCTCACCTGATCCCTTGCAGCTTCTTGCCAAGGAGAAGCTGATGGCAAATTGTGTTGACAGGCTTTTAATTAACAGCTTCTCACCAGGAGCTGTTCCTATTCCTCATAAGTCGCAACAGAGCAACTTTTAATTTGTTAGCAAGCCAAAGTGTATTCAAAAGAAAATGCTTTCCACTTTGTGATTTCTTGAATGATGCCTTTCACACTCAATGTTTTAAAGCTTCTGATCTTGCAATTAAGACTTAAAGCTCATTAAGCTTACTCAGGAAAACRTTTTGCTAATATGAAGTGTGTAAGATCTCCTATTTTTCAGTCTTTAATTTTTTTTTTGGTGGCAGCTTTATTTTATGCAACAACAGCATTAATTTGTGTAGACTGTGCACAAGACCTCTTGTTCCTGAGAATTTTTTAATAGATTTTACCTTCTCCTCCCTGCTAAGTCTATTTTTTGCTTTTTCCTGTGGTTCCTTCTGTTGTCCCATCTGTTTGGTTGAACAGCTTTATTCTCTCCTGGTGTTTGGCATACACTAATCCTTTTACCTTCTATCCCTCCCTGCTTTGTTGAGTTGCAGTAATGTGGTTCAGTTTTGCTTCTGCCTGCCTTTCCCTAGGATGTTCCAGGATGAGCTATGAGTTTTTGACATTGAGAACTGTTAAAAGTTGTTCCTTCCAACTTTCCCTCTCCCTCTCTTTTTACTTTATTTTTATTACTGCTTGCMCATGCCATTTATGGTGCTGTTGGCATTTGGGAAAAACACTGTAATGACTCTGGTTTCTTGCTTCTCAGAATCTCCAGATACTTCCATTTTTCCACAGTTTCCAAAAGCTGTTAAGGTTAGCTGCCCAAGTAAAATGAGATGGAAAGACCTCAGTTCTGCAAAATGTATGTGTATAATGGATTTTGCTTACTGCAATCACACAACTCTTTTCAAGACCCCAGTGGATAAAATAAGCTCAGTGATTCCTGAGACCTCTTCAAATACTAGTAAAAAATTAATTGGGGGGAGGGGGGAAAGGGGGGCGGTGTAGAAAAAATCARAATTTTGAGGTTGTGGTTTTATCCGCACTCAGAGATTAAAATCTTGCTAAAATGGTTAGTTTTTGGAGTCCAGAAGARCTTTGGTAAGCAAATATGTATTAATTACATTTGCACGTAAGACTTGTCATTCTCAAAAGCAGGAAAAATAAAGAGGAAATAAGTTCTGGGGCAAAAAGAAACTGTGGAGGGGAAAAAAGTTACTTTCTGTCAACAGGTTTGAATGTTCTGTCATAAACAGAACTCAGTTCAAAGGATCTGGGAATCTCAGAAGGTTTCTTTCAAGASTAACCAATTTCCTGCAGCACAGTGTCAGTGCTAGGAGGAGGCATCYCTTGCACATAAGAGCAGCTGGTTGTTTAAAAAAGAAAAAAGGCATGTAAGGGGGGGAGAGCAACTCCCTGTCATCCCTTATATAGAGCAGTTTTCCACAAGAGAACATACATCTGTGAAAACAGGTCACTTCAGCAAATTCTCTGCTCTTCAGAATATAATTTTGCAAGGAAAAGTGTGTTTGGATGTTTTCAGGAGAGAGCTTGGGTTCTTTGTATTTTTATTTTTGCAATGAGTAATGACTGCTGAGGATTTATAGCTTCTTTATTTACTGTGTAGTGGCAGCTTTTCTTACTCTTTATTATCTTAAGAATTGTGAATGTGTTAACCCTGTGTTTGCAGAAATAAGCTTTATTTTATGGAAAATGGGAATCTTTTTTATTTACCTGAAAGTTTTGTTGTGGAAATACAGTTAATCCTGTTGTTAGGGTGAAGACAATTTCTCAGTTTTGTTGTTGCCAATCTGAATTACCTTGTGTGCTTGCCTTTCCACATCTGAAATATCTATTTGCTCCTGTTTTGTTGTTTGCAGGAACCAGAGATACCTGAAGGTGACACCATGAAGAGCCAGCAGAGTGAATAATAATGCTTTTCCGAAACAGATTTCTGTTCTTGCTGGCCTTGGCTGCCTTATTAGCCTTTTTGAGCCTCAGCCTACAATTCTGTAAGTGTCCTCATGTCTTGTTTTCCACATAYAGTGGTCTAGAGGTGTGTTTAAAAATGGCCATGATTACATGTTGTTTAAGCATTCTTTATTTAAATACTTCGGGTTTGTTTTGRGGTTTTTTGTTTGTTTGTGAGGATTTTTGTTTATTTGTTTTCAAAAAGAATAAGTTTTGTGTGCCATGTAGGAATCTATACAATCTAAAGAGGTCAAATCAGACTATTTAATTAAAACAAATCTGCATTTTGTAGTGCAGTTAAGTAATTGAATGTGATTGAATCCTTCCATGAAGGCAGACAAACTAGACTGGAGTGWAAACTGCTGCAATTCCTATTTTACATTGCATCAGACCAGATGGGATTGAGGAAACTGCTGTGAGAGATTTGAGTGCTAGAACTTCTCCTGACTTCTGCCCTCACATCAGGAAGCTTGGATTGCTTCATCAGAAGYGGCTGGTTTGTTTAAGAACAGATAAACTGTGTTGTGCTTCAGGTGAATTTTCATGGGTCAGTGCAGAGGCTGATTATGCCCTGCTTCAGGAGAGAGAACATTTCCTGGTAAAGCCATGCTTTGTGATGATGTGCTCTGTACTAATGCACAGCAGTGCAGGGAGTGCTGTTAGAAAGCAGGTAGAGGTACACAGCCATAGGACAGGATGATGTTTTTTGCTGTTGTGTTTTAATGAGCACAGTCCTTCTGGGCTGTGCTTTTCTCTGTGTAGTGTAAAAACCTCCAACACCCAAAAGATCACGTTAGAATTAGAMTGTGTCTTTTGCACATGACAGACATGCCTTAAAAAAAGGGAGGGAGGGAAGATGAAAGAAACTCTGTGGTTGTCTGCTGTAATTTTTGTGTGCTTAAACTCATCTGCATGTAATAAAGGGACCTGTGGCTCTGAATTGCTTTTCCAGCYTCCTCTGGACACAAGCCAGGGGCTCTGATTGCAGCTTACTTTGCTCCTTAGGGTCATTATGGCTCTGCCCTTGATGTTGTAGGGTTGGTTATGAATTGTGCATGGGGTGRAGGTCCTGGAGGAGCTGCAGCTGAAACATGAAACTGAATTGTTAACTAAAATGAGTTTTATTTAGAGATGAGGAGGTAGGCATTTAGGAGAGTGAATCACATTTCGTCTAGAGATRAAATTATTTTCTACTTAATTAGAACATCACATTTCTGCTAGAGATAAGGATGTTTGAGAGGTGCTTTAAAAAGCACATGAGCTGCAGCAGGCAGCCACTGTGAAGCCCAGTGCCAATACCAACACTGATACAGAAACCTTTGCRTAATGAGAACTGCAACACAGTCCACTGGGAACCAAGACATTCAGGCAGCCTGATACTTGAACTTCTACCAGCTTCAGGATGTAGAGCAATTAGCCCAGACTTGGAGAAAAGACCATCTCCACAGCAAAACAAAACTCTCTTGGATTACCTTGTGCTTCCAGGTGAGCTGTGCCAGTTGGGCAGGCTGCAGCTCAGCAGCTTCAGGTGAGCTACCAGTGCTATCACTTGTTGCTTTCTTTATCAGAAACTTTGTCACAGCCTCATCAGTGCCTGTTTCTGCCAGGAAACACTGTTTTTTTCACAACCTCAGAATGTTTAACTTTTGGGATTGGTGAGTCAGGCTGGTCTCAGTATTCTTCAACACCAAAATTCACGTGAACCCCTCATTCTTTACCCAGCACTTACAACTTATTTCCACATGGGGTAAAATCTGAGCTATTTTACCTCCACTTAGGCAGAGCATCCTGCTACAGGTCCCTCATGACAAGACAGATAATGAGGTCTGGAGCAATTCCCCACTGGGGCTGGTGCAGGGGCTGGAGCACAAGTCTGATAGGGAGTGGCTGGAGGAGCTGGGAGTGTTCAGCCTGAAGAAAAGGGGGCTCAGGGGCATTTTATCACTCTCTACAACTACCCAAAAGGAGGTTGTACAAGGTGGGGACCAGTCTCTTCTCCCACATAACAAGTGCTAGGACAAGAGGAAACAGTCTCATGTTGTGCCAGGGGAGGTTTATATTGGGTATTAGGAAAATGTCTTCACCAAGAGGGTGGTTTGGCATTGAAGCAGCTGCTCAGGGCAGTGGTAGAGCCACCATCCCTGGAGGGATCTCAAAGACATGCAGATGTGGCACTTTGGGGTCATGTTTTAGTGGTGCTGGGGTAGTGGTTGGTGTTGATCTTAGAGGTCTTGTCCAACCTAA
The DNA here is from genome assembly GCA_902810485.1 of Alauda arvensis. Taxonomy (NCBI): domain Eukaryota; kingdom Metazoa; phylum Chordata; class Aves; order Passeriformes; family Alaudidae; genus Alauda; species Alauda arvensis. The sequence continues at coordinate 99,022 of CADDXX010000820.1, forward strand.
ATGATGCTATGATAATATGATTTAYATTTATGGAATAAAAATGAGTGTTTATACATTCAGACTTAGGAAAATACCCAAGCCACTGATTGATTTTGTTTTGCTAGAAGGGAGGTACCTCCTGAAGCATTTGGAGTGGAAATGAATGTTTTATGCTGTTGTGAGATTGTGAATCTCTGTTAGCAAGCAGTGCACAGCTTTGTGGAGGAGGGCTGGTAATTTTAAAATATGCTACTGCTTTTCTAAGCATGGACTGTTGAAAATGTCTGTTCCTTTCTGTGATAAATTTGTTTATGAAAGCAAAACAGTAACACTAAATGTATAATTATCCAAGTGGTACATACCTTCCTTTTTCAAACTTCTGCTTTAGAGYAGAGCATAACTCCTGTAAATGCTTGATATTTTATCCCTCTTATCCACATGTGGAACTGTGGCATTTGAAGCCAGACTTGGGAGTTGTAGCTGACTCTGAAGCAAAGGGAGTAGTAAAGGCCAAGCTCAGCTGATTTTCTGACTCAATATTACAAACAGCCCACACTGGGATGGCTGACAAGGTCACAGTCTGGCTCATGCTTCAGCTGTGAGGGTTCAGGAGTTGCTTGCAGCAGTCTGCCACCCAGTCAAACAGAAAAGAATGCTGGTTTACTTTAATGCACTGTGCTGGGAAGGACCTGGAACTGTTTTATGAGCAGTGATTTCTGCAATTGCCACARTGAAGTGGAGGTGATGGGTGTCATGTCAGCAGCCCTCCTAAGTCTGTCCTTGCTTGTAAGACAAACTCCTGAGGCRATTGTTTCAGAGCTAATAGCTGTCACATCTCGAGTTTAGACACAAGGAGAAAAGTGCTTGGGAAAACAGCCAGTGTAGGACCTCAGAATCTTCAGTGTTGGTAGGCTGGGGATGGAGCCAGGATTGATAGAAAACTCTGTCCCCTGTTATGATGTTTGCTTGTTCTTGGTCYCTTTCTCTTCTCGTGTGGTTTCTGAGTTCTGCAGTCTGCTTTCCTGCAGCATTTCACCCCAGGCTGGTGCTTTATGTGGATATCAACAGTTCAACTCACAGGTTARACCTTGGAGTAAGTTTGCCCAAAGTTCTCTCTCAACAGCTCTGAGCTAGCAGTATCTTTTCCCACCAAGAGTTCCAGTGGAGGGACATGGAACAGTGGGCARGGGTCCAGGTCAGAAGGTGCCCCCAGAGCTCTGTCCCAGGGCTMTGGCAGGCAGCTCTTGCAGCAGTCAGTTCATGTTTGKCATGTGYTGTGTGCTGGCTTGGCTGGCTGCACCAAATGCCAGCTGCATCTTCATCTCCTCATCCTGGGTAGAAGGAGACATGTGAGCAGAYTGCTGCACAGCTGGAGACTCTTTTTAAACTGTAATAGTCATTCTTCARGGTGATGTGCTGCTGTGGATGCTGTCAGACACACTCCTGCCTGCCAGGATCCTCTGTCCTGTACCCTTTGGGCAAAGGGGCACTTGGCTGGTTCTGCTCTTTCTGYCCTTGAACAGGAGCAGAAGGCACAGGGTCTGTGTGTGATCTTTGCCTGTGGGGCTGGCTGCTTTCTGGGAGTTTCACATGGAGCAGTAGGGTAAGGGAACTTCAGGCAGTCCTCCTTTTTTCAAGCTCTGTGTATTTATTGAGATAAATAATGCCACAGGGTTTTTTTCCTGAACATATCTGGTGGATAATGGGAGAAATGCACCTCAGACACATTTGAAAATTAACTAGAATATTCTTACACCTATTCACAGTTCAGTCAGGTTTGGTTACCATTTCTAGTAGGCAGACAGAAGACTTCTAACAAGGAGTTTATACTTGCTGAAAACATACAAGCCTTAACAGTTCTAGGCATCTTTAATTTAATTGTGTGGTCTGGTTTTGAAGCAAAAGGCTGGGGCCAGATGTGCCCTCAAGTTCAGTTTGGCTGTTAAACCTGGAGCTGTCAGCAACAGAGGGAACCTCTCTGGAATGGCAAATGCCCCTGGATTTTGTACATGTTGGAATTTTTAAATAGTGCAGGAAAATGAGGGAACACAAAAAACATGTTCCACTGCTGGCTAGAAGAATACTCTGGTGTCTCTAATGGATAATTATTTCAATGGAACGTTTTTGTTTGGGAAACCCATTGGATAGGGAAACTGGTTGACTTCCAAACCWAGTAAGACTGGCAGATTAAAATTTTACTAGGAATTGTCATTGTTTCCCTCTTGTTTTATGTTTGGGGCSAGATCTACAGAAAAGAATGGAGAAGTATTTTTCTTATAGTGTTTATCATTCCACATGTGTTTTTATTTTTCTCCTCTTTGTTTATGTAAATGATCAGGGCTGTAAAACAATTTAAAACTTCAGCATTAGAGACAAAAGGAGAGCTGGTTTTGATAGACTTGTCAGTTAAGGCTATTCTAAAATGYAATTATGTTGTTTTTATCTAAATTTTTCAGTGTTTTGCTTTGTCAGAAAARCTGCAGAATGGAAAAATGACCTGTGCTAGACTGTGGGCTGTATTTTTGTCTCTGTAAATATTATCTGTGATGCTGTTGACTAAAAATGGGCAGTTTCTTTCTGCACAAACACAGAGAATATATGTAGGGATGCTTCATTCGTTTTTTGCCAAAAGAGTTTGCAGTGGCTGAGGTCTTTCTTCCTGCTCTGTGCTGTGTAAGGTGCCTAGAGCAGTGCAAAAGGAAGGTAAATGCAGTGTGGGGGCAGTTCCTGCAGTTCAGGGACAGAGGTGGCAGTGCACTTACATCCAAAGGGAGTGTGTCAGAATCCAGCTGTGGTCCTGCAGCCTCAACCTAAGGAGATAAGCCAGAATTTAGGACCCTGTTAGCCCTTAGGTCAGCTCAGGAACAGGCAATAGGCTTGAGGAGTGGCTTTCTTTTTCCTCCAAAGATTGGTACCTGASAACCCAATTACTGGGCAAACACAGGCCTTTCATTGCACTGGAAACATCTGTGGCTGGCAGCAGAAGCCTCAAAGGGGAGGCCTTTTAAAATTTATCCATGRGTTTCCTTGAGTAAACCAAATGGAAAAGCAATTTAAAAGCTATCTGTCAGGATGCCATGTGTACACTCTGTCAAATCTGCTCAACAGTGATTTTTTTTGCTCTGTAATCAAAGGAATGTAAATTAATTTTTTCCATGAAGTAGTTTTTTTCCATTGTTTTACTTTGTTTTTTAGGTTTGTTTTTTTCTTCTTTTTGTGGAAAGACTAAGGAAAGTAACAGTCAAGAGAAGAGCACTAAAATGATACTGGGGAAGCATCCCTTTTTAMCTGGATGCTTTTTCTAACCCTGTGCCTGGCATCAATTCCACACTGTCCTTCCAAAGGCCCTGGATCTAGGGCAGCTCTTACCCATGGAGAGGGCAAAACTCTTCTGGTTTGGAGTTTGTTTTCCTACGTACTTTGCTACTTTGATCAGTGGCTTGGGCTTGCCTTTTGAGAAGAAGAATTTTGGTGAGTGCCACTGCTTTTTAGGATGCTGGCCACTGCCCTGGYAGGGTGCTGGTTCCCATGTAGAGTGTGAGAGCTGTTTTATGGTTTTTCTCTGCCTTGATGGGCCATGCTTGGGGGTTGGTGTCTCAGCATGTCTGGAAATGAGGTTTTGCTGTTCCAGTAAGAATTTCCCTCTCCTTTCTGCCATTTGATTTCACACTGGAGGTTTTGGTTTTAGAGATGAGTCACAGGAAACAGAAATTGGGATTTTCCACACAGAAAAGCAGTAGAGTTTTATTTCTTTGGCTTGAGCTTTGCCAGCAGCTCTTACTTTATGAGGACAGTGTGGGCATCATAGGCAGCACTGAGGTGTTGGGGTTTAGCCTGAGATCCTCAGCAAGGCTCCCTTTAGCCCCTGCAGGGAGCCAGAGCCCTGGGGCAGTGCCTGCTTGGGTGGGAATTTCATTTTGCTGATCTGTACAAGAAACTATATTTAAAAAGCCAGAGCTTTAGAATTCTTGAGGTAGAGAAGTTGTTTTTGTCATGTGTTACCAGCATATGGAATTAAAAGGAGAGCAGATATYTCCCTTCATGAATTTTGCCTTCAAGCTCATAAGCATGGCAGATTTTCCACTCAWGAGAAGTCTCTCTGGGTTTTCTTTTTCAGAAGTGCTAATTTAATCTGAATTTAAGATTAAAGGGAAAAACGACCCACAAATAATAAATCCARGGCTCTGTACATTTTAGCAGCAAATGAAGAGAGCTGACAGTAAATACAGAGATTTTTTTTTGGTTAAAGATCCTTTTTATGTTTTTAACTGGAATTTTAATTAACTTTTTTATCATTTTTCCAAAGTGGTGTTATAATGCATCAGTCCACAAAATGAACYCTTGAAGGGAAAGGAGACATGATGAATACTTGAGAATGACGCTATGGAACTGTCTTATTTTCTCCTACAAAAATAGAGCCATCATTTCAAAATAGTTGCTTTAAATATAGGTCAGGTTAAATCTCTTGAAAYAGGATTTGACCAGCAGAAGTTAACAATTTTTATTTAGATATGTATTCTGACTTCATCCATGGTGGTTAGTTGGACTGTATTTTAGCAGAATTAATATGAAATATTAAATTTTGAAGGCTGCTGTACAGTTGATTCTGTAGCAGTATGTCAGGTGATGTATTTATTTATATATTAGCAAATTCTGTTCTGTCATTAAACGAGTTTTCTGCCTTCCTTTTTCACAGCTCTTGAAAGCCAAGTCAGGCTGCCTTACAGGTCACTGCAGGCATCTTTAAGRATGGCATGTCTGTCTTTTAAATCCAACAAAATTATTCCTATTCCGATTTTTCTATGTGTTAATTGTATACCAGGCTAAACTGTGTTTTAACAACTGAAACATTGCTTTTAAATTTGSATATTCACCCTATTTTGTTTGTAGAAATAGCAAGAAGAGGATATTCTTTCTAATGTGCAGCCATTACATTCTGTATAAATGGTGAGACAGGGTTAGCTCACACTGGTGAAATCTGCACAGTGTAAAGCCTCAGTTCTCCCAGCATCATGGAGAAATCACAGCTCTGTGTGGGGTTTGCAGTGCAGCTCTGSTTTGGGGTTTCCAGGAGAGCAGATTGCAGTGTAGGGCCCAGTGCTCTGCTCACCTGTGGGAGAGCCAGCAAAGGCAGAGCTCACCTGTGTCTGGTTCTGCCCTCCCTGTGGGTGTTCTGCTGGGGCTGGCTGGGCTCTGGGCAGTGATTCCYATCCCTGAAGGTTTGCTCTTTCCATCTGCAATTTCTCAGCTCCTTTGCTACAGGGCTGCCTCCCCTTGTACTTCTGTTCTTCTCATGGTACAGAGATGATGACATCAAAACAAAACCTGGATGTCTTCAGCTGAGAAGGCAAACACAGCCTTGCCACTCTGCTTTGTTTTAGTAGGAGCCTTTTGTTAATCTTTTGCTGACCACTCTGATTTTTGAACAGTTTTCTGAGAATTCAAAATCATTCACACTTTATCTCTTTTTACTTTACCAGAGCTTTTAGGACAATGTTAGCTAYTAATTGCAAATAAGTTCATCATACTTCAATAATTTGCTGTCCTTTGTTTGAGATGTGAGGTCTGCATCTTCATCAGAGAATGTTCTGACCCAAATTTCCCTTCTCTCCTTGTCCAGTGAGCAGAGTTTCAACAGGACAGTACCAGGAAAACTACCTTAATGTCACTGGGTATAATGCACTTGTGCTTTCCCTATTTCTAGGCCATGTGCAGTCTTCTGAAAAGCATGGAGGGCTACTTAAACTTCATGTTTGATGAGAGGTTTGTTTCTSTGAGCTGTGCTTTGAGCTTGCCTTAATCCCCACTGTGCTGCTGCACATTGAGTTGAAAACCATTGGGGGTTTATGGATGTGCTGGTTCCACTGTGTGAAAGAGAGATGCTTAATATGCTTCATACAGCTGTTCATATTTCTTCWTAGTCCTTTTAATTTTTCTCTTGTGAGCTGTCTTTCAGGGAGTTTTGTTCTTTTATCTGTGCCTTTGCTGGGATCTCATTGCTGAAATGATACAGTGACTGACTTAATCCAAAGGGTCTTCTCACTTGACTGTGAAGGGTTTTTGAAAAATTTATTGTGTGTTCTTGGGCATGTGGAGTTTCTGTGATTAATGAAGTGTCTCAAWCTGTACTTATTTTGAAGATTTGAATGGCTGCAGGCAGTTTTTTATTGCCTTTTGTTTTTTCTATTAAGAGTAATCTCTGTTCCCAAAATTAGTTCCCTTCTAGCTTTTCAAAGCGCACTCTCTGAGAGAAAAGCAGTGCTTGTACATACTAAATGGCATTGTGGCTTATTTTAAATGAGGCAGGGTCTAAGTAGTTTGTATTTAAAAGACTGGGGCTTTTGTGGACTTGCTGCAGTGAAATATGAAGTCTTGTAAAATGCAAGTGATCTCCCTTCATTACTTTTGTGAGATGGTTGSATTAAAAGAGCTGGAAACATATGTGGTGTAATTTTGGTTTTACCAACTGTGCACATTAATGCTGAATGAAGACAAGAAATAAGATTCACTGTCTTCCTCTGAGCTGCTTTATGGAAAGAGTCCCAAAGATACCAATAATTTTTCTGATCTGGAGAGCTGTTCTGAATCCCTGAGATTAATGACTGTCATGCAAGGCTTCCCCAGCACGAATATCTGTCAGGTTCTACTGTATTAAATATGTTGTTTTGAGGTTTGCTGCTGGCAAGGCCRTGGCAGCTTTGTGTGCCTTGCCCTGGTGTTGACAAGGACAAACAAGTGAGCTGGCTTGGCTTGGGTAAGCAGTGGCATATGGTGTTGAGATCACTTCCCTGAGCAGGTCAGTTCGTGGACAGMAAGCAGTTGGGATTAGATGTGAAACAGAAAAGTGCTAATTTAATGCAGTAGTGAAAATATTGATTTGAATTTGTAAGGCTTTTTATCTTGCAAGGACAGTGCTCTAGAGAAGTGCCAGATGTCAGTGGGTTGTGTCTGACTGATGACATTAGCATATGGAGCAGTCTGTGCCCTGTGCCTGCGCAGAGGCTGTGCCTGAGCTGCACATACCATGGATGTTCTGCCTTTGGGCTGGCAGAGCTCTGGCCTCTGCCTCCAGCCAGGTGTGCAGGCAGAGATGCTGCARGGAGGGCTGSAAGGTCAGGAGATGAAGAWGCASATCAGAAGRTGCTTTTACCAGGGAGCAGATGTARTTTGTTGCAGCCCAAAAGCTGTTTTGACACCAGGGGAGCAATACTTRTGAAGATGTGGTGGGCAGAGCTAAGGTGTGATTTTAAGTCCCTTTATTTCTTTGTTTTCCCTGTGTATTTTGGGATTCCTGTTTCAACAGCTAGAAACATCATTCCTGGATGTTTCACTACACGTCCTAATGACAATTGACTTGAATGTCAGAAGRCATTCTGAGTATTTTGGGATGAGTCTGGGGAGAACCCTGAGGAAAAGAGGCACCCAATATGATAGAACAGAGCAGTGCATGCTTGCCCTGTGTGCAGGGAGCACTCACAGGGTTTCAGCTGTAGGGAGCTCATGTCAGCAAGAGATTGCTGGATAACAGATCAGGAGCAACTCCTGAACTGTCTGAAACTCTGCTTTATGGAGTATATTTTTGTATCATGCCCAGCTGCTGTAGGGGAAAGGATCACTGAAGCCTGAGGATTTGTAGCCCATGTTCCTGAGAAAATACTTTTTGCTGTGTGTTCTGCTGTGCTGAATCTTCTTGGCTGCTCTGCTGGTGTTCAGTTCTCGTGTGAAATCTGCCAAGCATCTTTTTTCAGTCATGTTGGAATYGCTGCTGCACAGCTTCCCACTCCTGTATTTGTGGGAATAACACAGGACAAAAGAAAAAAACAAACAAAAACAAACATACCCCAAACTAAAAGCAAAGGTCCCCACCCCCAGGAAAAGGATGGCAGGCATTTGGTACAGTGTAAATCAGTGGAGAGCAGTTGATCTTTATTTTGAGACAATACCATGGAAATGGGAAGAGTTGCCAACCATTTCTGAACACAGCTGATAGAAGCTGTTTTGAAAATCTGTTCCAGGACAATTCAGTTGGATTCATTCATTGAGCTGTTGCTGAGTYCAGTAGACARAAGCAGGACAGTGCTTTAACATCYTGTTGCAGTGCTCATGAGTCTTGTTGGATGAGTAGCAGTGGCTGGATCTGCGGTGTTTATAAAAACCATGAGCTCAGGCCATAATTCCCCYCTGTTTAGTCTTTGTGTATTTAAGCCTTGTTTGGTGCCCTCAGGACACTGATTTGATACAGCTGAAATCTTCTCACAGCTTGAGACGTGGCAGCTCTCAGCAATGGGAGGGACTTCCCCAGAGTGTGGTGTTTTATGGTGTTTGCTGCCCTTCTCCTCTGGGAATCCCAGCGAGGCTGTGGTGAGCCAGCACCAACATGGCTGTGGCACTGCTGGGGCTGCTTTTGCATGTTGTCACTAAACAACCTGSAGAATGAGCAGCATGGGACTTGAGCAATGTGTTTATAGAGCAGCAAACTGTCTGCTTGTCTGGATGCCTTGTAGGAACCTCCCTCACTGCCTCCAGACTGAGTGCAGAGCCAGGCAGTGGGGTAATTAGTGACAGGCTGGAAAAGAAAATCTTTCATATGCATGTGTATTTATTTTAAAGAAAGTAGTATATTCAATTGAGGAAAATAGAAATCTGGTCTGTGGTGAGCATTGTAGAGTTTCAGTGTAGCCAGAAAATACAATAAAATACAGAAGTAATTTTTCATTTTGGGAAGAGAAGTGGAAAATGATCGTCATCTTTAGAGCTTGAAAAGGCTCAGATTTGCAGTCAGCATTGCTGTGTTCTTGCTGTCAGGCTGAAAATCCTGGAAGCTGTTTAGGCAGTGCCATATGCCCTTCTGAATTGTCCAGTAAAAACAATGGGGGGTGGTGAGAAACCCCTAAATTGATAAAACTCTTTTCAGAGCCACATCTGGACTTAATAAATGCAAGCACACATTGTATAATTTAATGTATCTGCTTAAATTAGGTCTCAAACAAAAAAGTACAAGGCCTGCCATGTTGTGTTTGGTGCAAAAAGGATTTTCTTAACATATTTATTTTCCTCATGTAAAGCCAATTGTGACCTTGTAAAAAATCTGCTAGCCATGCAGCTGGAAATAAGAACCCTGCTCTCTGCAATATTGGTATTTAAAGCTGCTAGGCTGCCAGGCATGGTGGCTGTGTGTAGTTGTTCTGCTTTACCTTTGAACATGAACACACAAGTACTGAAATCTGGGCTTTTGTCCTGACTGATTTGGAATAAGGCCCTGGCTCAGTACCTGTGAGCTCCATGGGCAAGGACTGCTTCTGGCCATTGCCCCAAAATGWGGAAACCTTTAAAGAAAGTTCTCAGCTTGTGAGCCAGAAAATAGACAGACAAGTAGGCTTTGCCCCACTCGTGGAAAGGGGTAGGAGGGTTGGCTATTTCTGTCCAACTCTGTGAAAAGCAGCTGAGGAGAGCAGCCTATTTATAGTAGTCCTCAGTTGTCCACAGGAACGTTTGCATCTCCAGTGGAAAACTTYAGGGATCTGAAAACTAGGAAGGCTGAAAACTCAGATGGCATTAGACTAAAGAATAAGCTTTTGGTTGTATTTCATTTAAGAAAATAACACCAGGATTGTTTAGAAAAACTAAGATGCACTTGCAAGTTGTAGCTGCAATTGTATGATGATTGTTCTGGGGAGAAAGCAGAAGTTTACCCARCAAAGGTGAGTGCACCCAAATGGACACACACCCTCCTCATCCACCCAGCTCCCCAGTGAATTTCCTCAATTTCTCATGCAGGTTAAAGTTTCTCTGTAAGAATTTGAAATATCATGTTCTGTTTCACAGGTTTGCTGCAGCATTCCTTTTGGTCTTCCAAAGTAATTGTTTGGTGGTTTTTTTTTTTTTTTTTTGGTTGGTTGGTTTTTTTTTCTGTAGGAAGGGAGATGTCCATGTTTATTTGATAGGATCAATAGAACTGTCCTAGTGGGCATTAATTTCTGGTGTCAGAATATGCTGTGCTGAAGGCCATGGCAGAACCTCTGAAATGCAGGTATTCAAGGCTGCTSCAGCAAGCATTTTCAGCACCTTTGATTAGAAACACTGCCATGAAAAGAATATTTATTCAATGATATCTGCTGCTTGCTTGTTACACCTAAATACTCTTTGTGAATATTTTTTTAAAGTTTGTCCTAGATTTTGACATGTAGACTGCTGGCAGGAGTGTGCTGTAAGACTGCTTGAAAAGTCTCTACATTACTATGATTTCTTTTCCAGAAGAAAAACAGCAGCAGCAGTCACAAAACGGGGTGGGTTAAATAGGTATTTGTGTCTGGGCWTGTGTCAGCCCATAACTCACCGCTGGTGCTGAGTGTTTGCAAATGTTGGGAACTCAGAGGGGATCTGTGGTCTGTTTGCTCCCATGTGGCTGCTTAGTCAGTCCCATGAGTTGGAAGTTCTTGCTCTCTTCTGTACTGAGGCKGAGGAATCTGTGTTTGAATCATCCATTTGCAGTTTGGGTAGGGAACATTTCAGGAGTGTGAGRAGGGAAGGGCTCAGCTCTGCTGCCCTGCCACAGCTGAGGGTTGTACCTGTGTCACCTTGGAATGCACACAGTTGTTGGGTTGAAATATTGTGGGGAAATTACACCCCCAGGAGCCTTCTTTATCTTCTCAGGGGTTTGCTAAGGCAGRGCATTTTGTTGTTGCTGTTCCAGGTTAAATTTGTGTGCCTTGCTCCTTCCCCCACTGTTCCCTCTGTCACCCACCTCCCCCATAGCCCCTTTCACTCTTTTTTCCTTCTTTGTAGTTGTGCTCAGAGAATTTAGCAGCACTGTGGGGAGAAAACCTTGGAGCTCAGAGCCTGTTCTGTAGCTGAGAGAGGGCTGTGGCTGCCCATGAACACCTCAGTACCTGAGGGACCACTTCTGCCCTTGCTCCTCAACAGGCAGGACACACAGCAAGAGTGGAGAAAATGGAAGGGCACATGCTTGGGGAAGCAGAGTTGTGGTGAAAAAAGTAGTTAAGGGATTGAGACTGAARCACTGAGGATTGTCACCTCTTGGTAGGTTCAATGTGCACAGATCTAATATAAAAAAAATTCCTCTTCAGTTTCTGTAGGGCAAGAGGTTTGATTTTAAGCAAAAATTACTGGTGTTTTTTTGTTTAATTAAGCTACAAATCCTAATAAAGGAGAAGCCAGTGAAAATTTAGGACTGTAAAAGTTTAGTAGCTCCATTTATATTTTATATAAATACCAAATCTAAAATTAGAAGCTTATGTTCACAGGTTTAGAAAGCCTTTCAAAAGACTTTTATGGTAATTTTTTTTAAATAGTACTTGATAGTTTGACCAGTGTGAGGTTAATAAGCCTTTTTCTGTTTRTGTGATTACTCAGCATTCAAATACAGCACATTAGTGATTGTGGCCTCATGCATTATGGATGAAGGCCCTTGCTGTTAATACAGATCTTACCTCTGAGCCAGTCAAAGCCTTTATTTAGCCATACAAAAGAAGAAAATGAGAAAGGTGGTTTGTGTGTCACACAGGCACCTTTGAACTTCATTAATACCCAAATGTGCATTTTCCACCCAAGGCAGAGCTCTAAAACTGACCCTGGGGGATGAGGGTGGGGTTTTTTGGGGCCACACCTGGGGCTTTGCAGGGATCACACCTGGGACTTGCAGGGATTGTCCCCAGGGTCCCAGGGTGTCAGAGCTGGGGCTTGCAGGAGTCACACCCAGGGTGGCAGAGCTCTGGCAGTGCTGTGCTCAGGTTGCTTCATTTGTGCACTGGCAGTGTACCTTCAGCATTGCACCATGTGCTCTTCAGCCCATGTGTGCMTTAGCTGCTTTTTCCAGGTTGTTTCTTCACCATTTCCCCCCACCTCAGTTGTTTTCAAGAATYCCTGCCTCTTTTGAGTTGCTCTTCTGTATAGTTCTCCTGTTCTAGCTTCCATTTTTTTCAGGGAGAGAGCAACTAGAAGAGGAGCTGAGAGCTGGGGTGTTTAACCTGGACTAAAGGAGGCTCAGAGGGACCTTGTCTCTGTCTCCAACCTGAAGCAGGCTGTAACCAGGTGGCARTCAGTCTCTTCTCCCAGGTATCAAGCAACAGGACAGGAGGAAATTGCCTGAAGTTGTGCCACAGGAGCTGTAGATGGGATCTGAGGAAAAATGTGTGGATGTGGCATTTGGGGCCAGGTTTTGGTGGGAAACAATTGGATTCAAAGATCTTAGGAGCCTTTTCCAACCTTAATGATTCTATGAATTGGTGAAGTCCACATTAATCAGCAGACTTTCAGAAGCCTGAGTGTTCTGCTCTGTGCTAGGCAGCCTTGTTACTGCCCTGGTAGGAGCAGAAAGGGGTGGGGGAAAGGTGGAAGTGGATAAATAACTTTTTGTGCTCCCTGACATGCGTGTTTGCTTTTCTTTACCCATCAGCCTAAGGTTACTTACAGTGGGGTTGCTGTTTTTCATTTCTGCTGTGTGCCTGCATTTCTGTTTGACTGTTTTAAATGGTATGTTTGCATGGGGCTGAAAGAACCTTCTGTATTATAAAAGATGAAAACTTCAGCTCTCTGTTAAGTCAGAAAATTGAGAGTAACATGGCTACGTGTGCTGCTGCTYCTCAGGCTGCTTGGAGCTACAAGGGAAAACAGCAATGGAAACCAGTKTTATTGCCTATCTTTCTGATTTTAGGTAAATGCTGTTGATTCTTTTTCATGGATAAATGTGGTTCTTGGTGAAGAGGGTTGCTACCTTTTGTATCTCAAGCTGAAAGTAGGGCTGCAGGAGGGAGAGAAATTGATAATGAARAGATTTAGTGTTTAATTTGGTGTTCTTTCTGCATGAATTGCACTTTGTTCTGTGTTTGGTTTTCTGCTGTACTGAATTCTGTCAAATTCATGTCAGTTTTGTAGSCCTAATGTGTATCTGGCTCCCTGCTTGGCTTCTGAGCACAATAGCTGATTTGGTAAATTTGACATTTTTCCAGAGGGGATTAGTTGTTATGTAGGAATTGTTATGATCATTCCCCTAAAAGCACTTCTGAGCGAGTGTGTCTCTTGCTTGGAAATGACTTGTCTAACATTTGGGGGGTTTCTGTATTTTGTGGCATTCAAGAACTTGGTGGGGGGGGAGTATGGAAGTCAGACAATTAACTTTTTGCTCTTTAATTAGGTCCTAATTAATGTGCACTGAAAATAACCCCCCATACTCACAGTTTTTGAGACGCCACTGGGTTTGCTCTTAAACATGTTTATTAGTCAAGCTATTAACTTCATTGTAGAATATGGTCTTCAGGTTCTGTGGTGTGATTTAAAATAAAGGTTCCCAGAGGTTTTTTGTTTAATTAAACTTAGTATCATAATTTGAAYTTTCTTTCTTTTGAATTGTGTTGACTTAAAAAAATAATCTGAGTTTGGAGCTGCAGGAATTCTTGAATGAGTGATTCTACAGCAGCATTTAGGTGTAATGCTGTGACAGTGCCTCGCTGTCTCACAAGGCAGCAGTTGCTGTTTCTTCCACCAGCTTTTACTTTTGTCTGATACCAGCCCATGTATTGAGTTTTACTTCATGTTTCAAACAATTTTAGCCTGGTGGGACTCTGGGAAGAGTTGCTTTTAAGCTCTTTCCTTTTATTGTTTCTGTCACTTACAACGTTTTTTCCTCACTATAACTTTTTCAAAATTATTGCTTCAAAGTAGTTTTTATGTAGCTTCTTTAGTTATAAAAATAAGTTTATTAATATCAGGAAATAAAATGTGTCTTTCCCTTTCTCTTGTCAAGCTACCTCTGTAATAAGATGTCCATATTCTTTATAGTTTCAGTGTTGGCAAAGCTTCCAGTTAGATGATGAAATATGTTTCAGATCTATTTTATTAACTGCTCTGGCTGCAGTAAATGCACATCAAAATCATCTGTTCCATTTCTGGTTTACATTGTTGTTTTTCTGTTGTAGTGAAACATGAGCTTTGAAAGGCACAGCAGTGGAAAAATCCTGCTCAAAACCTCTCTTAATCATAGATTTAAGTATGACTGTGCACACTGGCAGCCTTCTGTTTTGGGCAAGTGCATGTTACTGTGAACTAAAAGAGAAATTCACATAAAATAGTGCTAAGCTGTAAAAAACAATGTGAAAACTGTGTAGCAGTATTCTGACCTTGTAATGATTTACAGCTGGAAGAGTAGAACTGAGTATGGAAAAAAGGACAAATTTCAGCTTCATGGGGCTTTTTAAAATTCATTTTTTATTTATTTTCCCCCTTTCCTCTTTGAGCTGTCTCAGTTCAATACTGTTTGTAGTTTTGCCCATGTGGGAGACAGAGGTGGGATTGACACTGCAGAGGAGGACTTTGAGTAGGGAAATGCTTGGATACAGAGAGACAGTCAGCTCCTCTTCAAAGAGCTTTAGAAGAAAGCTCTGTGTGGTGCAGGGAGTGCAGAAATGAAGGGCCAAAGTGAGCCTGCTGTGCCAAGGGAGCTGGGGAGATGAGGTGTGTGAAGCAGCACTGGAGAGATAGGAAATGGGGTAAATGGAGACAGCAGGGAGCATGAAGGCCAAGGACCTGAAATGAGAAGGGAGGGRGAAAGGAGAGAACATCATAAATACGAGGCACTAACAATGTCCAGGGAATGTAGGAGATGAGGAAATAGTTGAGGAACAACTAAGAGCAATAAAATACCTCTGTTTCAGCAGCCAGAAGTACAGAGTGAGGATGTGTTACTTGGGGTCCTCATCCCAAAGCTCTGAACCTGCAGCAATGTTCCAGCTCCTGAGGAGCTTTCCCAAGGGGTGAGGAAGGACCAGTGAGGCTGGGTGGGGTCCTCATCCCAAAGCTCTGAACCTGCAGCAATGTTCCAGCTCCTGAGGAGCTTTCCCAAGGGGTGAGGAGGACCAGTGAGGCTGGATGGGCTCTCCAGGGTGGCTCTGCTGAGCAATGGGAAGGCAGCTCCAGCTTGARCTCCATGACCCCTTGAGCACTTCAGCCAGCTCTGTGTCTGTGACACTGAGGGAGCAGTAGCAATGTTGTTTGTTTGTGGATTGCTCTAGAGAGAATTGTTGCAGAAAGCTGAGAGTTGTTGCTGTAACCTTTTCTGGCTTGGAAACTTGGCCTGAAGAACCTCCCCTGTAATTTGCCATTTGTCCTGTGGACAGCTGCTGTCTGCAGTGCTGTTTGTCTGCTGAGTCCAGTCACTGGGTTTGGGATTCATACCCCAAGCACAAAGGCACTGCAAAGCCCAGAGTTCCCAACCCCTGACAGATAYTGCCAGGGCTCTGTGTTCCTGCCACTTTCTTGGGCAGGGGTTTGCAATGTCTCACTACAGTGTCAGTCTAAGCAAGGAGCTAAGCAGTGAATCTGGCAGATAAAGGCTGAAATGGCAGCTGAACTCCACAATTAAAGTGTCCAAAGTCAAAATTRCAGTTTAATATTCTCACCAAACACAGCTGAAAGCAAAATCTGGAACAGCTTAATGAAAAGTTTCAAGTCACTGCACTTGGCAGGTATTGGCCTTGTCAACAGCACTGGCAGGGCTTTRGRAAATGCTTGGGGTCTGCTTTTGGCAGACAAAGAGTAAMCACATGAAAAAATATTGCAAGTGTAATGTATTGGAGTGTAAGAATGAAAAGCCTGTGCTTATTACTGGCTATGTGTTCTTAAAATCTATGTGTGTTTTGCTTTGCTGTCTTCATTGGTTTTCTGGTCTGTTCAACTATTTATTGTGGAACAAATTCACCTCTGAAATTGGAACTGAGGGTCAAGATGGAACTGAGGAACTGACACAAGTTTTGCTTTGAAATTTGTTTTCTCATCTTTTCTTTCTTTTTCATTTCTTTTCCCCTCTCAAAATAGAAGACTAATGGTGGAAAAATATGAACACTTTTCCTCCTCTTTTTCACCTTTAAAGCTTCTGATAGAAATTCCACAAAATAGAGTAGAGGCATTTTTTATTACAAGTGTAGTCTGGTAAGACTCATAAATTAACTGGTGCTCTCACATCAAGGCAGGGTCAATACAACTCTGGACCTACGTTTAGATTTGCTTCAACTTTCATCTGTATATCAGAAGTCCTAGTGGTGGTATTTCTGTTAGTTTCTCCTGTGTGTGTGTCTTCTGCATTTGTTTATGTTTCACTTTTTTTTTTTGGGTAGTCTCAGTTTCATTCCAAGAAATATGTTTTCTGTGCCGTTTTTTGTTTTGTTTTTGATAAGCCAGACTCTTAAAGGTTGACAGAATGGCAATGTAAAGGCAGGGATTAGTCAGGAATATGATGAATAATCCAGTCCTTCAATTTTGACTACTTTGTTTTCCCAGTGGTTTGTACTACCCTCATCATAACTGTGCTGTGTCTTTTGCTGATGTCTTCAATGTCAGTTTTTATGTTTAAAATGATGAGAGACAGCCAGACCTATTGTGGTGCTTTTTATGTAATGCATGCTAGAGACTGATAGGAGAAGCAGCTTCAAGGAGAGTGCAAAACCCAGAGTTGTTCTACATCCAGGTCTGTTCCTGAAGTCTTAGGCAAGCATTGATTCAGCCAGAGAGCTCTTCTGGGCTGTGGAAATCAGGGGAAAAAAGATCACAATGAGGTTTTTACGTACTATTGAGACATCCTTTCATGAAACCAAACTCTTTGTGCTTAAATATGTAAAAATGATGATACAAAAGTCATAATCCTATATGTGCCTAAAGTCTCCTGAAGGTATATGGTGTATGTTTTTTATCTTTCAGTGCATTTAATCCCAGTAACCCCTGTGAGGGAAGATGGGTTGAATGCCAAGAGCAGGAAGAGGATAATGCCTGATCTGCTGACGGAGCCTCCTGCCATAGACCCGCTTTATGAGGCTCAGGTTTACTGCAACATCCCCAGCATTGCGGAGCGCAGCATGGAAGGTAGGGCACACCTCAGCTGGGCTGCTGGTTCCTGTGTGCTGGGATTGGGAATGGTAACTCATTTGATATGATAACTCATGATAACTCAATGATAACTCATTGTCAGCTCACTGCTGCTTGGAGAAGGTGCAGCAAATGCCAGCCAATCACTGAATTATGTTAAATTGTTCAAAACACGCTGCTGCTCTTTCCTTCCCTTTGTATCCTCTTCATTGTCTTGATTTTTGGGAATTGTTCTGTGTCCAGACAATAGTCAGCTATAGGTCTAAACCTGAAAGGGTTGGGAGAGATACAGATTTTCAGTATCTGAACTGGAATTCTTCTTAAATGTCAGCTGCATTTCAAACAGTTGACTTGGAATTCTGGAAGGAAAACCCCACAGAAGTAATTAATTTTGGAATTCCAAGCCATTAGACATGGTCAGCTAGAAGGCATATTTGCATTGTTTATTCCTCAGCAGCTGCAGCAAGTTTTAATGAAAGTCCTTCATTAGCAGATCCAAATAATGGTTATCAAATAAATCACAAATGAACATATCAAAAAGATCCAAATTAGACATGCTGCAAAATCCATCATTATGGTGGGAACTGGAAGAGAGGCATTRTAAAAGTGGAATAGCTTTATTGTGTTGACAGAGTTCAGTGCTTGAATAAGATTTTATGTGGTTGGTGGGCTTCAGATGTGCTGTGGAGAGTGCTGGGAACCTCAGTCTTGTATAACTTGTCCTGCAMTCTGAAGTGAAATCTTCCTTGGGTTGGTAAGTTGTAATTTCCTAGCAGTGTTTTCTTTCATTGCAATACCAAAGCTGTCAAGCTAATGAGACCTGCTTTTTTTTTTATTAAAGGAAGTGGATGCAGGTAACATTTTTTTYTCTCTCTCTCTTTTTTTTGTTATGTTTTGTTTGCCCTCCCTTCACTTTAGGTCATGCCCCTCATTACTTTAAGCTGGTGTCAGTTCAAGTGCTGATTCGCCACGGGGATAGGTATCCTCTGTATGCCATTCCCAAGACAAAGAGACCTGACATCGACTGTATGCTGGTGCCCAGCAGGTAACATTCTTGCAGTTTGTCTTTACTGAGCTCTTTTTTTGCTGGAGAATCCTTGTTTTCCTCTTCAGCAGTGGTGTCCYTCAGGGCTCTGGGTGCAGGGCYCTTCAGTSCCTTCATTGCTAACATGGACRGTGAATTGAGTGCACTCTCAGYGAGTTTGCAGYGACRAGAAATTTGKGTCCAGCTTGAGAAGTGGGACCATGAGAAACTCAAGAGGGTCAAGAAGTTCAAGAGGTTCACCTGGCTCAGGGCAATCCCAGAATGGGTGCAGAGTGGGAGGAATCACTGAAAATAGCCCTGCAGAGGGCTTGGGGGTTCTGTGGGTAAAGAACCAGGTACAAGCCAGGACTGGCAGCCCAAGGGATGCTGCTTTTCTGAGTGCACACTTCAGCTTCCAGAAAAATKCCTGCTGTGTCAAAATGTGTCATCCAGGGCTCTGGTCCAACAGCCTTGAGGAGAAGTTGGATTTCCTTGAGAGGTGCCTAATCCCAGAAGCACTCTGTGCCCACTGCAAACTGMRTGGCTTCCTGGAGTGAGATGTGCAYTCCTGAGACTGCAGAGAGGAGACCAGACTTCAGTTATCTCTGCCACTGAGTGRAGTGGGARTTACTTTAATAAAAATTAATTTCTCTAAGAAGATGGAAAATGAATCATTTGCTAATAGCTATGATAACATTTTTAATGACATGCCTGTAAGGGATGAGATTATTTTCAGCATAAAATACTAAATAGAGAAATATGATCCAGATTTCTCTTGGAGTTCCTAAAGGCTCTGATCTTCTGATCTTTCTTAGTATTTGTCATGCCAGAATATATGTGAGAAAGCTTTATTGAGAAGATGTTAACTGCAAGTGACAGTGCTAGATGAGTAGCTGTGTTTTTCAATATTAGTGTGCCACATGAGATCTCAGTTTTGKATCTGTCAGAAGAGCTTTTATAGCTGTTTCCACTTCAGTTTCAGGCAAGGAGTACAACATGAAGGCCCTGGAGTCAGAAAAGCTATCTATGAAAGGCAAGGAAGTAGTGTGGCTTTGACACAGAATGGCCAAGTGGAGCAGCTGAGAGGGCACAGTCAGGCTCTGAAGGGGCCAGAGGGGGAACACCGTGGCTCTCACTGAATTATGAAGCATCAGAGCATCACTGTGTGACACATCCCTTGCCACTCACAGCCACTGAAAGGCCTTGTCTCCTCAAGAACAAAATCTGTGTAAAAGAGCATCTCCTCTCCTAATTTAGGCCAGCAGAAAGATTAAAGGAGTTGGCTCTGCACCATTCTGTCCAGATGTGCTAAAGCTGACCTTACTGAACAAAGCYAGAATTAAGCCATTGTTTGGGATGAACATTCATTAGTTCAGCATCAGGAAGTTATTTGCTGTGTTTGGCTGTCAGGCTCATATTCCTTTGTGATGTAAATGTGGTGTTTGATTGTAAATGTATTTATATGGGGAGTGTGACAGGGTCTGCAGTCRCTGCTTTGAACTGAGGGTTTCTTGCTGCTGTTCAGTTGAGTTGAGATGTCTGATGCAAAGTCTGGCTTGTTTAAGCTTTCTAACATCAGCTAAGCAAGCTGCTCATATGCAGGCTGCTCTTTATTTGACTTGGCATTCAGCTGATGGAATTCATTAATTAAGCAGATTATGCCACAGCCCCGTGGACTTCTAATGGATATGCAAAATAGCCTTGAGGTCACACTTGGGTTTTGTGAATTATGGATTRTGACATGTAAGTGTGGAATGAATATAAACAAATGGATTAAATGCTTTGGAGATTTCTTCCATCTAAAACTTCAATTAATATTATTGTTATAATTTATATTGTTCTGGATGCAAATTTCCAAAGGGAACCAAATAATGCTTTCTTTTTTCCTCARGAAAATTACTTGAATGATGTTATGAAAATCTGTTCATTGTAGTGTTTGCTTATGGGGGAAATAAATTCATCCCACACGTTTTTTTCCTTATGTAGCTCATATTTATAGTGTCAAAAGTAAAAAATTTGCAGTGTTTCTTCACCAAGTTTGTATGTGAGAAAAAAGAAATGCTTTTTGGAAGATGCTAAAATAATTTCAGAGAACTGCTATAATTTGATAGTAAGCTGGGTTAATTAGCATATACTTGTAGACATGTTGAATGGTGTTGATGTTAATCATAAGAAGCTTGGTAACAAATACTGAAATTTTAGGTTCAATGTGCACATGTTTTGAAAGTGCCACAAAAATGAGCTGGGAGGTGGGAGATGAGACAAGCATTATGTTGTGAGCTCAATGAGGTGTGGATTTGACTTGGATTGAGGTCAGAGTAGGATCCAGACCAGAATCAGCTGAAGAAGGGTCTCCTGAGGCCTCTGCTGCCTTGAGAGAGGCATACAGTGGTGAGAGAGATGGAGTTACAGAGCCATGGAATGGTTTGGGGCTGCAAGGGACCTCACAGATCCTCTCATTCTGAGCCCCTGCCAGGGGAGCACCGAGGAGTTTGTTATAAGAATGTGCACCTTTAGGAATAAATAATCCCCAACAGCACTACTACTGCCTTAGGATCTTTTGCAGACCACACTGCTCTATTGTTGGGTTTAGTTGCTCTTTCCATTCATTTGTTTTCTAAAAAGCACACACTGGAGTCCTTTGATCTCCCACTTTTTCGCCTACGTGAACTTCTCAGGAAACACATGTTACTTGTGCTTGAAGTTACAAAATGATGCTTTGCTTTTTAAGTAAAGAGAAAGGGACTTGCTCTTGGGATGGTTTGCAGGCAGAATCTTGTGTTGTATGATTACAGAAAAGTCATGTTTGTGTGTCTGAAGCCTGATGGAGTCACATTCACTCACTGAGTGATGCACTGAGGGCTCTGCAACTCCTTGTGAGAAGCCTGATCCTCTCAGCTTTTGCCATGCATTTTTGTATCAACTCCTCAAGGAAAAAGGAAATCTTATTGAAGGATGCCAGCTCTGTCCCTGGCAGAAATAAATAAAGAAATTCAAAGAGTTGTGCAGTCTTTCTTTCCATGTACACTGGGCACAGTATAGCAAAAAAAAGTGATATTAAACCATTCTAAGACCTTTGCAAATAAGATATTTATATGTTGATTAAGGATTTAAATATTCTAATTATTTAAGTCCATTTTAATGCTAGTGCATGAAAACCAGAGTATTTAATCTGGGATCTATTATCCCAGTGTTTAGGTTGTAAATGCAGAAAGATSAGCTGAATTAATTATATGAGGGAAAAGAAGCATCCTCAGTTTTCKTACAGATAAAATTTATTCTATTGTATACAAATAAAATCATTAAAAGGCAAGTGAACAGATTTTAAATAAGGGAACTAAATGTTAGTATTGGGAAGTGTGGCTATTGTTAGTGGGATTAAATGAAAAGCTGTTCCATTTTCTGACAAAATATTTTTTACTCCTGTTTTTTGCAAGTGTGGTCACTTGCCATTGTAAGGCCAGGAAAATTACAGAATGATCGATCTTTCATTCATTTTTATTTTCTGATTACTCTGATGGAAATAAAATTTTAAGGATAATTCAGTCTTTTCAACTGAGCAATTTCCTTTGCTTCCTGCTCCAGCAGCCCCAGCAGCCCCAGCCCTGTTGCCTGGATACTCCATCTCCTGCAGCATCTGTAAATTGGCCAATTCAACAGGAGGATTCAGATTCTAAATAAAAGCCAAGTCTTGGGGCAGGAGGGGGATTGCTTTGTCAGCTGGGAGCCTGAGTGCTGCTGCCACTCTTGCTGCTGAGAAAAATAGGTGTTTGTTTGCCCAGTTGTACTGGGGTATCTATTTAAGAAGAAATAAGCTTTGAATTTCTGTTCAGAAAGATGTCCACAGTCATATTTCATAATGCACTTYTGCAGGCTTATCTTGTACCTTTAAATACAGTGTAATCCAAAGTTAAGTAACTTGCATCTCCATGTCTAATGTTATTAATATACTGTATTAATACACTGGAATATAAAATCATCAATTATCATCCCTTTTGTAATTTTATCTTGAAAGTTAATTTATTTTGCCTGCCTTTTTTTTTAGAAAAATCCCTTTGCAAAGTACAGATAAATACTTCTCTTTTTTCTTTCCTTTCTTKCTTCCCACAAGTGATTGCTGGCAGTTTTATCAGCACAGATTTGATTCCATTAGAATTCTTTCAGGCTTTTGTAAGCAAAGCRGCAAAAGAAGCAGAATGGAAAATGCAGTTCTTTTAGTTTTCTTTCACATCTATTTGCAGAACTTGTTAATTTAGTGAACAGTTTTAAGGAAAATTTTGATTGTCAGTTTATTCATGTGTAGAGTTTTCTAAAGTTCAAAATTTAGAAAATTGGTGGTTCAGTCTGCTACCTCTGTAATAAGCTTAAAAAGCCATTTGCTAATGGGTGTAATTTGATTTTCTCAACTTAATTATTCCATTTTCAGATGTCACTGCTGGGCTGTGAAAAYAGTGCAATGTACAAAATGTTCTGTTGGAAATTTTCAGCTGGAGCTGGAGTAAGCTTCCAATGTCTGGTTGTACAACAGGAAGCCTCCACTGCTTGAGGAACATAAACCAGGCTTTGTTCCTTTCTCTGCTTTGCAAATACTAATCTTCAGTTGCCTTGTTAAAATTACAATATACAGAAGAAGCTGTGGATTTAGAATATCATAAATTGGCTGGATTTCCCTTAATTTCAAGCCAAAATGAAAAAATCAGTCTGGTTTGTAATCTCATTATGCTTTTTGTGTAATTTTGAATTTTTTTTCCTGGCAGTTGTGGCATAATTGTAACACTTTCCTGCCAGGATTTTTATTTTTCCTGGAAAGAAATTAAGTGCTTGAAGATTTCAAGTTTTATAAAATGATATGAGCTACCTTTCTGTTGACAGACACTGATTCTTATGAGCCCTCCTGGATATGCAGGCTGTGAGCAGAGCTCTGCAAGAGTTCCTCTCATGTAGGAGGCTTTCTCAGTTAGCTCTTCTCAGTAAGCCTGGATGTGTTTGTCCCAGTAAACTCGAGTTCCAGACTCTCATTCCTGCTTTAGTGGTGTTACTGCTCCCTCTGGTGCATCCTGCAACAAGGGTTTTTTTTTTAAGACCTGAGGTTTTTATATCAAAAATAGTTGGTCATTCTAACAAATATAAATATTAGCAGTAAACACAAAATCCCAGAGTTCTGTGAGAAATCCCAGACAAAATTTATTTTACATATGTTTTTTACAGCAACATGAAAATATATTAACTGTATTCAAGCTGAACATCCTATTAAGACAAGAACCATCTGGAGCAGAGCTGGGTTGCCAAGCAGGTTCTGATTTAGTTCTGCACAAAATTAGAGAGGTGTAACCTTTGCTAACTGCTGACATTTAACAAAGAAGTCCCAATGTAATGCATTTCTGCTGTAGGAATGTGGTCACAGATTTATTTTTTCAAGGTTCAGCTTTCCTTTAGGTTCCATTGTGGGCTTTTTTGTACCTGTAGCTTTCTGCACMGCAGTACCACAGTGAGCTGAGTCCATGGGGTATTTAATTTTTCAGCTCAGTGTGGGAGATCTAAGCAGTCTTTCACTGACTGGAACTGTTTCAGTGAGTTAACTTGGGTATTTTAGTGAATATCTCTTCCAGCTGCATCCATTACCTCCATGGCAGGGGTTTCTTACTTGTGTATATGTCCAGCAGTGTTGGCCTCTTTGTTCCTGGATAACAGTGCAGTGCCCCAGACAATGATTCCAGTTCYAATGGGGCCACTGGGCACTGCTTTCCAGTCCCACATACTTGAGACTACATGTGCTGTTTGATTTGAGGCTGAAGGAAGTAGAAATAAAAGCTGAGATTGTGGTCAGCATTGTACATTACAAAATCTGAGAATTCCTTCACAATCAACTACTTAAAGGTACTGTATTTGAACCCCTTTAGATTGTTACTGCCTTTGGCTGTGCTGTTAAAGAGGTAATCCTTGAAGAGGTACTTCAGAAACTGGAGAGAGGTTTGGAGGTTTTTTTAAGGATTTTTAATGTATTTTCTTCTTCATTTTAATTCATGCCAGTATTAGTGATTGAATTCAAAGCAACCCCCAGAAACTGTTCTAAATTACTTAGTGAAAGGTATCATAATTTTAACATGACAAGACATCTGTTTCTCTCTAGTTCTTTGGTAGATAGTAAGTATTTAGATTTCTTTTCCATACTTGCACGAGTCCTGAGTAAGAGCAGATGTTGTCTCAGTGGGAAATAACCTCACATAATGAAATTTCTGAGCTGGCATACTTGGAATACTTGACTGTCTCGAGCTGCTTTCCCATGTGCTTTGGGAAGTTTTCACATTTGGATTTTTTTCTCTCTCTAGGAAACCTTCTCATCCTCAGCTTGAAGCCTTCATTAAGCATATGTCCAAAGGGTCTGCAGCCCAGATGGATGGCTCTCTGAGCAGCCTGCCCCACTTCCCCAGTCACTCCCTGTGTGAAATGGGAGAGCTCACACAGACAGGTGAGTTCCCCTAGCAGCTCTGTCTCGTCCTCTGCTCTTGTTAAACACAGTCTGCTTGAAAAGGGATCTTCCAATTGTCTTTATATTGACACTAATGCTTTTTTCTGGAACCTTATCATGTTGGTCATATCCTAGGCTGTGCTGGGATATGGATAAAGCATTAGCTCTTATCTGTAGAAGTGGCAACAGTTGTAGAAACCATGCTTTGTCCTATAGCTTGACAATCCTGTTACACACAGTGTTGGCATCTCTTTTAACTTCCTTTGTAGCTAGTCAGAGCACCTTTCTTTCATGTTGCTTCCCACCTCAGAATTGCTCTGTTACCCTAGAGACAAGCAGCACTGGTCAGTGTCTCCTGAGGAACACCTGGTGCTCTGTTAGTGCCAGAGTTGTGCTTCAGAGGGACTCTGTGTCCCCTGCAGGAGATGCTGCTGTAGCTGACACACCTGATGTGCATGCTATGGAAATGCTTTATACATTTGGTGCCTGTCAAATCCTTGTGTGGGCTGGGATCCCTTTGGGAGGAATCCTTGGCCACTGTCAAGTCCTGCAAAGTGATATCTGGAGAAAGCAAGGCAGGACACCACGGAGATGGCACACAACTCACGGACTGTGTCACTGAGCTGGCATCTGGGGACTCCTGTGCCTTGTAGCAAGGTGTAGAGAGGTGTTCTAGTGCATAAAGGGCTCCTGCCTGTTGCTTTGCTGCTGTGCAAGAGATGTGGATTCTGGAGTGGAGGTTTTGGCACATGAGAAGGATACCCTCTCCAGCTGGATAAAGGCAGAGCTTCAGCATAAATTATCAAGCAGTTTAAATACTCCCTGAAGGGAGATGGGGAAGGAAGCTTGATGCAATTGCTACACCTCACGATTGTTTTGTGAGTTTACACACTAATTTACATACTGTATMTTTGTGGACTGCTGGTGGTTTTCTTGGCTGCCATAGCATTTCAGCAGTCTCTGCCTGCCTGAAAACCTGACTGAGGTGCAGTCTTCAAAAACACCTTACTTTTATAGTCATGTTACACCTATTCACTCTGTGACTTAGTCCAAAGAATTAATATTAAACCACTGAGGTTTTAAACAAATTCTGTGGAACCGACTTCTTTTCTGTATTTCAGGTTAGTTCCTAGAATCTGAGAGATACTGAACAATAGCAAGTTTCTCATGTTTCAGACAGTTTTCTTAATAGTCATTACAAGTTCATTTTTGTAAGTTTATAACCTTTTAACAAATTGTTCATTTATCTGCAAGGCTATTAGCTGTAACTTTTTTTTCCCAAACTGCAAAGATTCTGATCATGTGCTGTAACTTCTGTCAATGCAGGGGTTGTGCAGCACTTGAGGAATGGCCAGCTGCTGCGAGAGGTTTACATCAGCAAGCACAAGCTGCTGCCTGCTGACTGGACAGCCAGGCAGCTCTACCTGGAGACCACGGGCAAGAGCAGGACCCTGCAGAGCGCCCTGGCGCTGCTCTACACCTTTCTGCCAGATTTTGACTGGAAGAAAATTAACATGAGGCACCAGTGGAGCACCATTTTCTGCTCAGGGAGCTGCGACTGTCCCATGAGGAACCACTACCTGGAAGAGGAGCAGCGCAGGCAGTACAGCTTACGGGTGAAAAACAGCGATTTGGAGAAAATATACGTGGATATGGCAAAGATTGTGGGCATTCCCACCAGGCAGCTGAGAGCCTCTAACCCAATAGATTCTCTCTTGTGCTATTTTTGTCACAATGTCTCATTTCCATGTACCAAAGCTGGCTGCATTGGTATGGAACACTTCAAAGTAATCAAGAGACACCAGTTGGAGGATGAGAGAGAAAGGCAGGAAAAGAAGCTTTACTTCTTGTATGCACTGTTGGCTACTCATCCTCTCCTCAACCAGACTGTCAATCGGCTGCAGCGCATTGCTGAAGGCAAGAGGGAAGAAGTGTTTGTCCTCTACTCTGCACACGATGTCACCTTGTCACCTGTTCTGAGTGCCTTGGGCATCACAGAGGCCAGATTTCCCAGGTTTGCTGCCAGATTGGTTTTTGAGCTGTGGCAGGATGGGAAGAGGCCCAAAGAACACTTCATCCGCATCCTGTACAATGGTGCTGATGTCACATTCCAGACCTCCTTTTGCAAGGATCATTATAAACGTTCCAGCAAGCCAATGTGCCCACTAGAAAAGTTTGTCAACTTTGTCAAGAGGGATATGTTCTTAATTTTTAACAGTACAAGCTACTATGATGCATGTCATAGGAAAGCACTGTAGAGAAAGGAGGAGGAAAGGAGGCAGTGTTAACTTATGTCAGTGATTGTTTTCTGGCAGAGGCACAGTTCMGTTTTCTTACTTGTTGTATTTTTGTGTGCAAGTACTGAAGGTTAATGCTTGAAACATTCTTCAAATAGTTTTATYTTCATTCAGGCTGCAGATGGCCTTCAGTAGAAGAACAAATGCCAAGGGTTATGTGTATGCTCACAAGCGCTGTTAATTGTTGTGATAAACCATGTGGGTGAATGGAACCTGGCCCTTGCTTGATAGAGTGAGAGAGCATAGACTTTGTGTTTCTCTGTTCCAGAGCAATACTTGGATAGCATAAGTTTAAAGCCAAAACTACTTTTTTTTTTCCCCACCACCATCTCACATTCATTTTAAGCAGTTCATGTCAGGGTCATGATGAATTCCAGGTGTCTGCATTAAGGCATTTGGAARGAATTTTTGAGTTTCTTTACTCAGAGGAAGCCTTCTAATATTATGGGGCAGGTCCTTAAAGCAAAGTGCATGTGTGTGTGTGTGAATCCTTCCCTGAGCATGTCCAAATGAGCGTGTGCCTTCTGCACCTCACAGACCCAGAAACCCTTGGCTGTTGTTGCCAGTGCCAGAGAAGGGTGTACTGGAAAAGGGATACAAAACTCTACTCTCTGATCGCACTTTCAGCACTTTGAATAGTTCAAACACAGTCTAGGAACATGTGAAGGCCTTGACACTAGATAGCAAACACTAACAGTACCACTAAACCTGAGTGGGAAATTAGGGCTAGAAATCAGTTTTATGGTGGAGTGTTGGGCTCTTTCCCATTGTGAACACGTTCAAGCTGTTGTGCTATGGAACAAATCAGTCTTTTAGAAATTTGCTGTGGTGACTGCTTGAAGACAGCTGGACTAAATAYTGAGAAAACTTTGTAGTTGAGTTAGTATTTTTATGGACTAGGGAGCTCTTATTTTGTAAGACCAGACTTGTACATATTGTRCTGTGTATATTTATAACACAGTAGATCTTTCTTACTTGTTTAGTTTGTAAAGACTTGTGGAGGTCACTTTTTAGACTCTTTTTTCCCTTGATCAGGATGTTTAGACTTAAGAATAAACTGTCTGTTATGGGTAATTTGAACAATGAGTAGATATGAAAACTTCAGACTGCTTTCATCTCTGTAGGAGTAGTAAATTGAGAACCAATTTTTAATAGAATTCCTAGAAATTTTATAATGATGGAGGTTTTTTAACCTCTAGAAATAAATTAGTCTGTGAGTTGTGATTCAATGGTGCTAGTTTGTCAAAGAAAACATAACTCAGCATAAGTTCTCTGACTCTTGGCATTCCACTCTCTCTGTTTCCAATGCTGCACTTGAACATGTTTCYTTAAATAAAATTCTGGGGTCTCTTTGTGTATTTGTGTGTTATGTTTGCTGTGACTTCCTTAGCTGTTTGCAGGAACAAGGTGGATGTTGTTAAGCTGCTTGTTGCATTTCTAACTTCTGCATTTGATCTGTCCTGGGCCCCAGTCTGGGCAGGGGCAAGTGAACATTTCATGACTACTGAACTAGAAATCCTGATAGAATATTTGGGGCTTTTRTACCACATTGCAGTGGTAACCTTTCTGTCTAAGAGACTGCATCTGCTTGTCATCATCCCTGCTAGTGTGCTGGAGGGCAGACAGGAAGGGAGAATCTGAAAGGTGAGCTGACTGTAGAAATTAGGTGAAGGGGACCTTTTACCCAATATAAGTAGCAAAGGTAAAGACCCCATAACWTTTCCTTTATGTTGAGATGGAACCTCCTGTGTTTGTGCCCCACTGCCTCTTCTCCTGTCACTGGGCAACACTGTAAAGATCTCTTACAGCTCCCTTCAGGTATTTGTACACATGGRTGAGATTTCCTTCTCTTCTCTGGGCTAGCAGACCCAGCTCTACCCTCGTGTCAGGTGCTCCAGGCCCCTGATCTTGGCTGTCAGTGCGGACTCTCCAGTAGCTCCATCTCTCTTGTCCTGGTGTGATCAAGAGTACTGATTGCTGTTTCAGCCGAAACAGCCTCCACTGTGGTCAGGGTGGTGACAAGAAACCTGGATTGGGGAATYCAGGACACCTGGAACTAAATTTCATTTACAGCTTCAGGTTGTCAGTACTTGCTCACCTGTGTGTTTGAGGRTCACTGGGTGGACAGAAGCAAATCTTTGATGTAAAAATAATTTTTTAAAAAGGGGAAAAGTTAATTATTCTTCTCTGTAGGCACAGTTCTTTATGATACATGAATCTCTTCTAAGCTACACACGCAGAGGATGTGCAGCAATGAAAGACTTGATCCATCTCCAGTGCCAGCAGAAGTGCTAAAGGAAAGAACTGCAGGGCTGAGAAGCCTTTGGCCTGGCTGTGGAGATAAAGTGATAAACAAACTGCATTATTGAGGTCAATTAATCATTACCTGTTGAAGTTTGACCTAATTTATGATTCAATTTGTAATTTCAAGTGGATTTATATTTGGATTAAGATAAGAAATGTGACTACCTGAACAATGAAAAGAGGAATCGGTGGGAATTAATTTATTGATAATAAATGAATGGAATTTGTGGAATTAAATAGCGTTTCTGTAGGGGTGCACTGATGAATTAGCTGTATTAACTGGGAAACACTGCCTTGAGCAGTTACACAGTTTAACCAAGTGGTAGAGCAGSACTAAAAGCTGCTGCTTTAAGCAAKGCTGCTTGAGATSTTGCTCTTGGCTTGAAACCGATGTAGGAACGGGCTGTTCTGTTGTGCGCTAAACACGGTATTCAGAAACCGATGTTTAAACATGTTGAGTACTTGTGCTGTGAATGAAACCTGTGCAGAGCTTCCTCACCCAATCCAGCTCATTTTCCAGCGCGGTGCTGATGTCCCGTCTGTCCCCGCCCACTCCTCGCTTCTGTGTGCTCCATTTCTAAGAAGGCGTGACAGCTTCGGTTTCGAATTCCCCTTGCACACTGTGAGTGCTTGGCTTGAGTGTGTTTTTGGTGTATCCAAAGGGAGGGAAGGGCTCYGCAGGCGGAATTCCCGGTGCCAGACGGATCCATAGCGGGATCCATAGCGGCATCCTGCAGGAGGCGGGGCTGCGGCGCCCTCGCGTGGCGGCTCCGTGCGGTGCAGCGCGGGACAGCGGAAATTCCGCCGGGAAAGAGGCTCTGGAAAAGTGAGAGTTAAAGCCAGGTGTGAGCTGGATTTCATCCTGCAGCCTGAGAAAGAGGCCTCCTTCCCCGTGGTTTAAGTGAATAGGTGTCTGTGTGAGATGCTCAAACGCTCGTGGGCTGAAGAAGGAATGACGACAGCTGTGATGGTTGTTTTGAAGTGTGTCATTCACGTTGTTGAACACAGGTGTATTCTGCAGGTATTCTACAGCTTTGCTAGCCTGTGTACTAATATCAGCCCTACACTTTCCAGCAGAGTTATTTTTCAGATGAGTAAAGCCTATTCTGTATGGAAGTATAAAACAGAGTGTTATTTTTTCCTTTCAGTTTTCTGGTTTGGTCTCAGTTTGCTTGTCTTGTAGTTCCTTCCCCTTTTTCATACGAAAGTAGCTATGCTGCATGTGAGTACGACCTTATTAAAGCAGTTGAGATGTGACAGAGTATGAACTTTGTAAAGTTCCTTCAAACTGAAATCAAACACCACTGAGCTTGTTGTTTCCAAATGTCCTGGAGAGCCCAGAGAGTTTTCAAGAGTGATGTRGAATTGCACTTAAGCTGTTCCTTTTGGATCCCCTGACCTAAATAATCTTTTTTTTTTCTTCTGTTGAAAGTAAAAAGGTAGGGTGAAAGAAGAGTGATGGCATTTGAAATGTAAAGCAGTCCATTTTTCATTCTAAAAACAATCTTTATGGCAGAGTAAAAAAAAAATCATCTGTTTGCCAGTCTGTCTCAGTTTGAGACAAATTTGGAGGAAATGTCCTGAAATGAACGTGTCTTCTAAAGAAAGGTAGGTTTTGTTAGCCCTTCCYCACAGSTTCAAAAGGAATTTCTTGGAGKAAAGTGAAAAAACCCTGTTTATTAAATAAGCAGAGTGCACTCAGGCACRGAAGAARAAGAATGAATAATGTTAGATAATAAACCCACTCGTAGAGAAGGCTGGTAGGTTTTAGAGTCCTGCTGGGCTTCTCCCGAGGTRCAGAGCTGGGATGTGGCATCCCTGCAGCCTCCCCCTGCCTGGGGCACGGCGCGGGGCCCGGGGATGGGCTGGGTTTTGGAGCAGAGCTGAGCAGCGCCAGAAGAAGCAGTCCCTGTCCCAGGAAAACTTCTTGCCTCAGCTAACAAACTGAGTTGCTAAAGCAAAGCCACAACTCTCCTGGCTGCAGAGCAGAGAGCCGGGGGAGTGAGTGAGCACTGAACACAAACTGTGCTGAGGAATTCCCCCAGCTTCCCCCCYGCTTCGAGCTTCAAGTTACAGGACCCATGTGTGGGCATACAGCAGATGATAGGGGATACAGTGTCATAACATCACCCCAGGACACGGATGCCAGTGTAGAATGGTCATGGGAGGATGTGGGAGGGCAACGTTTGAGCAGAAGTTGTTGCTGTAGGTCCTTGCAAAACAGGATACATGGGATAAAAGATGAAAAATAGCAAATAGAAAATGTGGCTCCTTTCATCCGTCTTTCCTGGGGCAGGTACAGAGGCAGCTGTTTGAAGCTGTTCCTAAGCAGGAGACTGAGGACCAAGGGCCAGCTACAGGACAGAAGGAATGTCCAAGGGCAGCTGCAGGAGTGTGTGCAGGGTGTATGTGAGTGCTGGGGTGTGYGCAGCAGTGACTGAAGTAACTGGAAGGTTAAAGAGTCAGCACTGGACACAATGAGTGCTGCCTTGCTGCTGTTGCACCTGTGTAGGCACAGCTGCAGCTACTGGAKAGGCCCAAACAATTTTGTCATCAGAAGCAGAGTGATCTAAGAAGGGATTCTGCAGAYTTAGATGATGAGAGGGATGACTGTAATACTGTTTTGTCTTTTAAAAAGTCTGTCTGCCCCCAGAAATGGTGATGGAATAAATAGATGGAATCAAGCCTGGTTCTTGATGAATCAGTATTGATCCATTGGTTGCTAATTTCATTTTCCTTTCTGAACTGATTGCATACTTATTGTTCTTCTTTAGCAATGCCAGTTATAACAGGCATTTGACCAATTCAGTGCCCTTTAAAAAAACTTCAACAACCAAACCTTTATAAGTAACAGGCTACAGTGCTTTTCTGCTGCACTCATGCATGCATAACTCAGGCTTATCTTGAAGGGTGATTGATAGCTACGGTCATTTTTAGCTGCCAAGTGGACAACAATAATGGCTTGAGTCCTATCTCAAGCACCAGAGAGGTGTGTTTTTGCTTAAACCTCTTCCAAGGGGGATTAAATGATGTCCATGACTATGTAATAGGACTGGYGTAAGGTGACATTTGTCATCAATTATTGTGCTCTCAGCTGTATTCCTAACCCTTCAGCTGTGAACCCAGAGTTAAGCAAGTTTAGGGAGAGTTTTACCTGTTAATATTTAACTTGTGTCTGCGATGTGGTAATTGGGGTTTAGGTAAAAAAAGAACACTGCATCCTGTCGAAGAGTGATAAAAATACTTTTGCTTTTAATAGGAGACTGGAARCAGGCAATGCTGCTCTGAAGTGGTGTTTGTGAGGAGAAAGGCAGACAGCTTAAACAGAGATAGACAGGGGCTCRTTATTGTGAATCTGGGCTGCTCCTGGCTGTGCTTGTTCTGGTTGGCATGGAACGGAAGGTAATTGTCACAGCAGGATCCATGTGTCCCGGTATCCACGTGAAACCAGTGGATTTCACTGAATCTCACCTTTTCACAAAGGACTCACTACTTGCYATCCTTAATTTTTGTAAAGCACTTCGCTGGGATGCACACCTTCACTTTGCCTGCTTCTGCCAGCAGGAAAACTTCCTGCAAGTCCTGGAAGCCAATGGCAAGAGGGAAAACAGCGTTTCTGTGTCCTTGGCATCTCCTTGGGCCCTCGGCTGTAGCTGCAGGAGCCGTGGTGTGCTGCAGCTGCTGCCCCGCACCTTCCCCGCTGCCCCATSGCCTTTGGATAACCCTGCCGCAGGTTCAATCCCGCGGGTTTGCTCCTGTGCTGCAGCTCCTGCCCTTTTCACTGCTGGCATGTGCTGGTGTTTGTGGAACAACACTGCAAAACGCTGCCTGTGGCCGTGCCAGTACTCGGTCAGTGCACACACAGTTTTAGTAGCAGCTTGCTGACCTTAGCTGTCAATGATGACTTCAATTTTAATGAGGGGTCGCAGTGTTACTTCCTCAACATCAGATGACAACGCAAATGTTACACCTCGCTTTTTGTCAGGGAAATAGACCCCTCTACTGCCTCCCAACGCCTTCATCGGATGCAAAAAGTCGAATTTTTCACAAGTGGTCCAGATTCTCAATCCTGCAATTCCACCCGTGAGGTTCTGTCATACCCTGGGCAGCGGGGCCGTGAGGGGCACACGGGGCTGTGAGGGGCACACGGGGCCGTGAGGGGCACACGGGGCTGTGAGGGGCACACGGGGATGTGAGTGGCTCTGAGGGGCACACGGGGCTGGATGTGAGGGGCACACGGGGCTGTGAGTGACACACGGGGATGTGAGGGGCACACGGGGCCGTGAGGGGCACACGGGGATGTGAGTGACACACGGGGATGTGAGTGACACACGGGGATGTGAGGGGCACACGGGGATGTGAGTGACACACGGGGCTGTGAGTGACACACGGGGATGTGAGGGGCACACGGGGCCGTGAGG